>SJYT01071237.1:12335-142860 GCA_006410635.1 Cephalophus harveyi | reverse complement strand
ATGGGTTGACGGGGGGGGGGCCCCCCCCCCCCCCCCCGTCCTTGAATCATTCTTGAAAGACAGATTGGGCCTGAGCAATGGGACATCTGGAAACTTGCTACAAGCACTGAGGAACTTGGGACTTGGACTGGACATTTTACAGGGACTAATCATAGCCATAGCAATTATTTCTTTTGCTATAATCAATCATACTTTACACAAGCCTGTGTTCCACTTCCTTTTGTTGTAGCTGTAGGAAACTTACAATTCAATAAGACTTTTATGTTCTGTAACTTGCATAAATTGTAAATTATATACTTAACTCCTCTATTTCCTTGAGAAATGACTCCCTCTTGATTCTTCAATTTCAACATAATCTATGGTTACCAATAAATCTCCAACAGCCCCAGGAAGAAGGTCCCATGGCTGGACTTGCTTCCCAATTACATACTAAATTGCTCCGATGATCTAAACGATTCATTGGATGCCTGATTTTTGGCATTTTGAGATTAACAGCTATTTGCACCACTTCTGCTGTCACTGGTGTTGCTTTACAAACCTCAATTCAAACACTTAATTTTATTCAAAATTGGACTAAAGATGCCCATGTTAGGGGAAGCACACTGATTGAAACCGCCCACCCTGGTCAGGCACCATAGTAACCATTTGCATGAGTTGTTTTATGACAGGAGATCCTGATAAGGAACACAGAACTAATAAGCCACCACCAACCGGAAGAGTTTGGGAAAGGTCTAAAGGAGACACCGCGTGTCCATCCACTTCCCAGAATCCTTCTCGCTAGCATCCATCTTGGCTGAGCCATGCGTGCGCCACCAGGAAAGACTCTGAATTAGAATGACTGGCCAAAGAACACCTGAAAACTAATCCCATCACCATAAAACATTGTGAGCCATGCGGCAGAGCAGTTCTCCTGGGTTCCCTTACCCTACTGCTCTCCACCCAGGTGCCCTTTCCCAATAAAGTCTCTTGCTTTGTCAGCACATGTATCTCCTTGGACAATTCATTTCTGGGTGTTAGACAGAGCCCAGTTTCGGGCCCTGGAAGGGGTCCTCCTTCCTGAAACAAATGGCAACAACATCCATACTATGTGGGCCACTCAATCTCAGATAGATGAGGATATTCAAGAGGAAATACAGGAACTAAATAAAAACAGCCATCAAATGGGTTGGAGATCAATTAACAGATGTACAAAAACAGGTAATGTTAAAATGTGATTGGAATCCTACTCAATTTTGTGTTACTCCTGTTCATTTCAATAATAATGCCTACAACTGGGAACAAATCAAATTTCATTTACAAAACATACATGATAATGTCTCTCTGAATGTACAATTATTACAAATAGAAATATTTGAAACCTTTTCTAATAATCTGCCCTCTTCCACTAATTTGAAAACTTTAGCTGAACAACTAATCAATTATCTAGGCTAGACCCATGCAGATGGTTTCAAAGCATTACTCACAATATCGGGTCTAGAAATGTAATTTTAATGATTGTCTTGATAATTATTATTATTATTTGTCATCTACCATTGCCTTCATGCAAAGATTGTTAAAACTAAACAAACTCTAATGGTCAGAACTCTTTTTACAAATATTATAAATAAATAAGGGGGAATTGTCAGGGACTGTTTAACAGGAGGATTCCTATATGTTTCTCACAAGTCCTTTGTTTCTTTTTAAGTGCAACAGCATGATGCTCCCAGGAACTGGGGTCGTGGTGTGAGACAGGCTTGAATCTCCTTTAGTAAACATTCTCTTTACGACAAAACTGCTTAGTCTCGACCCCGTTTCTTGAGATATAGATTGTCTCCTGACCTTGTGACCATCATCATCCCTTGTTCACTTGGTAATGGTTACTGTACGTTTGGTTTTCTGATCTTTATCATCAACGAAAGAAACTTCTTGTACTACAGCCTATATATACTCACGGAAAAATCATTAAAGCACCTTTGCTCCATCAGAGCTTGGGTCCCTATGTCTTTCTTTCTCTCTCTCTCTTTGGCTGATTCCTTGGAGAGCAGGGATCTGTCTTGCTCATTCTCCTGCCCGGGCTTCTAAGACTCTCTCAAGAAGGTGCCTTGTGCCTTCACCCCACCTCGAGAGGGTGCCTGATGCCTTCGTGAGAAACTCAAGTACTGTGTCAAGGACTTTTTTGGTTTTCTGCATAAACCAGGGAGTACCAGCCTCTTTCTCTCTTTCACTTTATTATCGTCACCTCCAGATCGCCAGGTCCCGGTCCATTAAAGGACCCCAAGAGTTTCCCCATCTTTTGCCATGAAGAGTTGGGACCGGATGCCATGATCTTAGTTTTCTGAATGTTGAGCTTTAAACCAGCTT
Source organism: Cephalophus harveyi (assembly GCA_006410635.1). Lineage (NCBI taxonomy): Eukaryota > Metazoa > Chordata > Mammalia > Artiodactyla > Bovidae > Cephalophus > Cephalophus harveyi. The sequence goes on along the minus strand of SJYT01071237.1, from coordinate 140,520 downwards.
TTTCACTCTCTTCCACTTTCATCAAGAGGCTCTTTAGTTCTTCTTCACTTTCTGCCATAAGGGTGGTGTCATCTGCATATCTAAGGTTATTGATATTTCTCCCAGCAATCTTGATTCTGGCTTGTGCATCTTCCAGCCCAGCATTTCTCATGATATACTCTGCATGTAAGTTAAATAAACAGCGTGACAATACACAGCCTTGACGAACTCCTTGTCCTATTTCCATCCAAGCACCCTCAGCAGGGTGCTGTAGCCTGGTAGTAATTAGCCCAGTGAGGGCTGTGTATGTGATGCTTTAGGGGGACAAAATAGTGAGAAAGAAGCCCTTAGGGCTTCTTTTCTTAAATTATACATACATACACACACACACACACATATATGTTTGACAGAAGCATAGTTGACATAATATTTCATGTGCACACCAACTGGACTCAGGTATACGTATACACACAAATTATTTTTGAAATTAATTTCCAGTAGAGGTTATTATAAGATATTGACTATAGTTCCCTGTGATATACAGTAGACCTTTGTTGCTTGTTGCCTAATTCTTTTTAATTAGAAATGTAGCATTCTGTTCCTACTAAGTCAAACAAATGGAATCAAACATCAAAGAAATTTTAGTAGGGCAAAGATTCATAAGTTTTCTAAAATTTATACATTCTACATATACATATGTAGAATTATACAGAATATGTAGAATATAGATATATATATACACACACACATATACATATATGCATAGAGAAGCTTCTCTACTACACATGATGAGGGCCAAGAAAGAACATCCAGAGGAAAGGAGAGATGTAGAAATTGGAGAACATCAACTAACTGACATGGGGGCTCTGAACATAAAATAGAAAAACTGAAACAACTAGATATAAGTAAAAGGTCATCATAGACTTCAGCTGTTTTAAAACATTTCTGCTCAGTAGAAATCTATCAGGATCTCTGGCCAAAAAGAGAAAAACCTGGGCATATGTATTCTTCAAAAAATTCCAAGATAATTCTGATATGCCTGTGGATTTCAAACACGATTAGAGGTTTTTCTTTCAAAAGGTTTTTCTATTCCATGGTAGTTTTGGTGATATACAGTCCTACTGTTTTCCTGCTGACCAATCCAAGACCTTCAGTGTTTGCTCAGGCACATTCCACTCCAATCAACAGCCCAGGAAGCCTGATTTGCCATAGACTCTGGTTGTCCCCCGGAGAAGGCAATAGCAAGCCACTCCAGTACTCTTGCCTAGAAAATCCCATGGATGGAGGAGCCTGGTAGGCTGCAGTCCATGGGGTCGCTAGGAGTCGGTCGCAACTGAGCGACTTCACTTTCACTTTTCGCTTTCACACAATGGAGAAGGAAATGGCAACCCACTCCAGTGTTCTTGCCTGGAGAATCCCAGGGACGGGGGAGCCTGTTGGGCTGCCGTCTATGGGGTCGCACAGAGTCGGACACGACTGAAGCGACTTAGCAGCAGCAGCAGCAGCTGGTTGTCCCCATTCAGAGGTATGCATGGAAAAAGTGCTGCTGCCTTGTGGACATTTCCTGTAACTACAACTTGACCATGGACCCTCACAAAACCTGGGGTTATGTGAATGACAGCTGTCCTCAGGAAATGCTCTGGGGCTGGTAATGCAGAAATAAATTCCAAACACAACCAACTTTTTGGAAGCCAACTGCATTGGTCAATTTACCTCACATCCCTTAAGGAAAAACCAAACCCAAACCTCTACCACAAGACAAGATGCTTAGCATCCCTAATTGCTGCAGAAATGCCGAACGGAACGACAATGGGAAATCAAATCCATCAGTCACAATGTTCATCCTGACAAGTCTACAAAGAATACACATAGGTGAGAACTTAGAGGAAAAAAGATTCCCCTACACTGTCCATGGAGGAAAAAACTGGCAACAGTCAGTACAATGGACATTCTCTCAAACCCTGAAACAAACTCTCAAGAGGGGCTAATCCTAGGCTTTGGAATTCCCACACCTGGGCCTATCTCCTAAGAAAACCACCGATCAAAAGGAACCTGCACCCCGACCAAGACTGCAGTTCAGTTCAGTTCAGATAAGTTGTTCAGTCATACCCGACTCTTTGCAACCCCACGGATTACAGCACATTAGGCTTTCCTGTCCATCACCAATTCCCGGAGCTTGCTCAGACTCATGTCCATTGAGTTGGTGATGCCATCCTACCATCTCATGCTCTGTCGTTCCCTTCTCCTCCTGCCTTCAATCTTTCCCAGCATCAGGGCCTTTTCTAATGAGTCAGTTCTTCGCATCAGGTGGCCAAAGTATTGGAGCTTCAGCATCAATCATTCCAATGAATATGGAGGACTGGTCTCCTTTAGGATTGACTGATTTGATCTCCTTGTAATCCAAAGGACTCTCAACAATCTTCTCCACCAGCACAGTTCAAAAGCATCAAGCTTTCAGGACTCAGCTTTCTTTATGGTCCAACTCTTCCATCCATACATGACTACTAGAAAAACCATAGTTTTGACTATATGGATCTTTGTTGGCAAAGTAATGTCTCTGCTTTTTAATATGCTGTCTAGGTTTGTTGTAGCTTTTCTTCCAAGGAGCAAGTTCTTTTAATTTCATGGCTGCAGTCACCATCTGCAGTGATTTTGGAGCCCAAGAAAATAAAGTCTCTGTTTCCATTGTTTTCCCATCTATTTGCCGTGAAGTGATGGGATGCCTTTTCATACTGTTCATGGGGTTCTCAAGGCAAGAATAATGAAATGGTTTGCCATTCCCATCTCCACTGGACCACATTTTTTCAGAACTCTCCACCATGACCTGTCCGTCTGGGGTGGCCCTACACGGCATGGCTCATAGTTTCACTCAGTTAGACAAGGCTGTGGTCCATGTGATTAGACTGGTTAGTTTTCTGTGATTGTGGCTTTCAGTCTCTCTGCCCTCTGATGGAGAAGGATAAGAGGCTTATGGAAGCTTCCTGATGGGAGAGACTGACTGGGGGGGAAACTGGGTCTTGTGCTGATGGGCTGGGCCATACTCAGTAAATCTTTAATCCAATTTTCTGTTGAAAGGCGGGGCTGTGTTCCCTCCCTGTTATTTGACCTGAGGCCAGAATGTGGTAGAGGTAATGAAGATAATGGCGACCTCCTTCAAAAGGTTTCAGTGCCCCAACCCTGCAGCAGGACTATAAAGAAAGCTGAGCACTGGAAGAATTGATGCTTTTGAACTGTGGTGTTGGAGAAGACTCTTGAGAGTCCCTTGGGCTGCAATGAGATCCAACCAGTCCATTCTGAAGGAGATCAACCCTGGGATTTCTTTGGAAGGAGTAATGCTAAAGCTGAAACTCCAGTACTTTGGCCACCTCATGCAAAGAGTTGACTCATTGGAAAAGACTGATGCTGGGAGGGATTGGGGGCAGGAGAAGAAGGGGTCGACAGAGGGTGAGATGGTTGGATGGCATCACCACCTCAATGGACATGAGTTTGAGTAAACTCCAGGAGTTGGTGATGGACAGGGAGGCCTGGTGTGCTGCAGTCCATGGGGTTGCAAAGAGTTGGACCCGACTGAGCAACTGAACTGAACTGATGGGATGCCATGATCTTAGTTTTTTTAATGTTGAGTTTTAAGCCTTTTTCACTCTCCACTTTCCTTCATCAAGAGGCTCTTTAGTTCCTCTCTACTTTCTTCCATAAGGACAGTGTCATCTGCATATTTGAGGTTATTGTTATTTATTCCTGCAATCTTGATTCCAGCTTATGCTTCTTCCAGCCCAGCATTTTGCATGATATACTCTGCATGTAAGTTAAATAAACAGGGTGACAATCACATCCTTGACCCAGTCCTTTCCCAATTTGGAACCAGTCCACTGTCCATGTCTGGTTCTAAGTATTGCTTCTTGACCTGCATACAGATTTCTCAGGAGGCAGGTAAGGTGGCCTTGTATTCCCATCTCTTGATGAATTTTCCAGTTTGTCATGATCCACATAGTCAAAGGCTTTGGCATAGTCAATAAAGCAGATGTTTTTTGGAACTCTCTGCTTTTCCTATGATCCAATGGATGTTGCCAATCTGATCTCTTGCTCCTCTGCCTTTTCTAAATCCAACTTCAACATCTGGAAGTTCTCAGCTCACATGCTGTTGAAGCCTGGCTTGAAGAATTTTGAGCATTACTTTCCTAGCGTGTGTGATGAGGGCAATTGTGTGGTAGTTTGAGCATTCTTTGGCATTGCCTTTCTTTGGGATTAGAATGAAAACTGATCTTTTCCAGTCCTGTGGCCACTACTGAGTTTTCCACATTTGCTGGCATATTGAGTGCAGTACTTTCACAGCATCATCTTTTAGAACTTGAAATAGCTCAGCTGGAATTCCATCACTTCCACTAGCTTTGTTCTTAGTGATGCTTCCTAAGGCATACTTGACTTTGCACTTCAGGATGTCTGGCTCTAGGTGAGTGCTCACACCATTGTGGTTATCTGGGTCATTAAGACCATTTTTTGTATAGTTCTTCTGTGTATTCTTGTCACCTCTTCTTAATATCTTCTGCTTCTGTTAGGTCCATAACATTTCTGTCCTTATTGTTCCCATCTTTGCATGAAATGTTCCTCTGGTATCTCTAATTTTCTTCAAGAGATCTCTAGTCTTTCTCATTCTATTGATTTCCTCTATTTCTTTGCACTGGTCACTTAGGAAGGCTTTCGAATCTCTCCTTGCTATTCTTTGGGACTCTGCATTCAAATGGGTATATCTTTCCTTCTCTCCATTGCCTTTTGCTTCTCTTCTTTTCTCAGTTATTTGTAAGGTCTCCTCATGAGAGGTCGGGCATGTCCCAATGGAAAGTCCTACGGAAAGTCCTGTGGAAAGTCCTGGAGCCCGGCTGAGGCCCAATCAGGGACCGGGGGCGGATCAACCTTCTGAAGACTGGCGTCATGACCTGGTCCAATCAGGAACCGACATGGGACCCTCAAACACCAATCCCCGTCAGAGCCCGCACAAACTACCCTATAGAAGAGAAAACTGGTTAACGAGCAAACCCTGGATATAAAACCCCAGCCCTACCCCTCACTCTTTGCAGACTCCCTTCCCCACTTGCCCACTTTGGGGAGCTCTGCCCGAGAGCGATCGCCCAATAAAGGCTTCTACCAACGGTCCTTAGAGGTGACTCTTCCCGCGGTGATCTAACACCTCAACCAGTTTGCCTTTTTTGATTTCTTTTTCTTGGGGATGGTTTTGATCACTGCCTCCTATACAAGTCACAAACCTCTATCAATAGTTCTTCACTCAATCAGATCTAATCCCCTCAATCTATTTATCACTTCTACTGTATAATCCTAAGGAATTTGATTTAGGTCATACTTGAATGGTTTAGTAGTTTTCCCTACTTTCTTCTATTTAAGTCTGAATCTGGCAATAAGCAGTTCATGATCTGAGCAGCTCCTAGTCTTGTTTTTGCTGACTGTAATAGAGCTTCTCAAATGCAAATAATATAATCAATCTGATTTCGGTATCAACCATCTGGTGATGTACACATGCAGTGTGTAGAGTCATCTCTTGTGTTGTTGAAAGAGGGTGTTTGCTATGACCAGTGCATTCTCTTGGCTAAACTCTGTTGGCCTTTTCCCTGCTTCATTTTGTACTCCAAGGCCAAAATGCCTGTTATTCCAGGTATCTCCTGACTTCCTACTTTTGCATTCCAGTCCCCTATAGTGAAAAGGACATCTTTTATTGGTGTTAGTTCTAGAAGATCTTATGGGTCATCACAGAACTGTTCAACTTCAGCTTCTTCAGCATTAGCAGTTGGGGCATAGACTTGGATTACTGTGATATTGAATGGTTTGCTTTGGAACCAAACGGGGATCATTCTGTCATTTTTGAGAGCACTCCCAAGTACTGTATTTCAGACTCTTTTGTTCACTATGAGGACTACTCCATTTCTTCTAAGGGATTCTTGCCCACAGTAGTAGATATAATGGTCATATGAATTAAATTTGCCCATTCCAGTCCATTTTAGTTCACCGATTCCTAAAATGTTGATGTTCACTCTTGCCATCTCCTGTTTGACCACTTCCAGTTTACCCTGACTCATGGACCTAACATTCCAGGTTGCTATGCAACACTGTTCTTTACAGCATCGGACTTTACCTCCATCACCAGTCACATACACAGCTGAGTTGTTTTTGCTTTGGCTCCGCCTCTTCATTCTTTCTGGAGTTATTTCTCCACTCTTCTTCAGTAGCATACTGGGCACCTACTGACCTGGGGAGTTCATCTTTCAGTGTCATAACTTTTTGCCTGTTCATAGGGTTCTCAACGGAGAAGGCAATGGCAACCCACTCCAGTATTCTTGCCTGGAAAATCCCATGGGCAGAGGAGCCTGGTAGGCTGCAGTCCATGGGGTCACTAGGAGTCGGACACGACTGAGTGACTTCACTTTCACTTTTCACTTTCATGCATTGGAGAAGGAAATGGCAACCCATTCCCGTGTTCTTGCCTGGAGAATCCCAGGGACGGGGGAGCCTTGTCTCTGGGGTTGCACAGAGTTGGACACGACTGAAGTGACTTAGCAGCAGCAGCAGCAGGGTTCTCAATGCAAGAATACTGAGGTGGTTTGCCATCCCCTTCTCCAGTGGACCACATTTTGTCAGAACTCTCCGCCGTGACCCATCCGTCTTGGGTGGCCCTACATGGCATGGCTCATAGTTGCATTGAGTTAGACAAGGCTATAATCCATGTGATCAGATTGGTTAGTTTTCTGTGACTGTGGTTTTCACTCTGTCTGCCCTTGATGGATAAGGATACGAGGCTTGTGGAAGTTTCCTGATGGGAGGGACTGGCTGTGGGGGAATCGGGGTTTTGTTCCAACGGGCAGGTCATGCTCAGTGAAGTTTGTATCTATTTTCTGTTGATGGACAGGGGTTGTGTTGCCTCCTTTTGTTTGGTATCAGAGGAAACTACCTAGGGGTGATGGCACTAATGGCAACTTCCTTCAAAAGGACATATGCTAGCACTGCTGTACTATGTGCCCCTGACCCCGCAGCAAGCCAGTCAACCCACCCCTCCGCCAGAGACTCTGGACACTCAGGCAACTCCAGCTCAGTCTCTTGTGGGGTCACTGCTCCTTTGCTCCTTTCTCTTGGGTCCTGGTGCACATAATATCTTGTTTGTGCCCTACAAGAGTCTGTTTTACCAATCCTGTGGAAGTTCTGTAATCAACTCCCACTGGCCTTCCAAGTCCAATTCTCTGGGGATTCTCAGTCTCTCTATCAGATCCCCAGGTTGGGAAATCTGTTGTGAGTCCTAGAACTTTTCTAACAGTGCAAGAACTTCTTTGGTATAGTTGATCTCCAGTTTGTAGGTTGTCTTCTCAGTGGCTCTATGGTGGAGCTAATGGCGACCTCCTCCAAGAGGACTTATACCACATGCCATGCCTCCCAGGTCTGCTGTAGCCAGAGCCCTTGTCCCCACTGCAGGCCACTGTTGACCTGTGCCTGCCAGGAGCCAGCGTGAGGAACTCTGCCCGTGGCAAAGGTCATGAGGAAGGAGGCTCGGCGTACACAAAGGCGGGATCAAGCCTCAGGAGACCCCCCTGTTCTTGAGCATCTACCCCCAAAGCCAGAGTCTGCCTACTTTACTGCTTTATGCTTTCACCTACACCTCTGACTTTATGGAGGGCTGTCCCCCACCACCTTTCTCGGAGAAGGAGTTAACTTACAGCTCCAGTTAATAAAAATTCCTGGGTGTGACAAGAGTGTTTCAGTTCACAAACTCCTTTGGAAGTTCTCTAGCCTGCCTGACAGGTTCATCTGGCCACATGTGATTGTTCACAGCCTCCCAACCATGAGAGGCACGAGATGCTTTAAACTTTCTAAATACAGATTCTTTTGAGAAGTTAGAAAATTATTAGTATAGTATAGCGGGTTGACTGGAAATTATATTGGTGAAGGGTTTTTCATTTATTGGGCCAATGTTTGCTGCTAAGTCTCCATATCCCCTGCCCTTATACACATATATAACTATCATATAGGAGAAATAAGTATTAACCTTTGATATTAATCATGTTAAACTTTAAGTTAAGTAAATTTCTTTCTTCTAACCCCCTGCACCCTCGCCCTATAGGAATGCAACTTTATCTGGTACCTTGGGAAGGTGGCACCTGGTTTAAGAAAAATCACCCATGGAAAAAATAAGTTTTCTGGTTGACTGACCGTTATCAGAAAGAAAGGGTCATAAAATGTAAGCAGGCCTCATGACCAGAAGATGATGTAAAGCCCCTAAGACCTTTGTATACATTTGTATGAAGCACCTGATTTTGATAAAGGTCAGGTCTGCTGACCCCACGTGACTTTGTATTCTATCTCTATGTATAACAAAAAGTATATAAGCAGACCTGAAAAATAAAGAAACAGACCAGTTCCTGGAAAGACTGGTTTCCCCCGTGTGGTCTTTTCTCATTCTCTTCTTTTCTGGCTGAATTCCCATCTGGAGCATGGAGGCTCGCCATGTCTACTTACTTGCCCTGGCTTCTAAGACCCACGCGAGAGGGAGCCCAAGGTGGGGCACCCTCCGCTATTCAAGCAGGTGCCAGTGGCCTACGTAGGTGGTGCAAACTCCTTGTCTTGGAGTTTTATTGGTTTTCCATGTAAACCAAGTTATTCAGCCTCTTTTTCTCCACTAATTTTCCTACTACACTATTCTTTTCTAATCTCTTTTTATATCTGTAATTAAATAAGCTCTTTCCTAGGACGCCAACTCCGTACCCCCTTCGAATTACCCTGGATCCACCAAGGCTGGACCCCAGCACGTGCCTCTGCAGGAGACAAACATTCAAAGGCAGGTCTGTCTCAGTCTCTGTGGAGTCTCTGGGTCTCGGTGTGCACAAGGTTTTGTTTGAGCCCTCCGACTGCAGTACCGACTCCGGTAACCAAGACAGACAACCAACAAAATCTCCACTGAGAAATTAAAACTTAAACAAAATGTACATATATGTGATAGACTACTGCTCAGCCATAAAAATATGCCACTTAAGTGAGGAAGTTATGCCCCTGGCAGCCACAGGGATAGACTTTGAAGAATCATACACAAAGGGAAATCAATCAGGCAGAAGACAATAGTAGTATGTATATGACATACCTTCCAGGCAAAAGAGAAACTGACATACAAAGTAACAAATTTACAACCCGAAACACTGGAAGCCCAACAAAGGGTCCCCAAGGGGGGGAAAAAAAGTGAAAAACAAGGAATGAACTGAGAGGTCCCAAACTATCTTAGACATGGGATTCTGTATCTGCAGTAGATAAGCCACAAGGATTATCCTCTTCATCTCTTCCTTCCTTCCTTCAATATAAACACAGAAATCTATCTCTAGAAGAGTATCCACAGAACTTATCTCCTACTTTCCTTCACTGTATACACAGAAAATTGAATCTGAGATGCACAAGCCACAAGGACCTAATGCTCAGCAATCAGCTCAACTTCTATGGCAAAAAATCCAGGAAAGAACACAGATTACCCATAGATACATCATATCTGAATCAGGCAGTTGCGTGCTGACAACAGTCACAGCACTGCACATCAACTATACTACAGTGTAACACAGGCATGACATTAAAGAGAAGGAAAGAAAGTCAGTGCCTACTTTATTCCCCTCCACCTCCCTGACTGGGGCTGCTACCTCATCCCTGGAGCCTAAGTAGGCTTGGGTCCCGTTGTTGGACTGGGGTGGGTTTGAGATAGCCTGGCAGGGGGCCCTTCACTGAGCCCTTCTGAAATGTCTACTGTCTGCTTTCTTCTGGCTCAGACCAGACTCCCCAGCAGGATCCAGGCCTCCAGGGACTTGGGGGCAATACTACGAACCCTGCACGTGCCCTGGTGCTGGGCATTCCAGTTCAAGCCTCCTTCTCAGCAGTGTCACCACTCATTTTTCTGAATACGGAAAACACCTTGCATGAAGCTGTGAGGCTCTGTGGCAGAAATAAAACTGAAAGTCCTGGGATAAACGTGCTGATTATAGAACACATGTAATCCAGCTTTCTACAAAATACCAGTAAGAACAATACCTTATGTTTGTGTCACACTTTATCAGATTTTCATTTATAGCTTTTCAGTACTGCTTTCTAATAACCAATTTCATAAGGTTTTCAAGAACTCCTCTGGTTCCTTCTTCAATAGCTCTGGTCTGACCTCTGCCCCTGGGACCAACGTAGGTCCCTCAGCTCCTCGAAGCCAGATCTCTGTCCTGCTTTCTAGAGTTGTAATGAGTCATTAAGAGCACTCCAGTTGCTACCACACACCTGCAAGCAGACAGCTGTGTCGAGCCCAGCAAGTATTATAGGCTAGAACCCAGAGTCCCTGGGAACCAGAGATGTGGAGTACACGGGGCAGGACATATAGACAGCAGGGAGAAGGGGTGCGGGGCAGTGTCCAAGGCCAGGCCTGGGAGCAGCAGTTCCAGCCCTGCCTGCTCCTGCTGCTGCTAAATCGCTTCAGTCGTGTCAGACTCTGTGCGACCCCACAGACAGCAGCCCACCACGCTCCCCCGTCCCTGGGATTCTCCAGGCAAGAACATTGGAGTGGGTTGCCATTTCCTTCTCCAATGCATGAAAGTGAAAAGTGAAAGTGAAGTCACTCAGTTGTGTCTGACCCTTAGCGACCCCATGGACTGCAGCCCACCAGGCCCCTCGATCCATGGGATTTTCCAGGCAAGAGTACTGGAGTGGGTCACCACTGCCTTCTCCGTCCAGCCCTGCCTAGACCTCGCCTGGTACCCAAGCTTTCTGACCCTTGGCCCCTCCCATCAGGCTTTTCTGTTCCTGTGTCCTCAGAGGCCTCTGCCCATATCCTCTTCCCCCAAACCTGGCTTTTTTAGTCTGGGAAATCCCATGGATAGAGAAGCCTGGTGGGCCACAGTCCATGGGTTCACAAAGAGTCTGACAGGACTTAGCCACTAAACAGCAACAACAAATAGATGAGAAACCAAAAGAAAAGTGAAAAGTGAAAGTGAAGTCGCTCAGTCGTGTCCGACTCTTTGCAACCCCATGGACTGTAGCCTACCAGGCTCTTCCATCCATGGGATTTTCCAGGCAAGAGTGCTGGAGTGGATTGCCATTTCCTTCTTCAGAGTATCTTCCCGACCCAGGGATCGAACCCAGGTCTCCCGCATTGTCAGCAAGATCCTTTACCGTCTGAGACACCAGAGAAGTCAAGATGAGAAACCAAAGGAATGTTTAAAAAAAAAGAATACAAAGCAATGAAAAATCCTGTCATTGTCTTTAGACAGTGAGAACCAGCTGTCACCCTTAGACACTTTCAGATGAATACACACAGTTGGAAACTGTACCATGTTCCCACATCCTACCACACACATTCCTGCTCATATTATGATAGCAAAGACTTGTGAAATAATAACAATAAACATGATAATCAATCTCTGCTATTCATGACCATGCTCGTAAGACATTTTCAACATGTATTTGTTGAATATTTAATCAGTGCTAGGCATTTGCTAGGGGCTTCCCTGGTGGCTTAGACAGTAAAAAATCTGCCTGCAGGGAAAGGGACCTGGGTTCAATCCCTGGGTCAAGAAGATCCCCTGGAGAAGGAAATGGCTAATGGCTAACTGGAAGGACTAATGCTGAAGCTGAAGCTCCCAATACTCTGGCCACTTGATGTGAAGAACTGACTCATTGGCAAAGAACCCAATGCTGGGAAAGATTAAAGGCAAGACAGAGAAGGGGACGACAGAGGATGAGATGGTTGGATGGCATCACCAACTCAATGGACATGAGTCTGAGCAAATTCCGGGAGATGGTGATGGACAGGAAAGCCTGGTGTGCCACAGTCCATGGAGTCAGAAAGTTGGACATGACTGAGCAACCGAACTGAACGCAACTGAATGACTCCAGGACTCTGGATCATTAGAGAACTCCCAGCCCTATCGAACATTGATAGGTTAGCACCCACCCAAAGGCCTCCATCTCAACACTAAGACTAAGCTACACTCAAAAGCCAGAAGGCTGTAGTGCCGAACACCCCATACCTATCCTTCAACCAACAGAAGCACAACCCCACATGCTGGCAGACAGGGTGCCCAAAACTATACTGAATCCATGGACACCCCAAAGCACTCTATTGGACCCAGGCACTGCTCTTCAGAAAGACAAGATCACCAGAACACATGCACAAGTGCCCCCAAGCAGGAAACCTTCACAAGGCACTGGTCCCACCCCACCCACAGAGGCAGACTCCACAGTTAAGAGGAGCTACAATATTCCAGCATGCGGAAAGCAGAGCTCAAACACAGTAAATAAACAAAATGAAAAGACAAAGAAACACACAGCAGTTGAAGGACCATGGTTAAAACTGACAAGACGAAACAAACGAAGAGAAAACAGGCAATCTACTTGAAAAAGAATTCAGAGGAATGATAGTAGACTTGATCCAGAATTTTGGAAATAAAATGGAGGCTCAGATAAATGGACTAGAGGCACAGATTGAGAAGATACAAGAAATGTTTAACAAGGACCCTGAAGAATTAAAGAATAAACAATCAACAATGAGCAAAGGAATAACTGAGATTAAGTCACTGGAGAAACCACAATTGAAAAAAGACACATATACCCCAATGTTCACTGCAGCACTATTTACAACAGTTAGGACATGGAAGCAACCTAGAGGTCCATCAACAGATGAATGAATAAAGAAGCTGTGGTACATATATGTGGAATATTACTCGGCCATAAAAAGGAATGCAGTTGAGTCAATGGTAATGAGGTAGATGAACCTAGAGCCAACTACACAGAGTGAACAAGTTAGAAAGATAAAAACATATATTGTATATTAACATACATATAGGGGATCGAGAAAGATGGCACTGCTGAACCTATTTGCAGGGCAACAATGGAGATGCAGACACAGAGAACAGACTTATGGAGATGGGGCAGAAGGAAGGAATGGGTGAGAGTGGCTTGGAAACATATGCTACCATATGTAAAATAGATAGTCAGTGGGAATTTGCTCTATGACTCAGGGAACTCAAACTGGGGCTCTGCGACAACCTAGAGGAGTGGGATGGGATGAGAGGTGGAAAGGAGGTTCAAGAGGGAGGGGACATATGTAAACCTATGGCTGATTCATGTTGATGTATGGCAGAAACCATCAAAAGTAATTATCCTCTAATTAAAAATGAAATAAAACTGTTTTTTAAAAAAAAACAGCTATAGAGTACCTTCCTCTTACTGATTGTTGGATCTATTCCAAGCTACATTGCATCAACCCCTGGGAGAATAAGAAATCTCAAGAGACCACCTCATAATGTGTACTTTGCAAAGTACACATTAGAGTAAATGAATGGACCTTTACACACAGTGAAATGGCTTAAACAGTGGCACCAAATGCAGTGTCAGCACTGAACTCCATAGGCCTTCCTGAGAGGCTTGTCAGTCAGCCCCACTGAATCTCCTTCAACAAGGAGCAAGGCATGGGGACATGAGTTATCTAGCTTCCTGGGGATAATGCAGGTCATTGCAAAAGGAATTTTGATGCTCTCAGTTTAAGAAAATAAGAGTCAGAGCTACTCGCTGCTAATTAATATTGACTTACTTCACAAATAAAAAGCTGATCTCTCATTTACAACTGGCATCTCTCATTTACAACTGGTCAAGCAGATAAATCAAACCCACTTCCAGATATAGGCTCTTCCCTGTCTGTCAACTTACTCTCCCACCCACCAATCAATCACAGCTCAACTCCACCCTGGTTTAGGAACACATACAGTTGTCCTGCAGGGCTCCATCTATCCCGGGTTAGTAGATACACTGTTCATGATGCCTGCCCAGCTTGTCTGCTACAGAGCCCATGTTCTGAATTTGTTTTCCATTAGTGACATTCCCTTACAACCTATCTACACTGCCCGATCCATCGTCCTCTCTCCTCTGCATCGTAGCGCTTGCTTGCCTGCAGTTCTCCAGCTTCACTATCACTGAGAACAACCCCTTCATAACTTTTTTTCCTTGCCGGGAGAAATATCAATAACCTCAGATACGCAGATGACACCATCCTTAAGGCAGAAAGTGAAGAGGAACTAAAAAGCCTCTTGATGAAAGTGAAAGAGGAGAGTAAAAAAGTTGGCTTAAAGCTCAACATTCAGAAAACGAAGATCATGGCATCCGGTCCCAACACTTCATGGGAAATAGATGGGGAAACAGTGGAAACAGTGTCAGACTTTATTTTTTTGGGCTCCAAAATCACTGCAGATGGTGACTGCAGCCATGAAATTAAAAGATGCTTACTCCTTGGAAGAAAAGTTATGACCAACCTAGATAGCATATTCAAAAGCAGAGACATTACTTTGCTGACTAAAGTCCGTCTAGTCAAGGCTATGGTTTTTCCAGTAGTGATGTATGGATGTAAGAGTTGGACTGTGAAGAAGGCTGAGCACCGAAGAATTGATGCTTTTGAACTGTGGTGTTGGAGAAGACTCTTGAGAGTCCCTTGGACTGCAAGGAGATCCAACCAATCCATTCTGAAGGAGATCAGCCCTGGGATTTCTTTGGAAGGAATGATGCTAAAGCTGAAACTCCAGTACTTTGGCCACCTCATGCGAAGAGTTGACTCATTGGAAAAGCCTTTGATGCTGGGAAGGATTGGGGGTAGGAGGAGAAGGGGACCACAGAGGATGAGATGGCTGGATGGCATCACGGACTCGATGGACATGAATCTGAGTGAACTCCGGGAGTTGGTGATGGACAAGGAGGCCTGGCGTGCTGCGATTCATGGGGTCGCAAAGAGTCGGACACGACTGAGCAACTGAACTGAACTGAACTGACAAGAGAAATCTCAAAGTTCAAATCAGCCACTCCATGTACTCTGAACTCTATACCCCATTCCCAACCCCTCAGACTTTTTTCAAATTTCCACTCTCTCCTTATTTCCCTCTTTTCCCTGGTTCGCCCTTTATCCCCTTGTTTCACTATGACTCATCATCCATCCTCCCAGACATCTCAGTTCTTACAGCTTGTGTTTCAGCCCATCTTGGAGCTCAGTAAACTACCTTCCTTACCATCCAAGTAAATGAATCAATAGAAGAGCTTAAAACTGTGCCTCCCAAGTATTAAACACCCAAGAAAAGCTGTTTTTCCTCCTCCTTCTCCTCTCCTACTATTATTATTAATATTTTTTACCCTGCAAACTCTTTCCCCAATCACTAATTCCACCCTAATTCAATAACTAAAACCATCACTCAAAGTTCACTGCAAATGATCTAAATCTAAAAAAAGGCGGGGTGGCTGGAGAGGAATTCCCTTGTAGTCCAGTGGTTAGGACTGAGTGATTTCACTGCCAAGGGTCAGGGTTCAATCCCTGGTTAAGGAGCTAAGTGGCTTTCCTGGTGGCTCAGATGGTAAAGAATCTGCCTGCAATGCAGGAAACCTGGGTTGGATTCCTGGGTTGGGAGGATCCCCTGGAGAAGGAAATGGCAACCCACTCCACTGTTCTTCCTGGAGAATTCCATGGACAGAGAAGCCTGGTGGGCTACAGTCCACTGGATAGCAAAGAGTCGGACACAACTGAGCGTCTTTCACTTGGGGAACTATACCACAAGCTGTGCTTCATGGCCCAAATTAAAACCTTTAACAACAACAACAAAAAAATAAGCTCATAGACACAGAGAACAGATTTAATTAAAGTCTTGCCGGAAGTGCATTCACTTCCTTCGACTTGGCAGGTAGCAACAGCATCTAAGAGCTTTGCGAACAGTTGAGATACTCACTGGACAGAGGAATCTAGCGGGCTACAGTCCATAGGGTCACAAAAAGTCGGACACAACTGAGCAACTTACCACGCACACTTAAAAATACTTGAACAGCATGCATTCCCCTCTCTCTGCAGCTCCCCTGTCCGGTCAGCTGATGGCTGGGAGGGGACGGGTTTGACCACCGCTGGCCTTCCACTCCCCACGAGAGAACCGAAGCGTGGCACGCTGGGACGCCCCTCCCAGGGAGGGGCCAGGCGATGCCGCCATGACTCACTCTCTCCTCTGTGCTCGCCTCTGGCTCAGCCGGGGGGCCTCCAAGAAGGCAGCAGCCCAGGGACGGGGCCCAGGCCAAGGTTAGGCTGGGGCTGCCGCAGCCACACTACCACACGACGGCTTCAACAGCGGAAGACCCCGGCGTAAGATGGCGGAGGAAGCGTGCGGAGGCGGGGCCTGGGAAGCACGACTCCCTCGAGTTGATTGGACGCGCCTGGAGGCGCTCGACTTAAGCAGCGCCGGCTTTCTGCTCGCTGGCTTTGGACCAGTACTTCTTCCTTCTCCCAAACCTGTCGCTGAAGGCTAGATGGGAGCACTCAAACTGGGGCTTGCCCTGCCCCGCCCCAGCTCAGCCCGCCCCCGCCCTCCACCCCCTGCCAAGCCTACCACGTTCAGGCAGCAACCCCCTCCCCCACACCGCCCCCCGACCCGCACCTGGGCTCCTGGGGAACGGGTGATGCCTGCCCAGAGGCTGGAGGCATCAGAAGACATCTACAGGACTCACCTAACTATTGCAAATAGAGAGTGTCAGTGTCTTGGGAACCCCTGTCGTTGTGGCAGTATGGAACAACTTTCATTCCCTGACAACTACTTAGGTTATGGAAATAGAAAAAGGGCAGAACCAGCTGCTCCACAAAAGACTTACAAATTTAGCCTTACTTTTGCCCAGAAGGAAAAATATATATTCAGCTTATCTACACAACATTGATTCTTAAAGTCCTAGTTTTTAAAAGTCCAGGTAACAAAGCAAACTATAGATTCAATGCAATCCCTATCAAGCTACCAGTGCTGCTCCACAAAAGACTTACAAATTTAGCCTTACTTTTGCCCAGAAGGAAAAATATATATTCAGCTTATCTACACAACATTGATTCTTAAAGTCCTAGTTTTTAAAAGTCCAGGTAACAAAGCAAACTATAGATTCAATGCAATCCCTATCAAGCTACCAGTGGTATTTTTCAGAGAATTAGAACAAATAATTTCACAATTTGTATGGAATTACAAAAAACCTCGAATAGCCAAAGCAATCCTGAGAAAGAAGAATGGAAATGGAGGAATCAACCTGTCTGACTTCAGGCTATACTACAAAGCAACAGTCATCAAGACAGTATGGTGCTGGCACAAAGACAGAAATATAGATCAATGGAACAAAACAGAAAGTCCAGAGATAAATCCATGCACCTATGGACACCTTATCTTTGACAAAGGAGGCAAGAATATACAATGGAGAAAAGACAATCTCTTTAACAAGTGGTGCTGGGAAACTGGTCAACCACTTGTAAAGGAATGAAACTAGAACACTTTCTAACACCATACACAAAAATAAACTCAAAATGGATTAAAGATCTAAATGTAAGACCAGAAACTATAAAACTCCTAGAGGAAAACATAGGCAAAACACTCTCTGACATAAATCATAGTAGGATCCTCTATGACCCACCTCCCAGAGTAAAGGAAATAAAAGAAAAAATAAACAAATGGGATCCAATTAAACTTAAAAGCTTCTGCACAACAAAGGAAACTATAAGCAAGGTGAAAAGACAACCTTCAGAATGGGAGAAAATAATAGCAAATGAAGCAACTGACAAAAGAATTAATCTCAAAAATATACAAGCAACTCGTGCAGCTCAATTCCAGAAGAATAAGCAACCCAATCAAAAAATGGGCCAAAGAACTAACATTTCCCCAAAGAAGACATACAGATGGCTAACAAACACATGAAAAGATGCTCAACATCACTCATTATCAGAGAAATGCAAATCAAAACCACAATGAGATACTATTTTATGCCAGTCAGAATGGCTGCTATCAACAAATCTACAAACAATAAACGCTGGAGAAGGTGTGGAGAAAAAGGAACCCTCTTACACTGTTGGTGGGAATGCAAACTAGTAGAGCCACTATGGAGAATAGTGTGGAGATTCTTTAAAAAACTGGAAATAGAACTGCCTTAAGACCCAGCAATCCCACTGCTGGGTATGAAAGAGACACGTGTACACCAATGTTCATTGCAGCACTGTTTACAATAGCTAGGACATGGAGGCAACCTAGATGTCCATTGGCAGACAAATGGGTAAGAAAGCTGTGGTACATATACACAATGGAATATTACTCAGCTATTAAAAAGAATGCATTTGAATCAGTTTTAATGAGGTGGATGAAACTGGAGCCTATTATACAGAGAGAAGTAAGTCAGAAAGAAAAACATCAATACAGTATATTAATGCATATATACGTAATTTAGAAAGATGGTAACGATGACGCTATATGCGAGACAGCAAAAGAGACACAGATGTAAAGAACAGACTTTTGGACTCTGTGGGAGAAGGTGAGGGTGGAATGATTTGAGAGAATAGCATTGAAACATGTATATTATCATATGTGAAACAGATCACAGGTCCAGGTTTGATGCATGAGGCAGGGTGCTCAGGGCTGGTGCACTGGGATGACCTGAGGGATGGGATAGGGAGGGAAGTGGGAGGGAGAGTCAGGATGGGGAACACATGTACACGCATGGCTGATTCATGTGAATATATGGCAAAAACCACCAGAATATTGTAATTAGTCTCTAATTAAAAAAAAAAAGTCCAGGTAACAAAATACCCTGCATATGTTAAGTGAAAGTAATCAGCTTGACAAGAAAAATATTGCATGATATCTCCTGTACATGAAATCTAAAAAATATGAGAACCTACTGAATATAACAAAAAAGCATCAGACTTACAGATATAGAGAATAAATTAGTAGTTACCAGTAGAAATGACCCAGATAACCACGATGGTTTGATCACTTACCTAGAGTCAGACATCCTGGAGTATGAAGTAAAGTGGGCCTTAGGAAGCATCACCATGAAAAAAGCTAGTGGAGGTGATGGAATTCTAGCTGAGCTATTTCAAATCCTAAAAGATGATGCAGTTAACGTGCTGCACTCAATATGCCAGCGAATTTGGAAAACTCAACAGCGGCCATAGGACTGGAAAAGGTCAGTTTTCATTCCAATCCCAAAGAAGGGCAATGCCAAGGAATGCTCAAACTACTGCACAATCGCATTCATTTCACATTACCATAGTGATGCTCAAAATTCTCCAAGCAAGGCTTTAAGAGTATGTGACCCGAGAACTTCCAGATGTAAAAATCGGATTTAGAAAAGGCAGAGGAAGCAGAGATCAAATTGCCAATATCTCGTGGATCATAAAAAAGCAAGGGAATTCCAGACAAACATCTGCTTCATTGACTACACTAAAGCCTTTGACTATGTGGATAATAACAAACTGGAAAATTCTTAGAGAGATAAGAATACCAGACCACCTTGCCTGCCTCCTGAGAAACCTGTATGAAGGTCAAGAAGCAACAGTTAGAAGGGAAACACAGAACAACAGACTGTTTCAAAACTGGGAAAGGAGTACGTCCAGGCTGTATACTATGATCCTGCTTATTTAACTTATATGCAGAGTACATCATGTGAAATGCTGGGCTGGATGAAGCACAGGCTGGAATCAAGACTGCTGGGAGAAGTATCAATAACCTTAAATATGCAGATGACACCACCACCACCCTATGGCAGAAAGTGAAGAACTAAAGAGCCTCTTGATGAAGGTGAAACAGCAGTGAAAGAGCTGTCTTAAAACTTAATGCTCAAAAAACTAAGATCACCTCATCCCATCACTTCGTGGCAAATAAATGGGGAAACAATGGAAACAGAGAGACATTATTTCCTTGGGCTTCAAAATCACTTTGGACAGTGACTGCAGCCATGAAATTAAAAGATGCTTGCTACTGGGAAGAAAAGCTATGACGAACCTAGACAGATAATGTATTAAAAAGCAGAAACATCCCTTTGCTGACAAAGGTCCGTATAGTCAAAGCTATGGTTTTTCCAGTAGTCGTGTATGGATGTGAGAGTTGGACCATAAAGAAGCCTAAGCTTCGAACAATTGGTGCTTTTGCACTGTGATGTTGGTGAAGTCTCTTGAAAGACCCTTGGACTGCAAGGAGACCAAGCCAATCAATCATAAAAGAAATCAACCCTGAAAATTCATTGGAAGGACTGATGCTGAAACTCCAATACTTTGGCCACCTGATTCGAAGAGCTGACTCTGGAAAAGGCGGTGATGCTGGGAAAGACAGAGGTCAGGAGGATAAGGGGATGAGAGAGGACAAGATGGTTGGATGACATCACTGTCTCAATGGACGTAAGTTTGAGCAAGCTCCAGGAGATGGTGAAGGACAGGGAAGCCTGCTGTGCTGCAGTCCATGGGTCGCAAAGAGTCAGAGCTGACTTAGCGACTGAACAACAACGCTCAAATCCATTTGGATCTCCGAATTAAACTAGAGTTTCACGGTGTTATCTTGAAGGTATTCCCTGAAGCTAGCCTAAACCAACACAGTTGTGGTTCCAGGCTCTCCACTTGGCCAGCTGGACAGAAAATCCAAAGTTGCAGAAACCAGTTAACAAACAAGCAGGAGCGAATGACTTACCCTAACCAAGTCCACAAGCGTCCGCCAGGGCTGCACTCGGGAGTTTTAGGACGTCAGCCGAAACCATCTCTCCTGAACTCTCAGCTCTGCTTGCTGCTGTCCTCCTCACACAGGTAGCTCTGCCTTTACAGAACCGACAAACTTTTGGTAAAGTTTGGCCTTTACCAAACGCCACAAGCTGACGTCACGTCTGCTTCCACCGGCACAAGCCAACCTCACCTCGTGACTGCTCCCAACGGAAATAGAGCTTCCCTTCCCCGGGGGTCGAGCTGGAAGCCCAGCCCTGAGTTCTGATTGGCCACTCTCTCAATCTTGAGCCAATCATGGTGGCCAGGGTGGATGGAACATGCTCATTGGCCAGGTGGAGGTCACGTGACCGTCCTCGCTAGGAAACTTGCCAAGTGTTCGCCCTGAATCTGGGTGGGGCACTGTGTGGTTCCATGAGAGGAAGCCAGGATCCAGTCGCTGTGTTCTCTGTTTCCTGGGATGTACCTGCTGGGATCCTCTTCCCATACCTAGCCGTCCTCTGTTTACAAAAGAATTCCTGATTCATCTCCTCCCTTCCCAAGCCCCATTCAGCCACTCACACCACAAAGGAGCAAGACCACCTGTTTGAAGACACGGTGGGGGTCAATGCCCAGCCCCCAGACTTGCTCTTTGTGTCCTTTTACACGGACTCATTCAGTCAACAAACTTCCACTGAGCACCTGCTACACGCTGGAATAGGTTTGCAGGACCGTTAGTTCTGAGTACTGGGCGCCACCCAGGGGCCTCCCAAAGGGATCCAGTTTCTGTCTGAGGAAGCGACTGGAGGTGAGCTTCCAGTCCCACTCAGCCATCCACTGTGTGGTCTTGAGGAAGTGTTCCCCGTCTCAGGCCTCTCCTTTCTTATCTGCAAAATGAAGCGCTAGGGAAAATGAGGTTCTGGAACCCCCTCAACTCTGACATACTGTGGTTGGGTCTTAAAACCTGTTTCTCCAGCTGTGAGTCAGCCTGTGAGCTCTATGGACAGTCACCGCAATACTCCAGGAAAGGGCTGGGCTGAGACGAGTCCAAGATCACACAGCTGTGTACCTAAATCCCTCTGCCTCCCAGCTGGTGGTGGCACCGGGGCAGAGGAGGATCAGGACTTCCCGTGCCTGTGAGGAGCCTGGCTCTAGGTCCCTATGGGGTTGCCTGTTGCTGCTCCAGAAAAATCTCTTCTGGGGCATTTGTGATTCCCAAGCCCTCCCACTGAAGGTCAGCTTTGGGGCTCTGAAAGGAAGTAGGGGGAGGAGACGGTGAGGTGGAAGTCCCATGCAGCCTGTCCACCATCCACCTCCCCTTCCTCCCCCACCCCCATTTTCTCCCTTTGTCACGGATGAAATCGGTCGTGGCTTCTTGAAATAGAAACTCTTCGTGTGTTGGTGGAGGAACCTCTGTGAAGCAGGCTCAGTGCAGAGAACATTTTCTTCTGAAGGAGTCTAGTTTCTCTTCACTCTGAACATTTGGGGACTTGAATTAACTCCCCTGGTCAGTCTGTCACTTTTTATCAGTTCACCTCATTAATCCATCTATTTCCTTTTATTTAGCTCATCCTTTTTTTTTTCAAATAAGGAAGACATTAGAAAACAGAGAACCTAAGAACAGAGACCGGATTAGCTATCCTTCCAAAACACAGGAGTAGCAGCCGGTAAGACATGTGAGTGAGTGAGTGAAGTCGCTTAGTCATATCTGACTCTTTGCAACCCCATGGACTGTAGCCTACCAGACTCCTCTGTCCATGAGATTTTCCAGGCAAGAATACTGGAATGGGTTGCCATTTCCTTCTCCAGGAGATCTTCCCGACCCAGGGATTGAACCCAGGTCTCCCACGTTGTAGGCAGATGCTTTACTGCCTGAGCCACCAGGGAAGTCTTCCACCTCCTGGGGCCACATAGTCACTCACCGCTGCGTCTCTGTGTGCAGCACTAGGTCCTCCCCTCTTTAAGTCTATTGGTGTCTCTCCAGTTCCACTGCCAGAACCCTGGTTTAAAGTCTATCCTTTGTCCTCAGAAAACTGAAGTAGCTGCCTCACGTTTCTCCCCACATCCACTCTCCTATTCTCCTCCCTACAGCCAGGGTGATTTATTAAATATTGAAAATGTACTCAGTGGTTTTCCACTGCTCGTGAGATAAACGTCAAAACCTTAAGCCTGGAGTGGAGCCAGATTATGATCTGCCCACATTCGGTGGCCTTTGCTGTGGTATCCCTCTTTTTGGGGATTATACAGCCCTGTCCCTTGTCTGTCATTGCAAAGGGGCTGCTAAACAGGGAGAGAAATGTGAGCACACACTTAAGAACCAGTGCATAACTCACCTCTTCTTTTTTCCTTTTCTCTGGCAAAGATAATAAGTATATGGACTGCTCTGTGAGCCCAAGACGAAAGGGAAAATGACATGGAGCAGAGCCATGTGAGCATATATATATCATGTGGTATGTAGTGTGTATTATCTAGCTTGTAGTATGAACTATACACGAAGCATGTAGTGTATACTATGCAGCATGTAGTGTGTAGCATGTATATACGGCACAGGTTCTTTGGTCTGGATGAAGGCTAATTCTCTGCTGCTTTTCTTACATTTGTAAATTCCTATGGTTTCTATAGAAAGTGCTGTATTTTGGTATTTTTATTTCTTCGGGTCAGTTGTTGTTTAGTCACTAAGTCACGTCCAGCTCTTTGCAAACCCATAGACTGAAGCACACCAGGCCCTGTCCTTCACCATCTCCTGGAGCTTGCTCAGACTCATGTCCATTGAGTTGGTGATGCCATCCAACCATCTCATCCTCTGTCGCCCCCTTTTCGTCCCACCTTCAATCTTTCCCAGCATCAGGCTCTTTTCCTATGAGTGGGGTCACACATCCAGAGGCCAAAGTATTGGAGCTTCAGCATCAGTCCTTCCAATGAATATTCAGGGTTGAATTCCTTTAGGATTGACTCTTTTGATCTCCTTGCTATCCAAGGGACTCTCAAGAGTCTTCTGCAGCACCACGGTTTGAAAGCATCAATTCTTCGGCGTTCAGCCTTCTTTATGGTCCGACTCCCACATCTGTACATAACTGGAAAAACCATAGCTTTGACTAGATGGATCTTTGTCAGCAAACTGATGTCTTTGCTTTTTAATACACTGTCTAGTTAATATAGCTTAGCTGTGTTGTGTTAAATCCCAGTTGTTTAGGGTCTCTTGAGGCAGGCCTCTATGAAGAATAAAATGCTGTTGGGCCTACTTCAGGACAGTTTCTTTCTCCCCTGCTGGAAGTGGAGCACATTGTCTCCTTTTTCAGTGCAAGAACTGAGTAGAATTCTGAAGGTAAGTCTCAGAAAGCTGGGGGGAACCCTCCTCATACCAGGCCTCACCAGAGATTTTAAGTCTCAGACCAGCTGCACTGAGCCGCCAGCATCTGTCGATCATGACCCAGGTTTCCTCCCTGGTGTCCATGTGCATTTCTGCTCCGGTGCATCAGAGCCCACCTGTCTGTCTCTGAGACCTCGGGCCTGCAGTTGGCCTTCTGACCTACCTCACTTCTCTGATGACTCTAACAGAGCCATTATTGAAATTACAGATTTTCGAAATAGTCTTTCACTTGTTAGAATGGCAACTTCCAAACTCTTCACATGCTGAACCAGAAACAAAAAGGCTGAATTGTCCTTTTTATTCCTTTATTTCCCTGTGAAAGCTTTGCTTTTTTCAATGATAATTAATAAAACCATCTTTCATTTCATTCTTAATTCCCAATTATTTGTTATACTATGGTTTGTCTAACTATTCTTCCTTTGATAGAAATTTGGTGACGTCCAGCTTCACCATTTATCGTAGATACTGCTGCAGTAAGATTCACATAAAGAATTTATTACACTGATAGCTAACTGCTTAGTTTGTCTTGCTTTCTCTTAGATAGCAAGCAATTTTTAACATTTCTTTTGTGGGGATTGTATGCTTTATAGTGAAGTTAATGCTATCCTTGGATAAAGACTCTTATGAAGAAACTGGACTTCAAGGCTGTCCATCTCAGTATTCTGGGGAAAAAAAATCATGAAATTTCAGAAGTATTATGCTCACTCTGGTCTTCCCAGGTGTCACTAGTGTTAAAGAAGCCACCTGCCAAGGCAAGAGACACAGGCTTGATCCCTGGGTAGGGGAGATCCCATGAAATAGGAAGTGGCAACCCACTCCGGTATTCTTGCCTAGAGAATCCCACAGAGGAGCCTGGCGGGCTACAGTCTATGCGGCCAAAAAGTCAGACACGACCAAGCGACTAAACACACATGCACATGCTCACTGTGTCACTTTTTAACAAATTAGTAACATTCTTTTTAAAGAATAAAAAATACTTTATGCATCATAATACAATCTCTGAACAACTCACCCTGAACTCAGGCTTATGGGGTGGAGCATATGTGACAGTTAAGGGATAGGACAGACTCTAAGTTAAATTTAAATAGCCTCTGTTCTTTTTCCTCGGAAAAGTATCACTTTCTTTTGCCTTTAAAACTTCTGACTCCAGGGGTGTCAGAGATGAGATATCACTGTTGCACTTGCTGCTCCTCCACTGCAAAGCTGCCAGTTATAAAGCTTGTAGAATTGAACATGGTGCAGTAGACATCTGGGTTTTGGGTCAAACATTCAAAGCAATGAACCCAAGAGAGGGATTGACAAAGTTTGATTCTCAATAAAGAGTATCCTTTGACTTCGCCAGGACTCCATGATTACTGAAGAAACTCTCTCATGATTGTGGAGATATGGTTCTGCTGACGATGTATGGCTTGAACATCAGTAGTTAAGGCTGCCATGTCCATGGGTGGGTTAGAGTTGACCTCCTGATGACCTCTGCTGTTGGTCGCCGACCATGGGAAATTAAGAATTTAAAACAGCGCAATGCTGGAAATGCTGATTGTACAAAGTTTGATGGAAGAATTTATTAAAATATTTATTCATTTGGCTGTGTCAGGTCTTGGTTGTGGCATGCAGAATCTTTCATTGCAGTGTGTGGGCTTCTGTACTTGTGGCGCTCAGATTCTAGAGAGCATGGGCTCTGTTGCCCCATGACATGAAGGATCTTAGTTCCCAGGCCAGGGATCGAACTCGAGTTCTCTGTGTTGGAAGGCAGATTCTTAGCCGATGGATCACCAGGGAAGTACCTGGAACAATTTTTACTATCCATAAAATTTACAAAACTCTGATCTTTAAAGGAAAAAAAAAAAGTACTCTTTTTTTCCAGTGTGTGTTTACAAATGAAATTTGTATCCCTCTATTTTAAAAAGTTTCTATTTATCTGATGAATTTATCTTTTAATCCGGATTCTAGGAAGTGTGAAAGAATATCATGCTCCTTCAAAAAAAGCAGCCATAGAAATTTGATGACTGGGGTTCTTTGATATTAAGCTGTATGCAGTTTATTTTGGAAATTAATCTTTTGTTGGTTGCATCACTTGGAAATATTTTCTCCCACTCTGTAGATTGTCTTTTCATTGTTTTATGGTTTCCTTTGCAAAAGCATTTAAGTTTAATTAGGTCCTATTTATCTTTATTTCCATTACTCTAGGAGACAGTTCCCAAAAGACCTCTCTGCGACTTATGTCAGTGTTTTTTCTGCCTCTTCTCCTCTAGTTTTATAGTACCCAGCTTTTTATTTATGTCTTTAATCCATTTTTGAAATTTTTTGTGTATAGTGTTACAGAATGTTCTAATTTCATTCTTTTACAGCACCACTTTCGCCTTTCCCAGCACCACTTATTGACTTTTTTCTCCATTGTACCCTTGTCTCCTTTGTTGTAGATTGACTGTGTGTGTGTGTTCTGTCATGTCTGACTCTTTGCAGCCCCATGGACCATAAATGGGCTTATTTCTGGACTTTTATGCTGTTCCATCTATTGGTACATCTACTTCTGTGCCAGTACCATACTGTTTTGAATACTGTAGCTCTGTAGCATGGTCTGAAGTCAGGGAGCCTGATTCCTCCAGCTCCATTCTTTCCATCTATTTGTATGGTTTTCAGTTTCATCAGCATTTTAGTTTTGGGAATATGGGCCTTTTGTCTCCTCTTAGGTAGGTTTATTCCAAGGTATTTTGTTCTCTTTGATGCAATGGTAAATGCGAATGTTTCCTTAATTTCTCTGATATTCCATTGGTGGTTTATGTCTCAAAATGCAACAGATTTCTGTGTATTAATTTTGTATCCAGCAACTTTACCAAATTAATTAACAAGCTCCAGTAGTTCTCTATGTCTTTAGGATTTTCTCCATACAGCATCATGTCCTCTATAAAATGGTATTTCTGTGTTGAGTGCAGACAGGAGAGGGGAGCGAGCCCAGGTTAGTGTGCTGGGGTGGCCCCTGGAATGGAGTAGGGCTCTCACAGAACACTTCTTCCTCTCTCCTTTTTTCAACCCCCTCTTGGTTGCTGGTTGAGGGGATAGCAGCCAGTTGGTAGGGGCAGGGGCAGCTCAGGAGCTTGTAGCCCTCTAGAATGGCTGTGGCTTTTCCACAGTGCTGTGCTTTAGTCAAGTCACAAGATTGTCAACCCTTCCTGGTGGGAGCTTTCAAAGACAAAGCATGGCGGAGGAGAGGGGAGGGGGAGGGGTGATGACGGCGGGCCGGTGGAGGTGTTAGGAAGTCCCTCAGGGAAATGCCCAAACTGATGAGGTACACAGCACTAGCAATCACAGTACTGAAATCCTTCCAAGCTGAGTGAAAACCAGACACGCTCTAAGCTCACTATCAGGAGCTAAAGGGAAACCACCTGGGGTTTTGAACTTCATCCCTTGAAACATCCTTTGAAAGCAAGCTGCACACAAACTGCTTGTCAGGCCTGAATTCTACTTTCCATCAGAAGATGCAAGTGTCACTCAGGCCCCTGCAGCCTGGCCCCTGCAGGGCAGCCCTCTTGGTGCAGCCAGGAGCTGAGTACACATCTTGGTTCCTGACACGGCAGTCACCCAGGAATACGATCTGCTCACAGAACAGGAGGTAAAACCCCATATGACACCCTACCTGCAAAGAGCAAGGGAAGTGCTTTCTGTAACAAGTCAGCATTCGGACCACAGGGACTGGTCCCTGGAGAAGCTGAAGGTGTAAGGTGGGTGAGGCCAGGGTGGGCAGCAAGGCTGGAGATCCTGAGTGTCCCCTCTGAGGGACAGCTCCTGGGAAACCACAAGAGGCACAGAGCCTCAGGGCCCACAACAGACCCTGTGCTCTGACAAGACCTCCGAGGTTCACAGTGCAGAGCTGGGGAAGTGCTGGTCCAGGGTGGTCCCAATCTCTCGAATCCCACTGACTGACAGGCAGATGTCACATTTCCTCTAACTGTCCAAATCAGCAATTTATTGTCACATGCTGGTACAGAGTGTTAAACAAAAACTTCAAAGGACACTGATTCTTACAAAGTCCTGGAGCCTGGCTGCCTTTAATGATGTAATCCTTCATGAAGGAAAAAATGCAGCCAATATTGCAAATTCTAACAACCAGTAACAGCACACAGAAAATCTAAGTTTTATTATGAATTTAAAAATCTAAACATTTCACGAGGACTGTGAAGCCCGCCCACAGAGCCGCCCTGCTGCGTTTCCAACTCCCCGTATCCATACCTCACTGCACACGCCCCAGTGACGCACAACCCGCAGCACAGCCAGTGTCCTTTATTTGTACTGTTGGTAGAAAACTGGGTTTTAGATTTCAAAATCTGTATGACAAAATTACAAGCAGCAGTTTTGAGCATTCTAGCAATGTTGATGAACTCTACTTTGCTGACACAAGCAAGGCAGGCCCTGTCCAAGGTGGACTGTTACACGTCCTGGGGTGCTGAGGCTGCCCTGCTCAGGACCCATTTGCAACGGTGTCTTCTTCCATCTCCTCTTCACCATCATCAGTGGGGCCTAGAAAACACACAAAGCCAGAAGTCACACCTAGGTTAGAGCATGGGTGGGCGTCCACCCACGATGCTGCTGTTGCCTGCCAGACCCCAGACCAGGTGCAGACTCCCTACAGCGGCCTCAGCCTAGAGGAACTTAGGTCCAAGGACCACCTGTCTTTGGCAGGCCCTGGAAGGATGGTCAGCTTCTAGGAAATGGGTCACAAAGCTGCTTCATAAAAGTCAACTCTATGCCTGCTATTCTAACCCACTCTGGTCAAGTCTGTAGCTCATGTTTTATCAAGATAAAAAGCCTATACTTTATGTTTTGTTCTTGCCACGACGGTGGGCAAAGAAACTAGGAGCATTCCAAAGAAAGATGGGAGAGGATACCTACTACATGCTGCAGATAGTCAGCCAGTGATTCTAAGTTAGGTTTCCAGTTAGACCCAAACATTACAGTTTTAGACACAAAACTAAAGAAAGCGAGAATGTCACCGGGAACTGCTGTTCATGCGCCTGGGCCCACTGAAACCTAAGAGAACCACAAACAATTCCCACCTTCCTCTCCTCAAGGTGCCCCACATGTGTTCAGACCACACTGAAAAGCCCCACATGAGTCCCAGGCCCACATAACACGTTCAAGGGGAGGCACGGTAACTGAGGAATTCTGCCACACGGCAGCCAAAGTGAGCCACGTGACTCAGCCTCCTCCCTGCCTGTCATCAGCCCCGTGGGTCTTGGCAGCCTGTGTTGTTCTCAGGGTCACAGGTCCCTCATTTCGCGGCCTACAGGGCCCTCTGGCTGGACTCAGAGCTCTCCCTGCCAGCCTGTTTCACCCGTCCCCGCTGCCGGCCCTGGACCTTGGCTCACAGTCCTCCTTCAGGCCCAGGGTGCAAGGCTCTCTCACCACAGAGTGCTCCTTCCCCTGAGAATGCCATTCTGCTCTGTCTAGGTCACAGGTTCTCAAATACTTTAGTTTTAGCACCCAAAGAACTTTTCTTCAAGTAGATTACATTTATCAATACTGTGTTGGAAACTGAAAGCATTAAAAAAACAGTAATTCCTTAAAACAATAAACCTAGTACCATTAATGTTTGTATTTTTATAAAATTCAGTATCAATATTTTCTAAAATAAAAATATATACTGAGAAAGCTGGTGCAGTTTTCTACTTCTGCCCATCTCTGCAATGTCTGCCCAATGGTAGACGGGCCCTTGTTCTGCCTTCATCACTTTACTCGCCAAAATATGTTGTTCTGACTAAAGGGTGTGAAGAAAGCCAGGCCCACAAAGACATGCAGTGAGAAAAGGGAGTATTTTAACAGCCTGTGCAGGCAGCTGTGGATATTTTTTTGATACTATGCCAAAACTTGACAAAAGTGGTAGCTTTTTGCTTTTGTTCTTTTGGTCTCCCCACTTAGCTTGTAGGATCTTGGTTCCCTGACCAGGGATCAAACCTGGGCAATGAAAGCTGAGTCTTAATCACTGGATCACCAGGAATTCCCCAAAATGGTAGTTTCTTAAAGGTTAGATTGCAAATGTTGGCCCATTTCTTCACATCAAATGATGTGTCCCTAGGGTGATATCCAGGAATGCCAACGATCCTCACTGCTTCACAAAGGACCTCATTAGGTACACGGCAGCTCAGAATGACACCTAGTATTATTGGTCCTGTGAACCCACGTACCTGGGCTGAGGCACCAGCAACTCTACCTGCCATTGCTCTGGCACTATCAGGTACAAATGGTCACACCACTTAAAAAGCAAACAATGCCTCGGTGTTTGTAAGCTTTCCTCATGGACCCCCAGGGGCCCAAAGACCACACAGTGAGAACTGCTGCTCTAGTGAATGTCTTACTCACTTTGAGCTTCAGTTCAAACATTATTTCCTCAAGGGAACTTGCCCTGAGCCACTGGTCTAGACAGAGCCCCCCAGTTACATTCATGTCAAACTTGTAATACGCACCATCCGTAGCAGTTTTCACTTTACACCCCAGTCAGTCTCCATCACGCTGCCTGACACAGAGCCGGTATCCACAATCAGAACAGCTCACACCCCGTGCTCAGGGCCTAAGAAGCCCCTTACTTCGTCCTCCCAACAACCTTCTGAGGTCACCACTACTACTATTTGGTTAAAGATGAGCAAACAGATTTAAGATCAAGGGGGGTTAAGAAATTCATCCAAGGACAAAGCTTGTGAAGCTATGCTCTGAGCCTCAGTCTGTCTGGCTCCAGAGCCCATGCTCCCCACTGCTAAGTGGGCCCACACAGACAGGGGTCAAAGGCATCATGGTCACCTCCACTGTTCGCTTTCACTCCATGGCTGTGAACTAACATTTGTCTCAACTTTTACAAAAACCCCAGAGCCTAGGACATATGCTTCTTTATCAAATGATTTCTTTTCAAAGAGCATTTAAAGGCATTTTGTGTAGATTATATTGGTAAGGAGGCACTATTCGAGGATCCTTGGATCGTGGCATCTAAAGCAATTTGTGATCACTAGGAGTGTATCATTAATCTGGAAAGGAAGACAGAACGTGGTTCCTGACCTGCTCTGCGTTCTCTGCCAGGTATCTGACCGGACTGCAGTAAGCCCTTCAGCCGCTCCACTTCAGCCAAAGTTGATGCATTTGCTATAGCGTTCTGGACACCAGGAAACAAGAGAGATGGACAGTTATTTTCATCCAGTTAACAGAAAACACTCACAGAAACTCATGCCACCTTTCTGAACTGGAATATTAGTCTCTCTCGCAGGAAGAATTTTGCTAGCACAGTGAAATCCATCCCAAAACCAAATTATGAAGTTCCAAAATTGGTAAAGAGCTGCAGACCCTCTTACAGGAGAGCAAATAATTAGTGCATGTGCCCTAAAATTCTAGTTAATTGGAACTATGCCACTGGATGATTTGGGAGGCAGCGTTACCAAATTAGGATTTCTCATCAAGCAGGATCTTTCAGGCAGCAAGTCCTTCAAAGTAAAAATCAAGACAGCAAGCAAAGGTAACTAACTATTCAGATAAATTCATCCTGAGAAAATGAGAAGACCAGAGTTGCCTCCACTTTGACCAGCTCATATAATTAATTCAAGTCAAAATCTGGTCAAGTAATATCTTTAAGCTAGTTTTTCCTTACACAAAAATGTAGCTGGATTCTAACAACTGTGGGAGAAACCTGCGGTGTCTAACTCATTACTTGAGTTGCTACATGATTGAACAGCTCACTCCAGTCTGAGAATCCTGACTTGTGCTCACCTTGATGGCTTCCACATCCCCTGGGGACGGCCCACCTTTCTTTTTGTCAGTCGGCAAACCAGCACCTGGATTGAAACTTGGGAGGGGAGGGAAGAACAAAACTATCAAATCCAAACTGACAGAAATTGCTTCTCTTTTACTTTCAAAAGCTTTGAAAGTAATTCAACCAGTGTAGTATCTTATCTTTGTTAACAAACTGATACAAGAAACTCTCTCCTTCAGAAACACCACCCAGTTCATCTTGCCACAGAGGAAGAGGGTGCAGTACTATCATGGCAGACTGAATACTGGAGCGTCTGCTCTCTTCCGCTAGAAATCTCACATGACATAGGAGCACTGTGGACCACGGATCATCACTGTGCAAATTTAGGACTGTGTTAGTCACAAGTGTTTCATTTCATTTCGCAAGAGGCAAAATGCCAGACAGATAATGTTTCTGAAGGTGAAGTGGAGTGAAGTTGGATATCCAGATCTTACGTTTTGCTTCTCCTGGCAATATCCTTTGCAAGTTGTGCACCCCGTTTGCCCTTGAACATTTTCTCTGCTTCCTGACGCTCCTACAGCGACACCACACACAGAGTTAACGGAAATAGGAATACCACGTGCGTTTAGATGCATTCCTCAGAAAACATGGAAGAAAACTCTCCTGGAATACTCTGGGCTGGTAAAATACCACAAAGCCCATTTCAAAATAAGAGATACAGCAGTCTCCTGCTCTGTGAAGGTCCCTGGAGAGAGCAGAGCCCTCTTCCTGAAATTTCCAGGCAGGGCTCTCTGGGAAATAAGGAAGGTAAAAAAAATCCCCAACAAAGGGAGAATCATCCTGACAAATAATTACAGCTAGTGCAAAGTGAACGACATGAAGCTCCCCAAGAGCATGTACCTAGGCAGGCCGTCTGCTGTGACAAAGCCCATGGTGGCTCTGAAGTCAGGCCACCTCTGGAATGGCCAGCCCCACACACATACCTTAACTCTAAGTCCTACCATAAACATTGCCATGGAAAAAAAATTGACTTAACACTCCCCGCCACGCCCCCCCCCAAATTCCTATTACAAACTAATAATAAAAGTCAGTAACAAAAGTATAAAGGAAAAGACCAACCAATAACAACTTATAACAGAATAACACTTACTTTTAGTTTCACTTTCTGGAAATCCAGTACTCTGACTTGTGGAACTTTATAAATCACATAGAGTCTGTAATGCTTCTTATTGGTTACAGGGTTCCTTAGAATACTACAAGAAAAGGAACAGTTTGATGCCAGTCTTGTTCCTAGCACAGCATTCAAGAGATCCATTTTATGGGAGAAGGCAATGGCAACCCACTCCAGGACTCTTGCCTGGAAAATCCTATGGATGGAGGAGCCTGGTAGGCTGCAGTCCATGGGGTCGCTAGGAGTTGGACACAACTGAGCGACTTCACTTTCAATTTTCACTTTCCTGCATTGGAGAAGGAAATGGCAACCCACTCCAGTATTCTTGCCTGGAGAATCCCAGGGACGGGGGAGCCTGGTGGGCTGCTGTCTATGGGGTCGCGCAGAGTCGGACACGACTGAAGCGAATTAGCAGCAGTAGCAGCCGCAATGAGTCCACGAAGTAAGGAAAAGTTCACTATTCTTCACATTTCAATGTCATGAGAAATTAATGCTAGGGAAATTTTAATAGAGCCCAAAGGAAACATTTTCAATATTTGTTTTTAAGTACTTTTTACTATAACTTCACCATCAAGGTCAGCAATGCTGTTATTTTAAAAGACTACTGTCACCACCACAAACAGTTTCCATACCTCAGATAAGTCAGCGACTTGAGAGATGCCAGAGGGTCCAGATCACCCTGTGAAATAACAGCCACAGGTAAGAACACAAAACCACAGCCCACCATGATCTCACGACATGTTGACACCTCTGCAGAAGGACATACCTTGTCTTTCATACATTAATTTGTCTTTCCTGCCCTAGCACCCAGCATAGCCCTAGCACATCACAGACGCCTGGTGTATTTCTACTGAATAACTGGTTCATACATTTGAACTTCTTAATATCCCGGACACAACAGTTTCTGTCTCAACAGCAGAAGAGACGAAAAGAAAAAACATATATCATTTCCTGTAGCAACTTCAAAAGAGCTACCGAGTAATGATTGAGAAAAAAAAAAAAAAAAGCAATGTGAAAAGTGATGTATCTCCAGGGAAAGTTATTCATACAGGGAACCTGGTGTGAGGTGGTTCTTCCTGCCGCTGCCTGGGAGAAATGCAGGCATGTCATCTTTGTCACCTTTATTCTAGGTTCCCCTAAATCTCTTCAAATACATTTTCCAAGGACAAGGAGTATAGTTATGGGGGATATATATGTATATATATATATATATAGAGAGAGAGAGAGAGAGAGAGACAGAGGAAGAATGCAAGTTAGTTTTTCAATCTTCCCAAACTGTCCTATAAAATACAGTGCAACAAGGATAGGAAAACCAAAAAGATATGGTCAACAGCTACAGCCAAACCAGATAAAAATGTATTCTGGCAAGAACCTGAACTTGGGACCAGTAAGGACCAACTATTGTGAGAGCTATAAGACTTGACGGTGACAACACCACACAGGAAGAAGTGGGGGAAAGGCAAAGAGGGCAACAGGCATCCAGCCTAAGAACAGCAGCCAAAGACAGGCATGTTCCAAGCACAAGCACACCAGGTGTGTGACGAGGCCTGGAGGGCCTCCTGAAACAGAGCCCCACACGAACGAGAAACTGCCAGAACAGATCTAAACTGAGTGGGACAGCGCCAAAAGGGACAATGAGGAAAAGCACAAGTAACACAGGGGAGGGGAACAGAGCCACAGCTCAGAG
This sequence comes from Cephalophus harveyi, assembly GCA_006410635.1. Taxonomy (NCBI): domain Eukaryota; kingdom Metazoa; phylum Chordata; class Mammalia; order Artiodactyla; family Bovidae; genus Cephalophus; species Cephalophus harveyi. The sequence continues at coordinate 106,081 of SJYT01071237.1, read as the reverse complement.
AGCTGCCACTCTTCGTGACGACACTGAGCGAGCACTGATGCTTGCAACTGGAGAACCATCACTAAAGGAGATCTACAGAACAATCTGAAAAGGAACAGCTAGCGGGGAGCCTGGTGGGCTGCCGTCTATGGGGTTGCACAGAGTCGGACATGACTGAAGTGACTTAGCAGCAGCGCAGCACCACTAGAGATCTATAGAACAACGTGAAATGGAGCAAAGCCAGACAAATGTTGCAGGACCTCACTTTGAAGTGAAATCTCAAAAAACGGAACTCATAGCAACAGAGTGTTGAATGGTGGTTACCAGAGGCTGGGAGGTGGAGGAAAAGGGGGGTGAAGCTACTGATTAAAGAGAATAAACTTTCAGTTATAAATAAATAAATTCTGGAAATTTAATGTACAATGTGGTGACTATCATTAAAAATAATATAAGGTGTACCCAATACGATAAAAAAATAGAACTCGTTTTCTCACTGCACACACACATAGATGGTTATGTGAAGGGGTGGGTGTCAGGGTACAGATATCAAATTTCACACTGGACTGCAAGGAGATCCAACAGTCCATTCTGAAGGAGATCAGCCCTGGGATTTCTTTGGAAGGAATGATGCTAAAGCTGAAACTCCAATACTTTGGCCACCTCATGTGAAGAGTTGACTCATTGGAAAAGACTCTGATGCTGGGAGGGATTGGGGGCAGGAGGAGAAGGGGACGACAGAGGATGAGATGACTGGATGGCATCACTGACTCGATGGACGTGAGTCTGAGTGAACTCCGGGAGTTGGTGATGGACAGGGAGGCATGGTGTGCTGCGATTCATGGGGTCGCAAAGAGTCAGACAGGACTGAGCGACTGAACTGAACACCTTAAATATTTATAATCTTCATTTGGCCATCATTGCTCAATAAAGCTGCAAAAAACAAAAGAAAGAATGGTAACCTTACGCACACAGACCCACACACAGACTGTGCACGACACAGTGGTGTCTCAAAGAAGGGGTGGTGAGATGTTTAAGGTGCTGTTTCGTTCAGGAGGTAAAGGTCTTGGTTAACTTTACACTTGGATGCTAATTCCCAGTATGCTAAGAAAAGAAACAGAGTCAGTTAATTTCCAAACTATCAGAAGAAGTGGAATACCAAAAAGAGAGAGAGAGAGCAATAAAGGAGAGGAAAAAAATTTGCAGATGGATGGGACAAGTAAAAAAATTCTAGAAAAGAGACAACATAAACTCAAATATACTGGTAATTACATTAAACATAAACAGACTATTCCATTTAAAGACAGACTTTAGACTGGATTTTAAGAAAGGTTCCTAGCAAATCCTGTTCTCAAGACACAAATTTAAAATATAAGTGCAGAGGAAAAAAATTAAATTTTGGATGGAAAACAATGATCACTCAAATACTAACTGAAAGAAAGAAAGCTTGTTTTGTTATACTGCAGTGGATAAAACAGACACCGAGGTAAAACTGCACTAATAAAATATAAATGATAAAAGGTTCATTTCATCAGTAAGATACATAAAATCTGGATATATCAAATGAAGTAACCTGAAAATATATACAAGTAAAATTGACTGAACTCCAGGGAAATCCACTACCACACAATTTTAATATGCCTCTTTCAGTACTGACAGGACAACCTTCATCTGTGCAAACAGCTTTAAGCACAACTACAACACACAGAATGTACTGCCTCAATATGCCACACATTCTGCATGGACACACATTTGGAGTTAAATACCTCACGGGGTTTAGAAAGGACACGGCCTCATATCGGGAGCTTTCTGACTTTTGGAGCCAAGCACTCCTTTGGGAATTAAAGGACAGTCAGGGACCTCGTCCCTCAGGAAAGGAATTTGCAGGACCTCACTTTGAAGTGAAATCTCAAAAAACGGAACTCATAGCAACAGAGTGTTGAATGGTGGTTACCAGAGGCTGGGAGGTGGAGGAAAAGGGGGGTGAAGCTACTGATTAAAGAGAATAAACTTTCAGTTATAAATAAATAAATTCTGGAAATTTAATGTACAATGTGGTGACTATCATTAAAAATAATATAAGGTGTACCCAATACGATAAAAAAATAGAACTCGTTTTCTCACTGCACACACACATAGATGGTTATGTGAAGGGGTGGGTGTCAGGGTACAGATATCAAATTTCACACTGGACTGCAAGGAGATCCAACAGTCCATTCTGAAGGAGATCAGCCCTGGGATTTCTTTGGAAGGAATGATGCTAAAGCTGAAACTCCAATACTTTGGCCACCTCATGTGAAGAGTTGACTCATTGGAAAAGACTCTGATGCTGGGAGGGATTGGGGGCAGGAGGAGAAGGGGACGACAGAGGATGAGATGACTGGATGGCATCACTGACTCGATGGACGTGAGTCTGAGTGAACTCCGGGAGTTGGTGATGGACAGGGAGGCATGGTGTGCTGCGATTCATGGGGTCGCAAAGAGTCAGACAGGACTGAGCGACTGAACTGAACACCTTAAATATTTATAATCTTCATTTGGCCATCATTGCTCAATAAAGCTGCAAAAAACAAAAGAAAGAATGGTAACCTTACGCACACAGACCCACACACAGACTGTGCACGACACAGTGGTGTCTCAAAGAAGGGGTGGTGAGATGTTTAAGGTGCTGTTTCGTTCAGGAGGTAAAGGTCTTGGTTAACTTTACACTTGGATGCTAATTCCCAGTATGCTAAGAAAAGAAACAGAGTCAGTTAATTTCCAAACTATCAGAAGAAGTGGAATACCAAAAAGAGAGAGAGAGAGCAATAAAGGAGAGGAAAAAAATTTGCAGATGGATGGGACAAGTAAAAAAATTCTAGAAAAGAGACAACATAAACTCAAATATACTGGTAATTACATTAAACATAAACAGACTATTCCATTTAAAGACAGACTTTAGACTGGATTTTAAGAAAGGTTCCTAGCAAATCCTGTTCTCAAGACACAAATTTAAAATATAAGTGCAGAGGAAAAAAATTAAATTTTGGATGGAAAACAATGATCACTCAAATACTAACTGAAAGAAAGAAAGCTTGTTTTGTTATACTGCAGTGGATAAAACAGACACCGAGGTAAAACTGCACTAATAAAATATAAATGATAAAAGGTTCATTTCATCAGTAAGATACATAAAATCTGGATATATCAAATGAAGTAACCTGAAAATATATACAAGTAAAATTGACTGAACTCCAGGGAAATCCACTACCACACAATTTTAATATGCCTCTTTCAGTACTGACAGGACAACCTTCATCTGTGCAAACAGCTTTAAGCACAACTACAACACACAGAATGTACTGCCTCAATATGCCACACATTCTGCATGGACACACATTTGGAGTTAAATACCTCACGGGGTTTAGAAAGGACACGGCCTCATATCGGGAGCTTTCTGACTTTTGGAGCCAAGCACTCCTTTGGGAATTAAAGGACAGTCAGGGACCTCGTCCCTCAGGAAAGGAACAGTCAGGGAGCAAGGAAGGGAGGGGTCAAGGGCATAACAACCTAAAAATCAAGTCACACCATAAGAATGTCAACATCCAGTATTTAAGTGAAAAATTTAGGTTACAAACAATATATAGTCTAAACTCAACACTGTTAAAAATTATACATACAGAGTAGAAATTTAAAAAGCAGAAGCACATCAAAATAGTCATATCCAAACAGAGAAAATGAAACTTGCCCCTTATCTTAAAAGAACACCAATCTCAAATGATTGTTGATCTAAATGTGGAGTAAAACAATAATTTCTTGAATAAAACTCAACAAAATTTAATGTATGTCACATATGTAACTGTCTAGTAGTGACATTAAAACAGAAGAAACTAGTTTTAATAATATATTGTTTTACCTATTTTCTAAAATATTACCATTTTAATGTCAATATAAAAAACTATTGATAGTGTATAATATTTTTCTTTTGCATAGTGTATAATATTTTTCTTTTGCACTAAGTCTCTGGAATCTGTACTGCTTTTTATACTTCTAGTAGATCTTAAAGTAACCACTTGTGGCTAGCATACTGGACACAGAAATTCTGGAAAAAAGGATGGTGAGTCTCTTTAGAAGCTGAACAGAACTCAAAGCACCAAGGACAACAGACCGGTAACACAGATTATGCTGGAATTAGGAACTGCTCCATTAAGTCCCCAGGAGAGTCCAAAGGTGAGTGAGCGAGAGTGGAAGATATGTGTAACACACAACCAAAAAAAAAAACCCCATGTCCTAATAATGAAGAAAAAGAAAAAAGGTGATGAGATAATCTTCTGGACTCTCCAAGTTTTCTATTAAAGGCAGGCAGTGCCTTTAACTCCTCCTTGTAAATACACTTTCCCCATTTGACTTACCAGTTCCACAAGACTGTTATTGGTGAGAATGAGTTCTGTCAGACAGGGCAGAGCCTGATCAAGCCCCTCACCTATACGGCTAAAAGGAAAAGACAAAATCTTAATAAAAGTGAAAATGCAGTAAGATAAAAACTTGACATAAGCACTTGCCCAGAGGACTTCAAAGTGGGAAGAACCTTGGAGATCCTCCTTCCAACACTATCTGACAGAAGAAAAATGAGGCACAAACAAGAGGCGTGTCTGAGGTCACACAAGCGGGATGATTTGAGAACCCACGCCTCCAGAATGCTGCCGTGGCCTCTTCCCACCACCATACTAGCCCCAAGACAAGGAGAAAGTGTTGTGAACACAAACATCCTCACTCATCTCAGGTCTTGTCAGCAGGAAACACAGAAATACACGTGTATCTGCAGTCACAGCTCAGAAGCACAGGATACACAATAACCAAACCACAGTCAACAGTTTAACTCAGGAGAAATGTGCCTATTTAAAAAAAGCAGCTCACTACCCAGAACTTCTTAAAGACCCTATCAACACATCTTCAATAACTTTTTCCCAACAAAATTTACAGAGATGATGTGTGTATGTGCATGTGTGCTCAGTTGTGTCCGACTCTTTGGGACCTTAAGGACTATAGCCTGCCAGCCTCCTCTGTCCATGTGATTTCCCAGCAAGAATACTGGAGTGGGTTGCCATTTCCTTCTCCAGGGGATCATCCCAACTCGGGGATTGAATCCATGCCTCCTGCACTGCAGGCAGATTCTTTACCACTGAGCCATCTGGAAAGCCCAAAGAGATGATGAAAGTGCGTAAAAAAAAAAAAAAACCACAAACTTAATTTCTATAAACAATATCCTACAAATCAGCTGCAGTTAAAGAAAAACAAATACCAGAGGATTTGAGGTAAAATGAGATGTTCAGTTAAAACTATAATTGTTGCATTTTATGTATCTCTTTAATATGACCCCTCTGATAATTATAATTATTTTAAAAATGAGCTAAAATGTTTACAAAGCACCAGATTTTTAATTTAAATTAATTTAAATTAGAAACTTACTATGAATATATAAATATACCAGATTTCTGAATAGATGCAAATAAGACTTGACCAATGACAAATTAAACTCTGAATCTGTATGGGCAAATTGCTCATTTACCATTTGAGAAATAGGCAGGTAAAAAAAATAGAAATCTAGTTTAACTGGCATATACACTGCAGCTTCTTCAGGGAACTCTGCAGCATCTGCTCTGGGGTAGAAAGCTACTTTCCATTAGCACACGCTTACCATATTCTATTGTTGTTCACTAATAATGTTTTCAGTCTTCTCAACAAAGGAAAACCATCCAGTTTCCTGATTTCATTGTCGGAAAAATCAATGGCATCAAATTGGTCTAAGGTAGCACCGAGATTTTCAATGACAGGAATTTTATACCCTGTAAAAAGGAGAAAAACCCAGACAAGTATTAATATAAATAAACGGTGCTTTAAAACATTAATAGCATTTCATGGTAACTTGACTCACAGCTTAACGTTCCTTCCCAAAATGTTTATGTGACACCTATGCAACCACCAGACCCTGCCAAAGTACTGGCAACACAACACAAAGAGAACAGTCACAAATCTCAGCTGCCGGGAAGCTTCCGGTCCAGTTGTGGATGTGAGCAAGGTGATGGTGATGAGGGCCATAAGGATGACAGTACTCATCAGCAGGAACCAGCGGCTAACCATTTCAAGATTACTTATAAGTACCTCACACTGCTCTAAGCAAGGCCTCGGAGCTAGAGAAACGGCCTAACAGGACTTCACATCGTGAGCGGCTTTCAGCATCCAAGCACTGTCCACACGGGGTGGACAACAGTTGTCTGCACCCCATAGGCCAGATTCCTAGAACTCTCTGGGATATCGTCTTAATGTTAAAACACCTCCCCTTTACTTCACCTCCCCCAGCTCAAACCTAGAGCTGAAAGTCAGCGGTTGATACACAACGGTAAGTCACCCTGCGGACAGCTCACTCAAACACCTAGATGTGTCCAACACGGGCATAAAGACTGTGCCAGCTACTCGAAGAAGACGTTAATGGAGCCAAGGAGCTGTAAGGGCTACAACAAAGGAAGCGCTGCATTCAAACGAGAATCCTCAACGGTGGGCGCACTTCGGACTCGGAGAGAAGGCAGACAGTGAAGGCTGCCTGTTTACTTCCGAGTTCAATCGTTCTCTGAGAAACTCGATTTCAACAAAAACCGAAGTCCTGAGCTTTCAGCGGACAAGAAAGGCAGCAGAAGGCAGAGCCTGCAGCCGGCGTTTCTCCCCGGGAGCGGATCTCAGGCCAAGACCGATGGCCTGTACCCCCAGGGAAGCCGCCTCCTAAGGACTCGCAAGGTTTGGGGGCTTCTGCACCGCTTCCGCCGGCAGGCGGCAGCGCCGGCTTCGCGCCCACAGTCCGCTCCCAGAAACGCTCCGGTAGAGGGAAAAAGACAGCAGAAGCCAACGCGAGGAAACGCAGGGGAACGATAGCTTCCGGCCAGTACACGGCTCCCTCACTCCGTACCCTGTCCACCCCCTCACGACGTCATGTTAGTTTCGCACGAAGGCCGCAAGCGCCCGTGCGTTTATCCCCTGCCCCTCAGCGGCTCAGACCGCCCGGCGGCCCGGAAGACGCCCGCTGTGCGACCGGAGCATAGACGTGGCCCCGGTGTGCAGGGAGGAGCCGGGCTGAGCGCGCCTCGGTAGGGCCTAGGGAGGGCCTTCCGCCGACGACGGCGGGATCCAGTCCGGCACCGGGCGCTGGACGCAGGCTGCCGGCCACGCCTCGGCGGTCCTAGCGCACGTGGCTGGGCTGGGCCAGGCCACCAGGCGGGCGGGGAGGCCGGACCACCTGCCACCATCCGACTCACCCCGCAGGTCCAGCTCTCGGTCCCGCACCGCGTTGGTGTACTGCGCCGCCTGCTCGATCAGCTCCGCCGTCAGCTTCACCATCCTGCAGCCTCCGGCCTGCCGCTCCTCCCGCTTGTCCCACCGCACCGACGTCCCGGCGTTCCCCGCGCGCGCCGCCAGGCAGCACCAATCGCCGTTCGCGTGCGCGCGCAGCGGGGAATCCAGGCTGTATCAATCGAGGAGCCACGCCCCCGGGCTCGGGCTCGGGCTCCGCCTCCCGGGCTCGGGCTCGGGCTCGGGCTCCGCCTCCCGGGCTCGGGCTCGGGCTCGGGCTCCGCCTCCCGGGCTCGGGCTCCGCCTCCCGGGCTCGGGCGTGGGCTCCGCCTCCGATGTCTCGCGCGCTTTGCTGCACCTCTGGTTGTGTCTCCGTTCCTCTCGCGCATCCGGAGCATTGTGTCCGCAAGCTAACAAAGTATGAAAACCCCCGAGGGTAACTTCCTCGCGCATCAATGCACCGTGAGGTGAAAGGGAGGCTGTGACTGTCCTCGTGGGATCCAGTGATGGATCCCGGCACCCCACTCCAGCACTCTTGCCTGGAAAATCCCATGGACGGAGGAGCCTGGTAGGCTGCAGTCCATGGGGTCGCTAAGAGTCGACATGACTGAACGACTTCACTTTCACTTTTCACTTTCATGCATTGGAGAAGGAAATGGCAACCCACTCCAGTGTTCTTGCCTGGAGAATCCCAGGGACGGGGGAGCCTGGTGGGCTGCCGTCTATGGGGTCGCACAGAGTCGGACACGACTGAAGTGACTTAGCAGTAGCAGTGCAGACTGGGGCTGGGTCACCCCTCAAGGTCCACTTTGCGGTTAGGCTTGTGCTCGCTGGACAGTTTGGAGGAGGAAATGGCAACCACTCCAGTATTCCTGCCTGGAGAATCCCACGGACAGAGGAAACTGGCAGTTTATAGTCCATAGTCCATAGCGTCGCAGAGTCGGACACTACTGAGCGACTAAACCACCACCGCTGCCGCTGGAGAGTTAAGAAGTTCTTGCTGGAGCCTGACACGCAGGAAAGTGCGCAGATTAGAGGTCTGCAGCAGCAAGAGCACACCTGAAGAAACACTATTCGGAAACCACCTCCCACACCCACCTTCCCAACCCGCCCCCCAAGGCAGCCGCGAATCCCACACCACAGATTCGTTTTGCTTGCTTTTCATAGAGACGGGTGCAGTCCGCTTCTGGGCCTGGTTTCTTCCGCTTTGTGTCCTGCCTGGAATCCATCCAGGTTGGAGGCAGCAGTGCTTTGTTTACTTGCTACTGTATGCAATTCCATTGCACCTCTCATACCATAACATACCCATTTTGCTTCTCACCTTATCCTCTGGTTGCGCCGGTTGCTCCAGTTCCGGCGATTCTCCGAAACGTTGCTGTGAATCTTCTGTGCATGGACTTGATGCAGCTGCGCCTGGATTCCCCAGGAGTGGAGCTAACAGGACACGGGGTGTGGCATCATCAATAAATGATGCCTGACCATTACTGCCAAGAAGCTGAAATCATTTCCACACTCTCGTGGTGTATAATGGCTTCCATCACTTCCAATGTCAGCTTCACTGGCACTGTCAGTCTTTCTAATTTTAGCGATTCCGATGGGCCTCTGGTGGTATTGCACTAATGCTTTGCTTTCAGTTCAGTTCAGTCGCTCAGTTGTACCTGACTCTCTGTGACTCCATGGACTGCAGCACCTCAGGCCTCCCTGTACATCACCAACTCCTGGAGTTTACTCAAACTCATGTCCATTGAGGCGGTGATGCCATCCAACCATCTCATCCTCTGTCGTCCCCTTCTCCTCCCGCCTTCAATCTTTCCCAGCATTAGGGTCTTTTCTAATGAATCAGTTCTTCACATCAGGTGGCCAAAATATTGGGGTTTCAGCTTCAACATCAGTCCTTCCAATGAATTTTCAGTACTGATTTCCTTTAGGATGGACTGGTTGGATCTCCCTGCAGTCCAAGGGACTCTCAAGAGTCTTCTCCAACACCAGTTCAAAAGCATCAGTTCTTCAGTACTCAGCTTTCTTTATAGTCCAACTCTCACATCCATACATGACTACTGGAAAAACCATAGCTTTGACTAGACAGACCTTTATTGGCAAAGTAATGTCTCTGCTTTTTAATATGCTGTCTAGGTTGGTCATAGCTATTCTTCCAAAGAGCAGGCGTCTTTTAATTTCATGGCTACAGTCACCATCTGCAGTGATTTTGGAGGCCCAAAAAGAAAAATCTGTCACTGTTTTCACTGTTTCCTCATCTATTTGCCATGAAGTGATGGGACCGGATGCCATGATCTTAGTTTTCTGAATGTTGAGCTTTAAGCCAACTTTTTCACTCTCCTCTTTCACTTTCATCAAGAGGCTCTTTAGTTCTTCTTCACTTTCTGCCATAACGGTGGTATCATCTGTGTATCTGAGGTTATTGATATTTCTCCCGGCAATCTTGTTTCCAGCTTGTGCTTCATCCAGCCCAGCATTTCTCATGATGTATTCTGTATATAAGTTAAATAAGCAGGGTGACAACATACAGCCTTGACATACTCCTTTCGCGATTTGGAATCAGTCTGTTGTTTCAGGTCCAGTTCTAACTATTGCTTCTTGACCAGCATACAGATATCTCAGGAGGCAGGTCAGGTGGTCTGGTATTCCTATCTCTTTAAGAAGATCACAGTTTGTTGTGATTCACACAGTCAAAGGCTTTGGCATAGTCAATAAAGCACAAGTAGATGTTTTTCTGGAACTCTCTTGCTTTTTCAATAATCCAGTGGATGTTGGCTATTTGATCTCTGGTTCCTCTGACTTTTCTAAAACCAGCTTGAACATTTGGAAGTTCACGGTTCATGTATTGCTGAAGCCTGGCTTGGAGAATTTTGAGCACTACTTTACTAGCATGTGCTGCTGCTGCTGCTAAGTCACTTCAGTCATGTGCGACTCTGTGCAACCCCATAGACTGCAGCCCACCAGGCTCTGCCGTCCCTGGGATTCTCTAGGCAAGATGGTAGCATGTGAGAGGAGTGCAATTGTGCAGTAGTCTGAATATTCTTTGGAATTGCCTTTCTTTGGGATTAGAATGAAAACTGCCCTCTTCCAGTCCTGTGGCCACTGCTGAGTTTTCCATATTTGCTGGCATACTGAGTGCAGCACTTTCACAGCATCATCTTTTAGGAAAATAGCTTAACTGGAATTCCATCACCTCCATTAGCTTTGTTCTTAGTGATGCTTCCTAAGGCATACTTGACTTTGCACTTCAGGATGTCTGGCTTTAGGTGAGTGCTCACACCATTGTGGTTATCTGGGTCATTAAGATCATCTGTGTATAGTTCTTCTGTGTATTCTTGTTACCTCTTCTTAATATCTTCTGCTTCTGTTAGGTCCATACCATTTCTGTCCTTATTGTGCCCATCTTTGCATGAAATGTTCCCTTGGTATCTCTAATTTTCTTGAAGAGATCTCTAGTTTTTCCCATTCTATTGATTTCCTCTATTTCTTTGCATTGATCACTTAGGAAGGCTTTCGAATCTCTCCTTGATATTCTTTGGGACTCTGCATTCAAATAGGTATATCTTTCCTTTTCTCCATTGCCTTTTGCTTCTCTTCTTTTCTCAGTTATTTTAAGGTCTCCTCAGACAACCAGTTGGCCTTTTTTGCATTTCTTTTTCTTGGGGATGGTCTTGATCCCTGCCTCCTGTACAATGGCATGAACCTACGTTCATAGTTCTTCAGGCACTCTTTCTTTCAGATCTAATCCCCTGAATCTATTTGTCACTTCCAGTGTATAATCATAAGGGATTTGATTTAGGTCTTACCTGAATGGTTTAGTGGTGTTACCTACTTTATTCAAGTTTAAATTTGGCAAAATAAAAATTTTTTTGATTTGCTTTTCTTCAATAACTGATGTTGTTGTTGTTGTTGAGTCACTCAGTCCTGTCTGACTCTTTGTGACCCCATGGACTGTAGTCCTCCAGGCTCCTCTGTCCATGGGATTTCCCAGGCAAGAATACAGGAGTGGGTTCCCATTTCCTTCTCCAGGGGATCATCCCAACCCAGGGATTGAACCCTTGTCCCCTGCATTGCAGGCAGATTCTTTACTACTGAGCTACCATGAAGTTGAGGGTTTTCTCCTGTGCTGCATTCTGATAATTTTTGCAAAGTGCCCATTCAAGTCTTTCACCCATTTGTTTCTGTTGGGTTCTCTGCTTTTTAAGCAGTTCATTATGGAACTGTTTAAATATAAATATATTCTGTGGCTTACCTTTCACTCTTGGGGAGGGGGGTTTAAACTGCTTAAATACAAAAACCTCACAGGTAGCAGGAATACTGTCCTTATGCCTGCAATGCAAGACTACCCAGGTTCAATCTCTGGGTTGGGAAGATCCCCTGGAGAAGGAAATGACAACCCACTCCAGTAATCTTGCCTGGAGAATTCCATGGACAGAGGAGCCTGGTGGAGCTACGGCCCATGGGGTCGCAAAGAGTGAGACATGACTGAGCGACTAACACACAGAACATCCTCCCTGTAATCCAGTTTGGTCTAAGAAAACATCTTATTCCCCAAATCGCCAAATCATAATTTGGGCTATAATTTGAATCAAATGCATAGAAAATGTGACTGTCTCTTCCATTTTGCAGAAGAAATGAGCTTCCAAAAGGTCCAATTCAAGAAGAGACATCAGCGGAAGAAGTTCTTACCTCAGGAAGCTCTACCCAATGACAGCATCTTTTGTTCTCCTTTGGGCAGGGGGTGGGGGCAGTTTTACTATGGTCATGTAGGTCTGGGACAGGAAAACATTTTCTGCTTCATAGCCCAGGGAGAGGGAATCCTCTTCACGTGGTTAAAGATAACGTCACCCATAATGAAATAAATCAAAGTCCTGGATCACCTACTACGATGCAATAAGAAGAACACAGCACTGCTTCTGACAGATTCATGTCACAGATGCTTGACCTGAATGGCAATGTGAGGAAACCTCAGACAAGCACACACTGAGGGACAGCCTGTAAGTCCTTCAGGGCTTAGGCTGAGGGCTGGCCATCTTGAAAATGTTCAGGGTCATGAAAGTCAAAGAACCAAGGAACTATCCTAAACTGAAGGAGATGAGAGCCATGATGAGAACGTGCAGAGTACGATGTAAACTGGACCTTTGTGCTAAGGGCATTATCAAGACAGCTAGCAAGAGGTGAATCCAGTCAGAGGATGGACAGTAGAAATGTATCAGTGTCAACTTTCTGATTCCTGTGGTTATGTAGCAGAAGATACTTGTTTATAGGAAATGATCTAAAGTGTTTAGGGGGTGATAGGGTAACCTCAGATATGCAGATGACACCACCCTTATGGCAGAAAGTGAAGAAGAACTAAAGAGCCTCTTGATGAAAGTGAAAGAGGAGAGTGAAAAAGTTGGCTTAAAGTTCAACATTCAGAAAACTAAGATCACGGCATCTGGTCCCATCACTTCATGACAAATAGATGGGGAAACAGTGGCTGACTTTATTTTTCTGGGCTCCAAAATCACTGCAGATGGTGATTGCAGTCATGAAATTAAAAGACACTTACTCCTTGGAAGGAAAATTATGACCAACCTAGACAGAATATTAAACAGCAGAGACATTACTTTGCCAACAAAGGTCCTTCTAGTTAAGGCTATGGTTTTTCCACTAGTCATGTATGGATGTGAGAGTTGGACTATAAAGAAAGCTGAGTGCCGAAGAACTGATGCTTTTGAACTGTGGTGTTGGAGAAGACTCTTGAGAGTCCCTTGGACTGCGAGGAGATCCAACCAGTTCATCCTAAAGGAGATCAGTCCTGGGTGTTCACTGGAAGGACTGATGTTGAAGCTGAAACTCCAATACTTTGGCCACCTGATGCAAAGGGCTGACTCATTGGAAAAGACCCTAATGCTGGGGAAGATTGAGGGCAGGAGGAGAAGGGGACAACAGAGGATAAGATGGTTGGATGGCATCACCGACTCAATGCACATGAGTTTGGGTGGACTCCGGGAGTTGGTGATGGACAGGGAGGCCTGGAGTGCTACAGTTCATGGGGTCACAGAGTCGGACACGACTGAGCGACTGAACTGAACTGAGGGTAGTGTGTCAGTAATTTGTTTTCAAATTGTTCAACTATTCTGTAATTTTGCTTTGTGTTTTTTTCAAAATAAAAAAGAATCAAACAATGTAAACTTCACTTCATTCCAGAGAGAACCACCAGGTGGAGTCCTTAGGTCAGAGAGTTGATTTGACAAGCCCTGTTGTTCGGTTGCTAAGTCCTATCTGACTCTCTGTGACCCCATGAACGGCAGCACACTTCCCTGTCCTTCACTATCTCCCGAAGTTTGCTCAAACTCATGTCCATTGAGTCTGTGATGCAATCTAACCATCTTATCCTCTGCCTCCCCCATCTCCTTTTGCCTTTAGTCTTTCCCAGCATCAGGGTATTTTCCAATGAGTTGGCTCTTTGCATCTGGTGGACAGTATATAGGAGCTTCAACTGTAGCATCAGTTCCAATGAATATTCCAGGTTGATTTCCTTTAGGATTGATTGGTTTGATTTCCTTGCTGTCCAAGGGACTCACAAGAGTCTTCTCCAGCACCACAGTTCAAAAGCATCAATTCTTCAGTGCTCAGCCTTCTTTATGGTCCACCTCTCACATCCATACATGACTACTAGAAAAACCATAGCTCTGATTATACCGACCTTTGTTGGCAAAGTGGAGTCTGTTTTTTTAATACAGTGTAGGTTTGTCATAACTTTTCTTCCAAGGAGCAAGCGTCTTTTAATTTCATGGCTGCAGTCACCATCTGCAGTGACTTTGGAGCCCAAGAAAATAAAGTCTCTCACTGTTTCCATTGTTTTCCCATCTATTTGCCATAAAGTGATGGGACCAGATACCATGATCTTCATTTTTTGAATGCTGAGTTTTAAGCCTGCTTTTTCACTCTTCTCTTTCATTTTCCTCAAGAGGCTCTTTAGTTCCTCTTTACTTTCTGTCATGAGGGTGGTGTCATCTGCATATTTGAGGTTATTGATATTTCTCCTGGCAATCTTGATTCTAGCTTGTGCTTCATCCAGGCTGGCATTTTGCATGATGTAGTCTGTATATTAGTTAAATAAGCAGGGTGACAATATACAGCCTTGACGTACTCCTTTCCCAATTTGGAACCAGTCTGTTGTTCCATGTCCAGTTCTAACTGCTGCTTCCTGACCTGCATATAGGTTTCTCAAGAGGTAGGTCAGGTGGTCTGGTATTCCATCTCTTTCAGAATTTTCCACAGTTTATTGTGATCCACACAGTCAAAGACTTTGGCACACTCAATGAAGCAGAAGTAGATGTTTTTCTGGAACTCCCTTCCTTCCTCTATGATCCAACAGATTCTAGCAATTTGATTTTTGGTTCCTCTGTCTTTCTAAATACAGCATGAACATCTAGAAGTTCTCAGTTCACATACTTCTGAAGCCTACCTTGAAGGATTTTGAGCATAACCTTGCTAGCATGTGAAATGAGTGCAATTGTGCAGTAGTCTGAATATTCTTTGGAACTGCCTTTCTTTGGGATTGGAATGAAAACTGACCTTTTCCAGTCCTGTGGCCGCTGCTGAGTTTCCCAAATTTGCTGGCATATTGTGTGTAGCATTTTAATAGCATCATCTTTTAGGATCTTAAATAGCTCAGCTGGAATTGCTCAGCTAAACAAGCCTTTCTCCTACTGAACTAAAAAGAAAAGGGTTTATTTCTTTACTTTAAAATAGTAAAGTGGCATGGGTTTCCCTTGCTTCAGCACATGAACAGAGACATAAATCCAACTATAGCCGGTTTGATTCATTTTAGGCGTATGTCTAGGAAGGGCTTCCCAGGTAGCTCAGTGGTAAAGAATCTGCCTGCCAATGCAGGAGACACAGGAGACGCGGGTTTGATCCCTGGGTCGGGAAGATCCCTTGGAGTAGGAAACGGCAACCCGCTCCAGTATTCTTACCTGGGAAATCCCATGGACAGAGGAGCCTGGTGGGTTACAGTCTATGGGGTCGCAAAGAGTTGGACACTACTGAGTGAGCACACATGCAGAAGGCTGAGAATAGATTTTCTTGATCTCGTTTCTCTTGACTAGGGTTTTTTCACCCTTGGCACTGTTGACCTTTGGGGACCGGATAATTCTATGTTGTGAGGCCTGTCTTGTGGATTGCACAATGTTTAGCAGCATCCCTGGGGTCCAGTGGCTAAGACTGTGCTTTCCAGTGCAGGGGGTGTGGGCTGAGTCCCTGGTTAGGGAGCTAGGATCCCACATGATTCGTAGCCAAAACACCAAAACATAAACCAGAAGCAGCATCCCTGGCCTCTGCCCACTGGATGTCAATACATCCCTCCAGTCGTGACTCAAGTTGTCTCCAGAGATTGCCAGGTGTCCCGAGGGAGACAGAAATCACCCCTGGGGTGGAACCACTGTGCTTGCAAAAACATTCTCTGCTTTGGGCACTCTGGTTGCTGTTTGCTAGACAGAAAGTTCAGGAGATCTCTGACTACACTTAGTGTCCCTGGTACGTCGGGGTAGCTATTGGTGGTGGGAGCTGCTGTACTATTGGTGGTTTTGGTGTTGTTCTATGCACAGACAAGCCTCTCAGAAGGGTCAGGATGGGCCTGAGGCAACCAGCAGGAAGGACAAAGCCTGGGCTCAAGAAGGAAAACAGCAGAAAAAGGCCTGGAAAGGATGTAAACTCCTCCTTTCCCAGGACTGTCAGCCCAGCCGCCTCTCCACCTGCTGGGCTGAACCTCACAATGCATGAGAATGACATGGCTTTGTAATGTATACTCCCCATGTGTGCTATGTGCATGCCAAGTCACTTTAGTCATGTCTGACACTTTGCAACCCTATGGACTAGCGCTCACCAGGCTTCTCTGTCTGTGGGATTCTCCAGACAAGAATACTGGAGTGGGTTGCCATTTCCTCCTCCAGGGGATCTTCCTGACCCAGGGATCAAGCATGTCCCTTGCATCTTCTGCATTGGTAGGCAGGTTCTTTATCATTAGTGCCACCTAGGATGCTACTTTCCATAGCCTCTGCATGTTCCTATTAAAATATCCTTCCTACTGGAGGATTCAACCTGCCTGACTTCAGGCTATACTACTAAGCAACAGTCATCAAGACAGTATGGTACTGGCACAAAGACAGAAACATAGATCAATGGAACAAAATAGAAAGCCCAGAGATAAATCCATGCACCTATGGACACCTTATCTTTGACAAAGGAGGCAAGAATATAATATACAATGGAGAAAAAGACAATCTCTTTAACAAGTGGTGCTGGGAAAACTGGTCAACTACTTGTAAAAGAATGAAACTGGAACACTTTCTAGCACTATACACAAAAATAAACTCAAAATGGATTAAAGATCTAAGTGTAAGACCAGAAACTATAAAACTCCTAGAGGAAAACATAGGCAAAACACTAACGTACATCATAGCAGGATCCTCTATGACCCACCTCCCAGAGTAATGGAAATAAAAGAAAAAATAAACAAATGGGACCTAATTAAACTTAAAAGCTTTTGCACTACAAAGGAAACTATAAGCAAGGTGAAAAGACAACCTTCAGAATGGGAGAAAATAATAGCAAGTGAAGCAANGATCCACCTCCCAGAATACTGGAAATAAAAGCAAAAATAAACAAATGGGATCTAATTAAAATTAAAAGCTTCTGCACAACAAAGGAAACTATAAGCAAGGTAAAAAGACAGCCTTCTGAATGGGAGAAAACAATAGCAAATGAAGCAACTGACAAAGAATTAATCTCAAAAATATACAAGCAACTCCTGCAGCTCAATTCCAGAAAAATAAGCAACACAATCAAAAAATGGGCCAAAGAACTAAACAGACATTTCTCCAAAGAAAACATACAAATGGCTAACAAACACACGAAAAGATGCTCAACATCACTCATTATCAGAGAAATGCAAATCAAAACCACAATGAGGTACAATCTCACGCTGGTCAGAATGGCTGCTATCAAAAAGTCTACAAACAATAAATGCTGGAGAGGGTGTGGAGAAAAGGGAACCCTCTTACACTGTTGGTGGGAATGCAAACTAGTACAGCCACTATGGAGAACAGTGTGGAGATTCCTTAAAAAACTAGAAATAGAACTGCCTTATGACCCAGCAATCCCACTGTTGGGCATACACACCGAGGAAACCAGAACTGAAAGAGACACGTGTACCCCTCATTGCAGCACTGTTTACAATAGCCAGGACATGAAAGCAACCTAGATGTCCATCGGCAGACAAATGGATAAGAAAGCTGTGGTACATATACACAATCAAATATTACTCAGCTATTAAAAAGAATGCATTTTAATCAGTTCTAATGAGGTGGATGAAACTGGAGCCTATTATACAGAGTGAAGTAAGTCTGAAAGAAAAACATCAATACAGTATATTAATGCATATATATGGAATTTAGAAAGATGGTAATGATGACCCTATACGCAAGACAGCAAAAGAGACACAGATGTAAAGAACAGACTTTTGGACCCTGTGGGAGAAGGCGAGGTTGGGATGATTTGAGAGAATAGCATTGAAACATGT
Organism: Cephalophus harveyi; assembly: GCA_006410635.1. Classification (NCBI taxonomy): domain Eukaryota; kingdom Metazoa; phylum Chordata; class Mammalia; order Artiodactyla; family Bovidae; genus Cephalophus; species Cephalophus harveyi. The sequence continues at coordinate 88,218 of SJYT01071237.1, read as the reverse complement.
ATATTATCATATGTGAAATAGATCACCGATCCAAGTCAATGCAGGAGACAGGGTGCTCAGGGCTGGTGCACTGGGATGACTCTGAGGGAATGGGATGGGGAGGGAGGTGGGAGGGAGGGTCAGGATGGGGAACACATGTACACGCACGGCTGATTCATGTGACTGCTACTGCTAAGTCACTTCAGTCGTGTCCGACTCTGTGTGACCCCATAGACGGCAGCCCACCAGGCTCCCCCGTCCCTGGGATTCTCCAGGCAAGAACACTGGAGTGGGTTGCCATTTCCTTCTCCAATGCATGAAAGGGAAAAGTGAAAGGGAAGTCGCTCAGTCGTGTCCGACTCTTAGCGACCCCATGGACTGCAGCCCACCAGGCTCCTCCATCCATGGGATTTTCCAGGCAAGAGTACTGGAGTGGGGTGCCATTGCCTTCTCCGATTCATGTGAACGTATGGCAAAAACCACCACAATATTGTAATTAGCCTCCAATTAAAATTAATTAAAAAAATATCCTTCCTTTTACTTCACTTTTCCAACTCTTTCCCTGTCCATCCTGTGATCTAAACCCTCCCTCACCTATTCCCAAGGCCCCGGGTCTGAGCTTGCAGGGTTAGGGCCCCCTCCAGATATATGATCAATGATCTAAATGTAATGAGTGGCAGTTTCCCAACTTCAAGAGCATCCTATATTGGCCACGCCTATAGTATGTTGCCCTCTTTGTTCTTAAGGCTCCGCCCAGCCCCCATTTGTTATCAGTGCATTTCCTATAGGAAGTGCAGTTCTTCCCAGCCCTCTGAAGAGATACGAGGTATGCTGTCAGCTGTGGCCTGGGAGGATGGGGACCTGCATCTGGGGACAACCATGGAGCCTTAAACTGGGGGACAAAGTCAGAAAAATGTCACCCACCAGGAATGAAGACAGTTTAAAATGAAGACACCATAGCTGCATCTGGCCGGCTGCTGAAGTGACCATCTCCCTGCAAGAGCCAGCCTCCCTCCTAGGCACATGATGGAACAGCCTGGCTGGCCCAAGTCAGCCTGAGCCAGGTCCCGTCAGCTCTACAAGCTGCGGTCTATGACAGGGTGGGTTCAGAGGATGTGCCCCATGAGTCTATCGCAGGAAGCAAAATCCTCAGATATGTCCTGTCCCAGCCAGGCCCCCACAACCCTCACGTCAGGCCATCTGCACACAGGCATTCTACGTGGTCAGTTTTCAAGCCCTTTTAACAAGGGGCTTCTGGGTCCTTAGGATTTGGGGAGCAGCTTCTCAACTCTGCACCACAAGTGCCGACCCCAGGACAGGCTGGCCTAGCCACGGCCAGGAGGGTACATGTGCTCCAAGGTTGCCTGGTGGGCTTCTTGTGGGTGGTGTCCTCTGAGACTAACAGGACTTGTTTCTGGTTCAGTTGCAGCTGAATGTGTTAAACCATATGCTCTCTGTGGACAAACAGCGCTTGGGACTGTAATGGCACCTCGCCCTGGAGGTTCTCAGCAAGCTTCTGATTTTAATTCAATCACAGACAGTCCTGGCTACTGTCTCCCAAGCAGACACCTCACTTCATCCGTCCCTCTGCCTCACACTGACGACTCAGGTCAGTTCTGGCTCGTGGTGGCTGCTGGTAGATTGCATGGCCACTCCCCATGCCACCCCCTCTCAGCTTTCCCATTTTCCCAGAGCTGCTGCCACTCCACCCACACAGTCACCACTGGAAAGCCTGTCCTTGTGGGCAGAGCTGGGGGCACTGGCAAACCCAGATGAGGGGCAGGTGACCCAGGCACGCAGCAGGCTCAGAACCCCAAGGGGCAGGCCTGGCACCAGTTTTCTCGGGAGCTGTGGGTGGTCCTGCCTGTCACTTGTCTCGTCATGTGCAGCGAGAGGAGGTGCCGTGGTCCCCCAGAGAGGGTCCAGAGGACATGGGCTCCTGAGGGCCAGCAGCAGCTCTCCTGAAATCCAGAGACAACCCTAGAATCCCAGAACAACACCCCTCACGCACTTGTTTCTTCCTGAGTCAGTGCCAGGTGGTGGATTTCCTTTATCTGCAGCCAAAGGACTCCTGGTAAGGACAACCCCTACCTCACAGAGAGGCCAGGGTGAAACCCCCACAGCGTGGAGCCCATGGGCCTGGGGCTTCCGGCCACCATGCGGAAGATGGCTGCAACCTAACTAAACAACACTTGTAGATCCAGCTGAAGACACTTGCTGTCTGGGCTCCCCAGGGACAGAAAGCAGGCCTCTCTACATCCAGCCCGTCCCTCCTCTGGCCCAAACTGGGTCTGTTTGCCTGATGACACCCTGGAGCTGGGGCTGTGTGATTCTCCCACAACTTAGCTGTAGCATCATTTGTTAAGGCTCCAAGACCTTGCAATAAAACCACATGTAAAGCCATCTCGTACGCTGGCCAGTGCCCACATTTAAATGTTGTGCCTTGGAAACAAACACAGGCTCCTCTGCCATGGAATGTTAACTCTTTTATTAATTTAGGGTTAACACCATGTCTGCCTTGTGAATTTCTTTTTCGGAGTTGTGGATTCAATCAACAACAGCTGGGCTCCCCCCAGCTGACCGGTGGCTTGTCAAAGGCGTTACAGTCACAGAGGGGAGCAGGACGAAAATGGAGAACGAGCTTGAGAAAATTTAAGGCAAATGTTAATTCCCATATTAAAGGGACTTCATCAAGCAGATCTGTGCATATCAATGAAAATATATGAAATATTTGTCAAAATAATTAACATTGGTAAAAATTAGAACATGTAGCTTATAAAATGCCCACACAGGTTTGGCAGAAGTAAATTCAACTGTGTTGATAGGCTCACAGCAAACACAGACACAGGTGAGCCCACCTTAAGACAAGTGTCCTGAAAAGCAGGGCCCACGGGCTTTCAGAGCAGCTCCAAGGAAGGGAAGTGACTGACAACCGGCAATTCATGGACAGGCTTACATCTTGGTAGGAAGAACTGCTTGCTTGTTGGGGCTACCTTCCATCAGGTAGAAGTGACCGTTCGGGCCGTGAGACTCGCAGAGGTGTGGATGGGATGCGGTGACCCGGGGCCCTCGGCCCACTCAGAAGCGAGGGCTATAGATGAAGGAGGGTCTCTCCATCTCATCCCACTGGGATGTGACTTTCTAAGCCATGGCTGTGGTTTCAGAAGTCACTGACCATGTAGAAACAGACACTCCATCCCCAGTGGTCACAGGTTTTACGCTCCCAGATCTGTTCTATTGAGTCTGACCAAACCGCCTCCCAGATGGCGGCTGGCAGGGAAGCAGATGCGCCCCAGGCCCTTTCTCGTGGGGCACAGCCAGGGCTCTTCGGGCGGCATGGAAGCACGGGGAGGAGGGTGCTGCTTAGGGCCACGTGGCTGGCCTTTCTGCTTTGGTCTTGGAGATTCAGTGAATGCATGGTACCAGGAGCTGTGGATCCCCAGAGTTCATGCTGCTCCTGCTGTGACTTGGCCAGGACGCAGCCAGCGAGGGGGTGTGAGCGGATGTCACCGCTCCCGGGACACCTCCTCCAGGCACCCCGTCCTCGCCTGGCCTGGGTGCCCAGAGTCGCCAGGAAGGACCTTGCTCCTAGGGAGACGAAGCTGTCAGGTGGGGGCGCCATCCCTGAAACAGGCTCTGGCCGACAGCCTGGAGAAAGGTGGACGGACAGACAGACGACGGGAGGGGCCCTGCCCTGTGCAGGGGCCAGGTGCCCCTACCCGGCCAGCAGGCACGTGCGGCAGCAGAACTGGATGAAGAGCTTCCGTTCACAGAGCCGGTTGGATTTGACCATCTCGCAGAACGTCTCATCAGCTGGGATCCCCCAAAGGAGAAAGGAGGGACAGGTCAGACGTGGGGGCCAGACATGGCTGCTCCCAACTCCCCACTCCGGAAGGCAGCCGTCTGCCATCACCTCCATGGTGACAGGTGGCCAGCCCAGTGAGGCCGGGGCTGGAGCTGAGCCTGGAGACGAGGGTGGGTGGGGGAGGAGACAGGTTGCGGGGGTGAGATTAGACAGGGTCTGGGGACACCGGGCTGTGTGGGGAGCCCTCCGTGGTCACTGTTCCTCTTACTGGACGTGGGAGAAAAAGGGATCAGACTTGGTGGGGGCAGGGTGGGGGCTGCTGCGTGATGCCGGGGATGCCCCAGCGGGGGAGGAGGGATGATGAGAGGAAGGGGTTCATCAGGGCACCGGGAATGGCTGAGGGAGCGGAAGAGCCAGGCCACTAAGGCCAGCCCTTCCCCTGGCAGCTGGCCTCTGGGGACCTGCACACCTGGGGCAGGGACAGCCTCACTTTCTGGGGCTGGGACCTCACCCGAGGAGGTGGCTTCCTGAAGTAAGTGCTTTCTGGCCTTAAAGGAACACGATTCTCCAAGACAAGGAAACCACAGGGCTCCAAGGCAAGGAGGCCACCTCATGGTCTGCAGGGCATGGCCGGGCTCTCTCTGGGGGCTTCACACTCTGCCAGGCCCAGGCCGCTGCCAGCTCCATGTTCAGGGACCTCGTGGTGCTGGCAGCTCTCCCTCCAGCATACCAGCAGGCTCTCAGTGCCCAGAGACAGCTTCGGGCTGCTCATCCCTATGCTTCCTGAGCCACGGTGGCTCCTTACCACGGCATGTCTGCCCATGGTCTCTGCCCTGGTCTCCAGGCCAGAGTTCTGTGTCAACCCTTCCCCTTGCCTGGAACCCCCACCCTGGTCTCTTGAGTTTCTGCTTTCACAACCTATCCTCGCATCCCAGTCGACCAGAGGCCCAGGGCTCTCCCACAGCACACACACGGATCCTTCCTGCAGGACACGCGGGCCTCTCCTAATGCATGCCACCACACCCAAGCCACCTGGGGCTACTGGAGTGAGAGTGGGGATGACGTCCGAATCATTCCTAAGAGTCACTCACTGGACAGACCCACAGTAGTGGGGTGGCGGCTGGATCCTCTCTGGTCAGTGCGAGGGGCCTGGAGGGAAGGGGCACCCCAGGGACAGCCTGTGGTCCCTGCCCCTCTCTCCCTTTCTCTTTTGCCAGGCAGCCAAGGGGCTTGGGTCCAGCCCATGCCCACTCACCATTGCTGCACGTGTGGTTAGTGATGCACGAGGTCCCCAGCTGTGTGAAGCCCGCTTTACACCGGCTGCAGTTCCTGCTGGAGCCTTCACAGCTCAGGCAGCTCTCGTCACACCTGTGGGGACACGGGTTCCCAATAAGGAGGGCCCCCACCACTCCGGCCCTTCCCAGGGCCCTCCAGCCAGCCTGCCTGCCCTCCTGCAGTGCCCCTGGCAGTAACCCTGCCCTCACGGTGGTCTCTCCTCCTGTCTGGCCTCTGTCACCCGTGTGACAAACAGGACCCAGGAACCGCTGGGGCGCTGCCCATCAGTCTCAGCCTCCTTTGCAGTGAGGTCAGCCTCACCCCTGGGGACAGGGCTGGGGGTGCCCTCTCAGTACTGTCCCAGAGATGGGACCCAGGACTACTACCATCGGAGCACCATGACCTTGGGGGTCAGCACACTCTGGCCTCGGGCCACACCAGCAGCTTTGCTGGGACCTGTCTTGTCTATCTGCATCCAGCTGTGGCTGGGCTGCAGCGATGGGGTCAAGCAGCTGCTCTGGAGACTGGCTGGCCGGCCCAACCTATAGGGCTCACCGTCGGGCCCCTCAGGAGAACTGGCTGACGCTGATCTGCTCTGGGCCCCGCACAGACCTCGCCTGCCTGCTGCTTCTCCAGTCTAGCTCCATCCCAGGCACCAGGTCTCCCCAGACCCGCCTTGCCGCAGGCCCAGCAGGCCCGGGAGCGGGCTCAGATAGGCAGGTAGGGTGGCGGGCAGGAGGCGGCTCAGCCAGGCCTGGGCCTGCCTCATGGGGCAGCTCCTTGCATGGGACAGTGGCCACTTCCAGTCAGTCCCCCACCCACTACCTCACCCCCAAAGATCCCTGTGACTATGTCCTCCACCTCTGTAGGGTGGCACCCACTGCAGCCCCACCGCCTGCCCCCAACTGCCAGGACCACCACCCACCTGCGTCTTCAGGCTGCTCGGGTGACACTCAGATGACAGAGACCTGCACGCATCCTGCCCCAGCAGTGAACCTGGACAGGCCGGGCCGGGGCGGGAGTGTGGTGGGAAGGCCGGGAAGGCAAGGCTAGCAACCCCTCAGGCAAGTACCTCCTGCCCCCTGAGTTGCTCTGTCTTCAAAGAGGTTCTTACTCCTCTTCCAGGTCTTCCTCCTAAGTCTCGGGGTGGCCAGACCTCAACTGAAGTACTCAGGGTGGACAGTTCTCACTCTCAGCCCTGTCCCTCAGCTTCATGGGTTTCCTCAGTGCTCAGGCTCCAGCCCAGCTGGCTGGGCCCTGCCCTCTGAACCTGCCCATCCATCCTCTCCAGGAATGGGCCTGGCTGGCACTGGACCATGGGTCTTGGAGAGCCAGGTTCCCTGGGAGCTGAGGCTGCCCAAGTGGGAAGAGGCCCTGAAGAACCAGGGGACCAAGGCAGTCCGTCCTCCTGGGGGAGCCACACAGAGGGGTCTTCAGAGCCGGGGACCAAGGCCATCCATCCTCCCAGAGGAGCCATGTGGAGGGGTCTTCAGAGCCAGGGGGTCAGGAGGAGGAAACTCTCTGCAATAGCATCCAACACCTCGGTGCCCCATGCAGGCCTCTTCCTGGGATGCACCTCTGAGACCTGCTGTGTGAGCCCCAGTGCTGGACCCTGCTCCAGGCCGAAAGCCTCATCTCCCACGGGGGAGAGCACCCAGGGAGCTCTGGCCTCTGGAGCCCAGGAGCTTTCCTGGGCCTGGGAGACCTCACAGTGTGGGAGCACCCTGCACCCCCAGGGGTCCAGGGAATCTGGCAAATGAGACTGTTATCACTACAGAACGTGTAGTCCCTGGGCTGCTACCCTAGAAAGAGTTGGTGAGTTAAAATCAAGGTTGACTTCAGATGCTGGTGTCAAGGGGCCTGCATGGACTTGGCCAGGCCGGGTGAAGGCAGCTGGGCAGAAGGGCTGAAACCCCAACCCTCCTGTGTGGGTCCTACAAATGCAAGGACTGGGTGGTATCTCATTGGCTTACCACAGAGTGGTTGGTGTTCCTGTTTTATGTTTGGTTGCTTGGTTTTGTTTTAAGAGGATAGGTTACAATCTGGAACAGTTCTCAAATACATCCTGGGGACCTTCAAGATCCCCTGTGGGTCCTTAGCTGTGAGCTGGAAGATGGGGTATGGTCTGTCCACACTGCTCTGATGTGGGCCCCAGGCTGCCTTGTTTCGAGTCTATTTCAGGCTCAACGTCAAGGTCTTCAAGGTCACCTGCAGACTCCTCATGGTCACTCTCACCCTGGACAAGGCGGGCTGCTCTGCCCTGCTCCTGGGCTTAGGTCACAAAGCCTGGCGTGAGGCAGCACGCAGCAGGACAGGAGGAGGAACCAAGCAAATGGCCTCTCATCACTGCCCACGATCACGATGACCAGAGTCCCCAGACGAGGACAAGGCGCTGTGCGGATACAAAGGAGGAGCGGAAAAGGAGACCGGGAAGGCGTATGGCATCGCCGCAGTGGCTGGAACGGCTTTAGAATGAGGAGCCTGTCAGGACCTTCTCTTTTTCTCTAAGTTATCTAATTTAGAATCTAAGCAAACCCAACAGGTGGTTTCCACACAGAGTGAACACACTGGTCTGTGGCAGTAGGTCTAAACAGATACTCAGAAAGTGAACCCTACCCTAGTCCCTGAGACAGAGGCCTCCAGACCTGGTCCCTCCTCTACAGGCACTATGCCCTGCCATCTGGAGCTGGGCCGGGAGGACTGCCTGGAGGAGGCACCTACCTGCGGCACACCTTGTGGGGCAGCCCTGGCATGTCCTCTGCGTAGAAGCCCTCACCACAGGCCGGCACGCATCTCCAGTCTTGGAAGTGGAAGCCCGAGGCACAGTGAATGCACTCCTCTCTGCTGGGCCCTGAGGGGCGCAGGCAGAGAGCAGAGGTCAGTGACCACCCACCATCTGCTGCGTGTCACAGATCTGCGGCCTCACCCGAGAGCCAGGTCCTGTTCGGACGTCCCAAAAGGCTGCCCCCACAGCAAGACCACTCCCCCCACTGGTGCCTACCACATGTCTGTACTGGCCCCCTCGCCCACTCCTAGGAAGTAGGCCTTACACACCAAGCTCAGCGCACTCCCCTGGCCCCAGCCACGTTCATCAGCCTGATTCTAAGGGCCTTCTTTCCCAACAAGCCTGGGCCGGATTAAGCTAGGGCAGGTGGGGGTAGCCTTGAACTCAAAATGGGGCCTGACCACACAAACTTACTTGTTGGATTTCAGAGATGTAGTTTAAAAAAGTAAAATAGCTCACTGATCTTTAAATATCAATTACATGGAGAAATGGTAATATTTACATACATGTGGTTAAACATGATGTTCTATTGATTTCCACCTGCTTCTCAGAGTAACTTATACCCGCATCCGCAGCCCACACGGTGTTTCGAGGGGACCGAATGTGGTGTGAGACGACATGGAGAATGGAAAGAGGAGGTGTGCGGGCCTGGGGCTGACAGAGATGTGGTGTGAAGGATGGGGACAATTTCAACAGAAAAAAAGCCACTCGGGCTCATGGGGTGGGGTGTGGGGACAGAAGAGGCAAAGACTCTGTGAAGGATCAAGAGTCATGAAGGAAAACCTGCAGCTCAGTCAGCAGGGCTCGTCAGCGTGGGGCAGGCGCGGCCCAGGCTGAAGAGACCGTGCTGTCCGTCTCTGCCCACCTCCTCACCACTCACACCAATAGCAAGTGAGTGCCAGGCATCCACTCTGTGCCAAATCTCCCTGAAAGCACCTCACGGGGTGTCAGAGGTGGCCAGGAGGCCGCAGGCTGACGGCGCAGAGGGTCAAGCATGGGGAGCAGTCGTCTCGGATGTGCCCCTCACTGGACCTCCCCGCACTTTGACTGGGGTCTGGCCTCGGCTGGAAGCCTGGCAGCTTAGGCTGAGGTGTCCAGTCGTCTTCAAGGAGTGACTTGTGGACCTTGTGGACTTGAGGGCCTCGCGCCTGTGTCAAGGGAGAACCCCTGCAGACAGCTCCATGCTCCAGTGGTTGGTCTTGTGTCTCAGAACCACAGGGCCGGCCTGGATGGGGTTCTGAGCAACTGGGGGGATAGGGCTGAGGCGGAAGTGGGAGCCTGTGTGTGATGGGCTTTTGTGAAGGACAGGTGCCCACCGCCCAGGTCTGCATGGTGCACTGTCCCCCTGCAGCTGGGGTGTGGTGGGAGAGCCTGGCACACGTCCTTCTGGACTGATGGCTGCTCCTGTGCCCCCTCCTTCCTTCCCCGCTTATCTCCAGGGAGCATGTGCGTGGGTGGCTCCCCACTGAACCCCACCCCATCCTACCACCTGGGCCACTCCCCAGCATCTGCAGCAGTCTACTTCTACATTAATGCTCAATTTACTAAACACCAAGTGGGCGAGATATGCTCAGCTGTGGCTCGAAGCCAAGAAAGCCCTGGATGGGTGGAGGCCCCGCCAAGGTGTGCGCCTCAGCACGGTTAAGACGGTACCTTCTCCATTCTGGATCTTTTACGATAACAAGAGCCAGAGACAGAGCCAGGTCTCCTGCACCCACCACGGCAGACGGGCACCCCAGGGGTCCCAGCCTCCTGACTCAGAGGCTCTGGGACACGGACTGACCATCCCGGGGCCCCCACCACCTGGGGTGAGGACAGATGCCCTTAAGCTCCTGTGTATTCGAACCTCCTCACACGGTGCCCAGGGCCCTCACAGACAGGGCAGCAGGAGCCCCTGATTGAGAGCAGAAGGGGAAGGCCAGGTGGCTTGGGCCTCCAGGGGCTCTGGACAGGGACCCTGACCAGCAGCGAGGGGCCTTCTGAGACTCAGAGCTGGAGGCAGGGTCCCTCTACCCACATCGGCTGGGGTGGGTGCACACATCCTAGAGCATAGAGGGCACCTGGGCAGGCAGGAGTGGGTGCAGGGCAGCCCTGGGACAGCTGGGCCCCTGAAGTGACAGGTGGCTGGGCTGGGTGAGAGAACCCACAAGCGACTATAAACCCATCCACCAGCAGGTGGTGTGGGGGTGCCAAGAAAGGAAACTGCATTGAATGAGCAAAAGTGCTTTAAAGACACATGCCTGGCTGGGTGTTATGGACTCAACAGACTGTGATATTTGAATAAGTGATGCCGGTGATGTTCCTTTATCAATCTGGGCTAAACAATGAGTCAAAGACATAGAACCCACATTGACAGGCATCAAGGCAAAAGACAGGAGGGCTGCCCGACAAGCCCTGGCCTTCTGGGGGGCGGAGGTCGCTGTCCCAGAGTGGCCCCAGGGAGGCATGGCTTGCTCCAGAGGCCTTGAGGTTATGCCCTTGGCCATGGCATGTCTACCCTGGGAGGCTACCCCATCCTGCCGGGACCCACATTACATCCTTAGTGGAGAGCTCATCCTTACACCCTTTCTGCAGCAAAAGCTCCACCCAACGTGGGTTTCCTAAAACAAGGACCCCAGCACTGGGTTGGGAAGGAGGGTAAGGGGATAAGATTCAACCAGAAATGTACGTGGGCCACAAACTCCGATGTGCGGCGGCGTCTGCTGCACACAGCAGCAGACAAAACAATCACTCTCGGATTCTACACAGAATCTGCGGCTGGACGGCAGCTCTGCCATCATCCCTGTGGGGACTGCAGTACACACACACCCCTTACAGAAGCTTTTCCTCCGTGAGGGTTGAAGCTAAGACAGGCCCAGGAACTAAGGCTATGTCTTAAGAAGCCTTCTCCTTCCTTCACACTCAGAACTTACCCTGTCTCTCCTCAATGACTCTTGAATCTTTAGGACTTGAACCTCAGGCACTTGCCCTGGCAAGAGCTCGAGAGCAGTGAGCAGCCTGGCCTGGCCTGAAAGCAACCCCTGCTGGCCGGGCTCCTAACAGCAGGATGTGGACCCTTGTGGTTTTTCTTTTTTTAATTTTTAAAAATTGTGGACAAATGTACACAATGTAAAATTTACCATATTTACCACTTAACATAGTTCAGTAGCTTAGGGCTTCCCTGGTGGTTCAGATGGTAAAGAGTCTACCTGCCAATGCAGGAGATACAGGAGGCATGGGTTTGATCCCTGGGTTGGGAAGATTCCCTGGAGAAGGGAATGATAACTCACTCTAGTATTCCTGCCTGGAGAACCCCATAGACGGAGGAGCCTGGTGGGCTACAGGCCATAGGGTCGCAAAGAGTCGGACACGACTGAGTGAGTAGCAACACGATATTATAGTACACCAGTGTCTTTCATATGTTGCCTTAGGCATGCTCAGAAAAACTAGGGTAGAGTACACCACAGAAAATATCTGGTCTGGCCCTATGATCAGTGGCATTAAGGAGATTTCACACCATTGTGGAGCCATTACCACCACCATCCATGCCCCAAACGTTTTCACCTTCCCAAACTGAACCTCTGTGCCTGTTAATCACTCTCCCTCCTCCCAGACTCAACGCTGCAACTTCCACCCACAGAGCCCTAGGTGCCAGGGCTTTCTGGGTTTCAGGTCCTCCGCCCAGCCGCTGGCCTAGGGAGCAGGCGTGAACTCACCCACGCAGGTCCGGCAGGTGTGATGGCACTCCCCACATCGGATGAGCTCAGAGTCGAAGTAGGTGCCTGGCTCACAGTCTGGAATGCAGCTGCCCCGGGCAAGGCTGGTGAACAGGGAAAAAGGCAGGTTTTCACATCCTTTCTGAAACTCTGCTTGTATTAGGATTTGTCCTCAATGTCTTTCCTGAGAGGAGATGAGAGGTGCTAGAACACAGGTGTTGGTGTCACTTCAGGTTCTGAGCTCAGGAAAATGCCTGGGAGGGATGCTCAGGCCTTCTGGTGGCCTTGTCCCCATGCAGGGTGCTGCGTCCTGTGCACTTTCTGACACCAGACACTATGGAATCTGAGGCCCGAGGGGGTGGTGGGGTCACCCCGCTGGCTCCGTTTCCCAGGGCACAGCATCTGTAATGCGGGAGAGGGGCCAGTAGCAACAATCGCCTTGAAACTCGATCGGTTCCAGCCTTGCCCTTGCCTGAAACCTTCCGTGTTTCACAATGAACTTGAAATAAAATCCGCTCCTGGGACCTGGCAGGCCTGCGAGCTGTGACTCCCAGGTTCAGATGAGAACAGGGGTGACCTGCAACTCTGGGGTTTTGGTTCCCTTCCCTTTCTGGCTCCCTGGACCCTCTTCACTCCAATCCCCGGATCTGGAAGTGATCAGAGGAAGCTCAGGGCTCAGGGAAGCTCAGCTGTGCTGCCGGGAAGATTGTTCCTCTCCCTGTTAGTAACTGCGATAAAGATTAAATGGTGAGAGCTGATGGAATAAAATGCTCATTACGCTTCCTTCCTTCACTCCTTGCTGCACAAGAACTCAACCTTGTGGGTGTTTTCCCCTCACAGTGGCATTCGGGTGGTGGAAGGTGGGCGGGGGGAGGTGGGCCGCGGGACCAGTAACCTTGTCCCCTGGCCTGGTGAGACATGCTGAGAGTCACAGAGGGGCTGGGTCAGCACCTGCATTTTGACAAGACCCCTTACCCCACCCTGCCCCCTTGCAGCAGGGTGAGGCGGGAGGCGCTACCCTCAAGGACCACCTCTTGTCTCTTTCTTTCTTCAAGTGCAGACCCCAGTCTGAGACTGGACTTAGGGAGGGCCTGCAGCACAATTCCTAACAGAATGACTTCTAAGCTTCTAGACAGTGACTTCAAGGAACAAGTGGTGTGTAATTTGATGGCATGAAATGGGCTAAACCAACATTTCAAAATAGTCCCGTAAAAACCTTTAATCCAGTAAGATGTTTTACAGGAAACAGTAAGATGTTTACAGGAGAGGTCCCTAGGAGCAAACACGAGGGCTGGGAGACAGAGAAGGCCGGGTGATGGGGCAGAGGGAGGAACCCCGTGTCCAGACCAGGAGGGAGACAGGTGGGTGGGGTTCGGGGCCTGAGAAAGGAGCTGGACTCCCACCCTCCAGCGCCCAGCCCCACTTTCCATCAGCAGATCAGCTTTGACCAATTCCCCAAATGCTGCCTCAGACTAGAGACCTTCCTCATCCTCCGACTTTCTATCCTAAACAAGCTCTAAGTGCAGATCTGATTTTGACTTGGAATCTTTATCCTGAAAGGGCTTTGGGCCTCTGAAATTTTAGCTTTTAGGAAAAAGTGTAAATCGACAACAGACACTAAAACCAGCGTACGCCGCAGCCACGCCCAACAGGAGGGTCTTACCTGAATCCTTCTTTACAGACAGTACACTTCTCTGGCTCATCAATGCACTTTTTACAGCTTGGGTGGCATTTAAGGCAGTTTTTCTGACCTGGAGAAAAGTGAGAGGAGGAAAAGAGAAGAGTGAGAAGAGTGGATGTAGGTCAAGCTCGGGCCAACAGGACTGAAGCGTTTCAAGAGGGGCTGACTGATGGAACAGCAGTCACGGGTGATATGTTGACAGAACTGCCAGAGCCATGTGGGAACCAAGTGCCTGGGGGTCGGGTCACAGGCCTTGCACCCCTTTTCTGGAGTAAATTCAAGTCCTCGGGTCACCTTAAGGTCTGGAGGGGACCCTTAGCTCTCTCCTAGGGGACTGGAGGCAGCCGAGCAATTTCCCGAGGGGCCGGTCTCCTGAGTGAGATGGGTGGGGCCACAGGAGCCCCTGAGCCCCCCAACACAACACAGGGTCTTCACAGCGGTCAGACACAAAGCTCAACATCTGCCACACCTTGAAGGGGAAGCCCTGGTCTTGGCGATCATCCAGGTCACTCATTCTGGCATCTTGGCCACTACACCTCGGGGCGTCCTCCCCAGGGCCCGCAGGCAGCATCATATATGCTTCAGGGGCTCAGAGAGCACGTCTGGGGGACAAGGCATCGGGTGGGATGGGGAGTATGGATGGAGGCGTATTCAACCTGGCCCCCGGACAGGAGTCTGCAAAGGCTGTGAAGCCTGTCTTGCCTGACTCTGAAGCTCCTCTAAAGAGGGTGATCGTTCCACGGCTGTAAACATCCTTAAAGACTGCCTGGCTGCTCCCCACAGCAGTGACAGCAGGGCATGATGGGGCCTCCTACAGGCCCGGGCCAGACACGAGCTCCAGTAAGGCCTGTCATCTGCACCACAGCCAACATGCCATCTGAGAACTGTCTCCATTGATTTAACCCAGACTCTCTCTGCGCTCTCCTCCAGGGTGTGGGGGGTGGACGGTGAGCCGTTGGCCCTGGGGCCGTCCACCCTGCTCCCCGGGACAGGCAGGGTGGCAGGACGCTAGTGTTGCTCTGAGCTCACGCCCTGCTGGGTCATCGCAGCTGGGCCTCAGCTCAGCTTCCTCCCCTCAGCAGGGTCGCCTAGCTAGGAGCCTGGTCACTGTGAGGCGCATGGCACAACACTGCCCCCCCCGGCCCCCTACCCCACGCCATCTTCCTGAGCCCAGTCTCACCCAACAGCAGGCTCTGCTCATTCACGGAGGCCCAAAACCTCCCTGTCTGCAACCACAACTTCAGCACAGCGGCTAAACCACCAAAGCCGCGAGCCGCTGACAGGGGTGGGGATGGCGGTGGGGGTGATAGTGGGGTCTGTGCTCACACTCACTGCTCCAGGACAAGCGGCGGGGTCCTCAGAGGCCTTTCCATCCGGGTGTCTGAAATCAGTGAACCTAAAGGCCCCTGACTCAAGTCACCTCTTGTTCAACCTCCACAGTGGACACTGACCCGCACACGCATGACAGCCCTGGCTCCAGGGGCTCCATCTCTGTGTCACATTGAACCATCTTGGCCAGGCTCCATGTGAACCACTGTCCACTACCAGGGTCCAAGGGCTGTGACTTCCCCCTTCCTCCCCACTCCTTCCCATGAAGGGTCCTTGCACACAGGAAGCAGAGGGCCAGGGCAATTCTCCCAGGAGAGGGGAGTGGACCTGAGGGGACAGTTCTCCCAGGAGAGGGGAGTGGACCTGAGGGGACAGTTCTCCCAGGAGAGGGGAGTGGACCTGAGGGGACAGTTCTCCCAGGAGAGGGGAGTGGACCTGAGGGGACAGTTCTCCCAGGAGAGGGGAGTGGACCTGAGGGGACAGTTCTCCCAGGAGAGGGGAGTGGACCTGAGGGGACAGTTCTCCCAGGAGAGGGGAGTGGACCTGAGGGGACAGTTCTCCCAGGAGAGGGGAGTGGACCTGAGGGGACAGTTCTCCCAGGAGAGGGGAGTGGACCTGAGGGGACAGTTCTCCCAGGAGAGGGGAGTGGACCTGAGGGGACAGTTCTCCCAGGAGAGGGGAGTGGACCTGAGGGGACAGTTCTCCCAGGAGAGGGGAGTGGACCTGAGGGGACAGTTCTCCCAGGAGAGGGGAGTGGACCTGAGGGGACAGTTCTCCCAGGAGAGGGGAGTGGACCTGAGGGGACAGTTCTCCCAGGAGAGGGGAGTGGACCTGAGGGGACAGTTCTCCCAGGAGAGGGGAGTGGACCTGAGGGGACAGTTCTCCCAGGAGAGGGGAGTGGACCTGAGGGGACAGTTCTCCCAGGAGAGGGGAGTGGACCTGAGGGGACAGTTCTCCCAGGAGAGGGGAGTGGACCTGAGGGGACAGTTCTCCCAGGAGAGGGGAGTGGACCTGAGGGGACAGTTCTCCCAGGAGAGGGGAGTGGACCTGAGGGGACAGTTCTCCCAGGAGAGGGGAGTGGACCTGAGGGGACAGTTCTCCCAGGAGAGGGGAGTGGACCTGAGGGGACAGTTCTCCCAGGAGAGGGGAGTGGACCTGAGGGGACAGTTCTCCCAGGAGAGGGGAGTGGACCTGAGGGGACAGTTCTCCCAGGAGAGGAGAGCCAGCCCCAAGGGGACAGTCCTCTCAGGAGAGGGGAGCCAGCCCCAGGCGGATAGCTCTTCCAGGAGGGGACCCTAGCCCCAAGTGGGCAGTTCTCACGGGAGAGGGGACCCCAGAGGACAGTCTTCTCAGGACAGGGAACCCCAGCCCCGAGGGGACAGCTTTCCCAGGAGGGGACCCCAGCTCCGAATGGACAGTTCTCTCAGGAGAGAGGACCCTGCCCCGAAGGGACTGACTCCTATCCCAGGCCCAGGAACTGACACACACTTACTTTCGTCAGCATAAAATCCGGCGGGACAGAGGGTCACACAGGAGTTCACCTCCCGATGGTGGTAGAAGCCACGGCGGCAGGTCAGGCACTGTGTGGAGCCCCGGCCAGAGCAAGTCTCACACCCCTTGTGGCACCGGCGGCAGCGGCGGGCTGCGGTGTCCCCAAAGTAGCCCAGAGGGCACACACTCACGCACTTCCTGTGGGGACAGACACAGAGAAGACCGTACTGCTGGGCCCAGTCCCCACCTGCACAGGGGCATAGGGAGGGGTGGGCCAGGGCGGGCAGGGGGACCCCTCAGCTGCCCCTGGAGGTTCCTGATGCAGTTGAGTGGGGAAGGCTTGCCTGGGAAGCCCAGAGCCCTTCCCTCTCAAGGCTTCCCCAAGGGGTAGGGGCACTTGAAGGGCACATGGCTTCCTTGGGCAGAACTCCCAGCACCAGCAGAAGCCCCCTGATAGGCAGCAAGAGGATCTTCAAGGTCACCATGAGGGCCCAGCAGCTCCCCTGCCAGAGCCCTGGCCGCTGAGTGCACCCCAGTGGGGCTGCACCCCTGCCTGGGCACGCAGGGAGGGGGACTCCTCATTCTTGGCAGACTTTGCTGGTGTTTACAGCAGTACTGGCTGCAGAGATGATGTTTGTCTGCAGTTTCCAAGTGACTGCCATGCTCAGTACAACCCACTTTTGTTTAACACAATGGAGAGAAAAAGCTTATGAACATAGCACAATGCCACCCACGGCCTCTGAGTTCTGTCTCAGTCACGAGCTAATCACGTGATGAGAACAGAAGGCTGCGAAGCATAAACTTTTCAAGCAGTGACCCTCCAAGTGACCTCCCTTCAGGGTATGTGGCTGTGACCCTCAAAGTGACTTCCCTCCAGGGTGTATGGCTGTGACCCTATATGTGACCTTTCCCTTCCGGGTGGTGTCACTAATCCCTGTGTAGGAGCCGGGACACACAGCTGCAGCCCAGCCCTTTACCTGCTAGTCTTGACACTCCCCAGGCTGAAGTGGATGCAGTTCAAGCACTGGTCTGCACCGGGGCCATCACAGCCTTTGTCCCCACACTCCGGATGGCACACACCTTAAAGAAACAACCGTTTCCTTTCACCCACAGAGATGTTGTCTCAGTTATGTTGAGCCCCCAAGAAACCCGTGTCTGGGTCCCACAGGCCCCTGCTGGGCCAACACACCCATCCTGCAGGGACCCGCCTGGGCTGAGAACAGAGGGTTTGATGACCTGAGATGGGGGCTGCCTGAGGACTAGCAGGAGAGCGGTGGGCAGGGACCCAGGACTGTGACATTCTAGCATCCTTCCTGCGGCAATGTCACGATGCTGGGCTGGCCACCACCCCCATCTCCACCGTGAAGGGCAGTGCAGAGTCACACGGGGACCAGTCACCACCCCCATCTCCACCATGAAGGGCAGTGCAGTCACAAGGGGACCGACCATCAACCCCATCTCCACCATGAAGGGCAGTGCAGAGTCACACGGGACAGATGTGACCAGGCAGCCACTTTCTGATGAGGAATGAAGGAGAGAAGCGGGGTGCACCATGCCGCCACCCTCACGCAGTGATGGAGCTGGGCAGGTCTCCGTGGCCCGAGTGGGTCTGGGCTGAGCACTGCTTGGCTTCCTCATCTTGACCTCAGAGGTGACCCCCCACCCCCGCCTTCTCTCCATCCCCAGTTCTAATGCTGGGAGCTTGTGTGTTGCTGGGACTGGGGGAACCCCACAGGGCCCATCCCGGTCTCCCTTCCACCTGTGCTTCAGGGAAAAGGCCAGCTCTTCGGTTCTGGCCCTTGGGCTGGGCCCTCCCCACCCCCCACAGGGGTCTTCCTCACCTGGCCACTGGGCTGAGCTATGGTGTAACCCCCCTCCCATCTCCTCCCCACCTCCCCCAGTGTCTCCACTGGGAAGTGGCTCCAGAAAGCCTCCCCATGTGGGGAGGGGCCTGGTGGGGCATTTGAAGGCTTTTGAGTCCCTGGAAGAGAAAACAACCACCTTCTACAAGGTTTCAGTTGTCGGAGAGGGTGGGGAGTAAGTTCAGAGTCAAAGAGGAGGTGACTAGCCGGTCACCAGCATTTCAAGGCCAGAAGGGAAAGACACAGGGCTTACTCTGTGCAGCCACAATGGGTCTTTGCTAAGGGCACAATGTCCCCTTCATCCCTCTTTAAAGGGCCTCCAGACCTTCCTAGTATTAGACTCGCTGTATTTGGCTTTCCTCCCCCAAGGTTTACCGTTGTCGGCATTTCCAAAGTTTTCACTGTGGGTCCCACCGGGAACTGCTTTCAAAGCTGTGCTCATCCCTGGGGACAAGCTAGACGGCTCCTCAGGGTCTGGGGGCATGAGGCCCCCCTATCCCTCCCTCAGCTACAGGAAGCTGTTGGATTTGGGCATCAATTTGCATTTGAGCTGACTCTTGTCTGCTCATCCTTTTGTGGCATCCAGCCCTCCCCGAAGCGGCCTGACAACCTGTGGCCTGGGGTCACCTCCCCGCAAGGCAGGCGAATCTCCTGTGAGAAGTTGAGAATAATTTTCTTAACCCTAAGGAGAAGTGTAGGGATGGGAGGAGATAGCCCACACTCCCCACTCTTCCCCAGCCTGGCAGATGGAGCTCCACAGGGCAGGACCTGGTCTAGTAACCATGTTGGATGCCAACTTTCTGGCACCTGAAAGGCGTTAGGACAGCTCAGAGCAGGTGCTCAGTAGCAGATACTGAATGGCTGAGGGTGAGAAGGGATGAAAGAGCAAGGCACTGGGATACTGGGGCAGCCCGGCGCCCTCCTGTCCACACACAGAATGTCCTCAGATGTCCCAAGATGGGGAAGGCTTGGGGGAGGCCTGGTACACTCAGTCCCCTCTCCCTGGGGCCTCTCTGCAGGTGAGAGATTAGTCAGGGACCCAGTGGGGAGCCCCATGCTAGGTGGGGGTTGCAGAACCCTGATAGGGTGCCCAGGGATGGCAAGTCCAGCCCCGCACAGGGGCAAGGGGGTGGATAGCCTTGTGCCAGGGAGCGTGGTGAGATCCTCCCAAGCAGGGTCCTCCAGTCCGCATCTGTGAGCCCCCTCCCTGTGCAAATCTCTTCCTGGATCACCCTGAATAGCCCAACAGGAGGGTCATCCCTGCCTGGAATCATTCCTGAACTCTGTCTGCCAGCTGGGCTGCCTGGTCCCACCCCCACTGCTCCTCAGAAGCACCTGGGTTCCCTTGGGCTCAGCTATACCCATCTTCTGGGTGGGTGCGCTTATGCCCCCTTTCCCTCTTCTATCCAGGAGCCTGAATGTTCCTCAGAGACCCCTCGCTTTCTGTCTCACCTCCCAGGGCTTCAGCCACAGGGCAGCCCGACACCTTCCCCCTAGCTTTGCGGCCAACAGGCTGGCAGCCACCCCCTGAGAAAATGGAGCATTTCCTGTGCTATCAGTAAACAAGGAGGTCACAGGCATCAGTGACTCCAGCCCTCCAGGGCAGCCAGGAGGGAGGAGAACCTGGGCCATCTGGCAGCCATGGGGCTGCAGCCACTCCCTACAGGGAGCCTGAGGAACTCCGATGTGACTGCACAGGACAGAGACCCCAGACAGCTGAGGTGCACATGGAAGGAGAGATTTCAGCGAGGCAGACTCCTGTATCGTCCTATACACAAAAGGCAGATGCAAGAGTCTGGGCTCACCTGGTGGTTCACACAGTAAAGAATCTGCCTGCAGTGCAGGAGACACAGGGGACCTGGATTCAATCCCTGGGTCAGGAAGATCCCCTGGAGAAGAGACTGGCAACCCTCTCCAGTATTCTTGCCTAGAGAATCCCAGGGACAGAGGAGCCTGGCGGGCTACAGTCCATAGGGTTGCGAAGAGTCGGACATGACTGAGCAACTAACGCTTTCACATTAATTTTCATTCATACACAGAAAAGTGCTAACTTCCTTGACTTGGGATATCTGGTTTTAATTCACAAAAATATTTTTAATGTTCAGACTGCCTGCCCTTAGTTGCAAACTTCTATATAACCTGGCTCCTATCCCTCTCACCTCCTCAGAGCAGTTATCTCAGGGTCACTTGAGATGCTGCCTCCCAGGCTTAAGTCCTAAAAGCTTCCCTCAAATAAAACATAATTTCTCGGTTGAGACTATTTTTTTAAGTTGACACCCCTCTGCAGGTGCTGGACTGACACTGGCTTATTTAAAAGCTCTTTCTTGACTCCTGTGTGGAGTGAATCCAGGATAAAAACATATGTGAGCAAACATCAGGAAGCAGCTGGGGGTTCTCAATGGCTCTGTCCTTACGGGCTTAGGCCTGAAGGACCAGGTATATTCAGTGAGTCTCACAGTCCTTGCCGTTCTTACCACCCAGAAGCCTAGCCTCCATGTCAGCATGAGGCTTGAGGTGGACACCTGGGGATCCGTCTGCAGAGACCCTTACTACCTGCAGGCAGCTGACCTCCTCTCTGTCCCCCTACTTACCTCCTCCCCTTTATTTACTTCTTGGCTCCAGGAGGGCTGGCCCGGCACCTGTCCACCCCCCATCACAGCACTGTCCAGTGCCTCCGCTGCCAGAGCCAGGAATGAACAGGGCCCAGTGCCCCACAGGCACCGTCAGCATGACCAGCTTGGCATCCAAGAAGGCTCCCCAGTTCTCGGCCACCTCTCAAGCTCACCCTTCAGCTGTGTGAGAAACTCCACAAAGTCCACAGTCACAGCTGCACCTCACAGTCTTCCCCACTCGGTCCCTCTCCTTCTCCCTCAGCTTCTGTACCCGGGCTTGTCCTTCTGTGACAGAGGGGATCCCCAGGCACCCAAGAGATGGCCCCCCTCCCCCAAGTCCTCACCCCTCCTTCCATGCCCCTCCTGCCCTGGCCCCTTTCCTGCTCTTCTGCTGTTACTGGTGTACCTGCCCTACTTGCTCAAGACCCCAGGGAACCTTCTTGAGGGTCAGGAACACATCTCAGTCCCAAAGAGACGCCTCTAATCCCCGTGGTCGGGCTCCTGAGTGGCCTGGGCTGCATAAGAGTTAGAGTGACATTCCAGGACAGTGTGGGGTGAGAGCCACAGCCAATTTTAGCGGGGAGGGAATCAGTCCTTTATTAATAATTACTGAATCTCGCCACTGTTTATAAATCACAGGGAGAGACAGAGCAGATCAGTCCATACATAATTCAATGCTCCATTTTAAAGGCACGGTAGGAGAAATTTAAAATTGAATCACCCATAATTTATGCTTGATCTGTATTGGTGGAATTCTCCATTTGGTTATTTTTTTTTTTTCCAGAAGCTATTAGATAACTCAAAGCAACAATAGTCTTAGGTCTCACTCATCATTTATCAAGCAGCTGAAATATTTAGCCAAGGAAAATATGCCCAACCAGAAAGATTCCACATTTCACAATCACTGGGGTGGTTCTGAGGCAAAGGAAGCTTTCAGCCAGGTATGCCCACAAGATCATGCCTGGCCCAGTGCTGGGAGAGTCCATGGCTGCCTAGGCTGCCAGGTCCTTGGCATGGAGCATTGCAGGCTGAGCCAGGGCTGCCCGTGGGGGTGCTGCAGGAAGACCACTGGCAAGGAGGCACCCTGCTGTTTGTGAGTGTTCCTCCGACATCAGGCATTGACCCTGTCACACGTCCTCCTCCAGTCCCCCCACCCTATCCCCTGGTCCTCTGTGGTCTCCACGCCAGCCACTCCTCCTGGCCATGCCCACACGTCCCGGCTTCCGTCAGTGCCCCGGGCCTTCCCACATCCTGGCCATGAGGACGGAGAGCAGACAGATGAGGGAGAGGGTCTGAAGGCTGAGCCGGGAGCCGGGGGTCCCCTGAAGGAAAGGGAGTGCCCCAGAGGAGTGCCACTAGCTGGGGGCAGGTCCATGTCCTGTTGGGGCACAGGGAACCTGTATTACCGTCCTAGGAAGGTTGTAGAGTACTTACTGGTTTGCAGCATACTTACTGGTCTGTAAAAGACTAGGAGAGCCGGGGGAGGAAGGATCTGCGAGTGCAAACGACCACCATTACTACAACTCCCGAGCAAGAGGAGACCGGCAGCCCTAACCCGCCTGCCGCCGGGGAGCGGACAAGCAGGCGTGTCCTCCGGCCACAGGCTCAGTACCTGTGTAGTCCTCTTCGTCCTCCAGAACCTCGGCCTGGGACAGTGACACGGCAGTCCTCGGGGGCTCCAGCTCTGAGGCAGAGAGCTCCAGCATCCGAGAGCGGGACTGGTGGGTGCTGAAGGCGGTGTAGGGGTGCTCGGTGGTGCCGTACAGGATGAGGGTCCACTCCCTCAGCTTCCCTGGAAGGCACAGGATTCAGATTCACCCAGAGTCCAGAAAGCCCTCAGGAGGCCCAGGACGTGCTCCGGCCAGGGACCTCCGCCCCCCAGAAGTGCCTGGCGCTGCCGGCTCAGGCCGCCAGCCCTCCTCTGACAGCAGGGTTCCCAGCCCAGTGCCATCCCCCCCTTGTTACCCCCTGCCCAGCCACCTCTCCCTCCTTGGGTGGTGGTGCAGCCCCTCCCCACCAAATGACTCCCACCCCCACGACAGGTAGCTCCCTCCCTGTCTGGGAAAATTCAGGGGGTGGATCTGGGTCAGGCGGGCCCTCAGCCTCATCCCATGTGTTCCAACGTGCTAGCTGGGGTCCCTACCCTGGGTCACAGGACGGCGGGTCTTGGAAACAGAAAGATGACTGGTACCCTCGCTGTGTGTAGGGAGGGGGACAGGGAGCAGCAGGGACCACCCTGCTGCCTCTATGAGGGAGGGAGGCGGGGCACTGGATATGCTCAGGTGTGAGGAGAAGGGGAACCTGGCCCGCACCGTGCAGCTGGGACCACTGATGTAATACAGCCCACAAGGGCAGGGGTAGACACGACTGCAGGCCGCCTGCCTCTCTCAACACGTGTGGCCAGCATTCAGGGCTGTGGGACTGTGTCGGGAGGGTCACTGATGTCATCATCGTGCAGGTGAGGGGCCGAGGGCCAGTGTGACCTGCTGAAGGACAAGCGTCGGCTCGCGCTAATGGGCTCCGGTCGCCCCAGCTGCACAGGGTTTATTGAGAAGGGGACTGACTCCACAGGAACTGGTTCTGTCATGCACTGGGGGATAGGTCAGCACTGGTTTCTCCTACCCAGCATGGCCGGATAAGGTCTCAGCCCCTGAGAGCTGCAGCCACCAAAGCCCCCAAGTCAGGCTCAGGCCCTCCCAGCCTGACCAGGATTAAAGCAGGTAAGGAACCTGTCCTGGGCTGACTGTCCCCTGGGACATGTCTCCAGAGGGTGTGGCTCTTTCCGTGGCCAAGTTTCCAACACAGCAAGTGATACTGACAGGGAAATGCTTCGTGTGGGCCCAGGTGCAGCAAACACATCCGGGCTAGGAAGCACCGTCCATTCTCAAGCCCCAAGGATCAAATGGCAGCCCCAAGGATCAAATCAGTTCCTCACAGTGCTGAGTGAGGAACACTCACAGTGACTGCAAGGGGAGCGTATGACCACAGGCAGCAATGAGGGCTCTACGAGCTGTAATCAGAGTTGAGATTTATTTCAACTTTCTATCATGTCTCCAGAAACCCCACCAAAGGCCTCGTCACTAAAGTCAGATGCTTATTTGAGGCAGAGGTTTGGTGGGACAAACAAGAGAAGGGAGGCTGCTCTAAGCTTGGGATCAGCACAGCCTGCGTGTGAGCGGGGAGAGCAGAACCAATAGCAAAAAACCACGGGAACAGCTGCTAAGAGTTCTCATGAGGAGAAACCAGCTTCTTTCCTTCCTTGTGTGTCTGTAGGACGTGATGGGTAGGACATTAGGGAGACTGATTGCAGCAATCACTTCTCACTATGCGTAAGTCACTGTGCTGTAACCTTACGCCTCTCAGGGCCGCGTGCCAATTATATCTCGACAAAGCTGACAAGAAAAATAGTTCCAAGAAACCAGCAGGAGGATCTGTCTTGCAGGGAGGCCTGGAAGGGAGGCCAAGAGGGGAGGCCGGGAGAAGAGGCTGGGGTTCAGGAATGGAAGAGAGACTTCCTTTTTATTGTTTTCCTTTGTGGATGGTTTGATTAAAAAAAAAACAAAAACCAAAAACATGGCATATATTACCTTTCACACATATGAATATTAAATCATTAAGTTTAGTTTAAAAATCTATAAACAGGGACTTCCCTGGTGGTCTAGTGGCTAGGACTCCACACTCTCTGCTCCCCCTGAAGGGGGCCCACGTTCGATCCCCGGTCGGGGAACTAAATCCTATATGCTACAACTAAAGATCCTGTGTGCCGCAACTAAGACCAGGTGTAGCCAAATAAAAATTTTTTTTTTTTTAATGAGATCAAACCAGTTAATCCTAAAGGAAATCAACCCTGAATATTCATTGGAAGGACTGATGCTGAAGCTGAAGCTCCAATACTCTGGCCACCTGACATGAAGAGCCAACTGATGCTGGGAAAGATTGAAGGCAGGAGGAGAAGGGGATGACAGAGGAGGAGATGGTTGGATGGCATCACTGACTCAACGGACATGAGTTTGAGCAAGCTCCAGGAGATGGTGAAGGACAGGGAAGCCTGGCATGCTGCAGTCCACAGGTCGAAAAGAGTCAAACAGGACTTAGTAACTGAACAACAACAACAAAGAAACAAACTGGTTAAACAGTCAAGGAAGCAAAGGTGAAAAAGCTGAGGCCCAGTGCTTTTGATTTACATTTCTGAAACGAACGTGAAGGCTCAAAATCTACAAGTACAGAAGGAGCAGAGTGGAAGTCCCCCCAACCTGCCTGCCCAAGCCACCATCTCTGTCCACGGCTACTCGGCTACCTATTTCTTGAGCATCCTTCTGGAGGTGTTTTATTCTTATCCAAGCAAACATGAATACATATTCTGCCCCGTCCCTTTTATCAACACACCTGGCAGCACATTCTGCACTTGGGATTTTCCATTAAAACACATCCTGCTGATCTTTCCATCACTGCCTCAGAGAGATGTGGCGTCACTTACTAACAATGCCCTTGACAGGCATCGAAGTTGTTTTCGAATGTCTGCAGTCACAGACAGCCTATAGCCTGGGTCACATGAGGAGGCGCCAGGCGAGGCTGGCAGAGCAAGGACCCGGCACTGAATCTTGGCTCGGCCACCTGCTAGCTGAGAGGCCTCAGGCAAAGTACTCACTCTCCCTGTTCTTCAGTGTCTTCATCTGTGAAGTGGGATCACATTAACAATACCTACTTCACGGATCGGCCTGGGGAATGAAATGACTTTAACGATGGTAGATTCAGAAAAGTGACTCACGTACAAGTGCAGCTCTGGGCTCTCAGCTGCAGGGTAGTCCCTGCGCCCCCTCCCCCGACTCCACACCCATCCACAACTCCGAGGATGTAGCCCATAGCCTGTGCCAGCTCCCAGCACTCTTACCATGCCCAGAGTCCACCCTCACTGTGAGGAGAGGAGATGCAGAGGGAAGAACCAAGGAGGAAGCAGAAGACCCACCATCCAGGGTTAGAGCAGAGATCCAGCCCACACTCCACAGGACTCCATCCAGGGTGAGAGCAGAGACCCAGCCCACACTCCACAGGACTCCATCCAGGTTTATAGCAGAGACCCAGCCCACACTCCACAGGACTCCACCCAGGGTTAGAGCAGAGACCCAGCCCACACTCCACAGAACTGCATCCAGGGCAACAAAGACCCAGTCCATACTCCACAGGACTCCATCCAGGGTTAGCCCAGAGACCCAGCCAGCCGACACTCAACAGGACCTTCATCCAGAGCAGTAGGACCTTTTAACAAGAATGTACTGCTTGTTGGTCAAATCTGCACAAGGTATCCTTACAGAAACCCAACCAGTACCATTAGTTTGCAGGAAAGGGTTCTTAAAAGATGCCCTGATCCCAGTGCCTTGGCTGTCTCTCCATCAGATTCCTGAGACCCTAGAAGAAGGAGGGGCACTTTTGCCTGCTCAAGTGCTCGGGCAGCACTGCAGGGAGAGGAGAGGATAATCCAAGCTGATGCCCGAGGTCACTGGCAAATGGCTTTGTCTTCATTCACTGTCTTCAGGAATTTTCCTTTGACACGAGTCATTTAGTACTGTTGCTCAACTATCAAATGTATAGGCTTTTTCTAGTAACCTCTTAAGTTTTGATTTCTTACGTGTACTCTCAGAGGACAGGGTTTATATACTACCAGTCCTTGGAAATAGCCTGAAGCTTGCCAAATGGCCCTCAGTTCCTCTCAATGAACTGAGCTCCTAATGAACAAACAGGATTATTCCTATTCAAAGAGAGAACAGGAATTAAGGCAAGACTAAGGCAGAGTTTGCCAATAGGAAAGTACCACCAATGATATCGTTTTTCTCTTCCAGCATTTTGAATTAAGCACTAATACAAACAAGTTAGATGTGGGGAAAAGATTTTGTTAGATTAAGGGCTCTGAACTAATCCTTTTGAATTCCTGGCTTTTCTTCAGCCATAGGCAAAGTTATGAACAACAAAGAATTTATTAAATCTCCGCCACCCTCACACTCTTATGGCAGAAAGCGAAGAGGAACTAAAGTACCTCTTGATGAAGCTGAAAGAGGAGAGTGAAAAAGCTGGCTTAAAACTCAACATTCAGAAAACTAGATCATGACATCCAGTCCCATCACTTCATGGCAAATAGATGGGAAATGACAGAGGATGAGATGGCTGGATGGCATCACTGACTCAATGCACATGAGTTTGGGTGAACTCTGGGAGTTGGTGATGGACAGGGAAGCCTGGCATGCTGTGATTCATGGGGTCGCAAAGAGTCGCGCACAACTGAGTGACTGAACTGAATTGAAGTACAAATAATAATAATATAACCCCTGTCTCTTATACACATCTGCATTTTAAAATGCAGAGATATTACTTTGCTGACAAAGGTCTGTCTATCAAAGCTATGGTTTTTCCAGTAGTCATGTATGGATGTGGGAGTTGGACCATAAAGAAAGCTGAGTGCCAAAGAATTGATGCTTTTGAACTGTGCTGCTGGATAAGACTCTTGAGAGTCCTTTGGACTGCAGGGAGATCAAATCAGTCAATCCTAAAGGAAATTGAGTTCAGTTCAGTTCAGTTCCTCCGTCATGTCTGACTCTCTGCGTTCCCATGAATCGCAGCACACCATGCCTCACTGTTCATCACCAACTCCCAGAGTTCACTCAGACTCACGTCCATCGAGTCAGTGATGCCATCCAGCCATCTCATCCTCTGTCATCCCCTTCTCCTCCTGCCCCCAATCCCTCCCAGCATCAAAGTCTTTTCCAATGAGTCAACTCTTCGCATGAGGTGGTCAAAGTACTGGAGCTTTAGCTTTAGCATCATTCCTTCCAAAGAAATCCCAGTCCTGAATATTCATCGGAAGGACTGATGCTGAAGCTCAGGCTCTAATACTTTGGCCACCTGATGCAAAGAACTGACTCACTGGAAAAGACCCTGATGCTGGAAAAGATTGAAAGCAAGAGAAGGGGACGACAGAGAAGAGATGGTTGGATGGCATCACTGACTCGATGGACATGAGTTTGAGCAAGCTCCAGGAGATGGTGAAGGACAGGGAAGCCTGGCATGCTGCAGTCCACAGGGCCACAAAGAGCTGGACACTACTGAGTGACTGAACTGACTGAACTCAAGGAGGGGGTCTTCAGATCTATAGGCAGTCGGTCAAAAGCACAGGTGATAGCCCAGGCTTACAACTGGTGTACCAAGCACAGTGGGGTGGGGAAGAGGGGCAGACAGTCTTGCGGGACTGAATGCTCAGTCTGTAGGGCTGATGCTGTCCTGTGGCAGGTGGCGCCAGAATGGAGTTACATTGTAGCACACCCAGGTGGAGCTGCAGAGAATTGCCTGGCCTGGAGAAAACCCCACACGTTTGGTGACTTGAAGTGAAGAACTCTGTGTGAACAACAGAGGAGACACAGGGAGAGAACACAGGAGGGAGGAAGAAGTGGGTTTTCCCCTACTCCATGTTTCTATTTTACAACACCAGCTGAAGTTTTCTTGAAATTTTCTGGTCCTGCTCTTTGTTTTTGCTGCCTGAGTTGCTTCTTCCCCCCGGGGGTTTGTTTTCTGTAAAGTCTGTGTCTGTTTTGATGTTGCATAAACTTCTCACATGTGTGGGGGTCCTTTTCTATTTATCAGTGAGGCACTAACAATGATTAGAGGTTCTGCATGCTGGAATGTGAAAACACACCTTTTGTTTATTGATTTCGTATTCAGCAAACTTGCTAGCTAGAACAAAAACGAGAACGGAAATGTTATCATAGCATGCCAGCTAGCTCAGATGTAAACAATGCTTGTTTTCATAGTAAATGCAAGCACTTCACATCAGAAACAGTGGAGACGGGAAGAAAATGTACTATTTTTAAAGTGCTGAAATAATAGAAAAGAAACAGGACTGACCCAGGATCCAGTGAAAATAACTGTTCAGAAATAGGTGGAGCCATGGCACCCTCACCTTGATTCCAGTCAGCAGAGTCAAAATCAACGTGTCAGTAAATAAACCTATCCTTAAAAACAAACCAAAAGATGGGCTGAAATAAAGATATTCTGAGATAAATCCAAGCAGGGAAGAGTCATGGCCAGCAGGCTAAGAAATGGAGAAGCAGCTTTTCAGGCAGAAGGAAGATGGTCACACGTAAAACCCGGATTCACAGGGAGAGCACGGGGAAGAGGAGCTTTTTCTTTTTCCTTCACTCGGGGCTAGGCCTCCCTCTGTCACCTCTATTTCTCACTACCTGTTTGGATCAGCAGTATTTTTATAATCATCCAGTTCCAATGATCTCCTATTTTAAATTACGGTATTTTCCTTTGACACGAGTCATTTAGTACTGTTGATCAACTATCAAACGTATAGGCTTTTTCTAGTAACCTCTTAAGTTTTGATTTCTTACGTGTACTCTCAGAGGACAGGGTTTATATACTACCAGTCCTTGGAAATAGCCTGAAGCTTGCCAAATGGCCCATGACGTGCCCAATTCTCATAAACAATCCACCTTGTGCTGGAAAGGCGAGTGTGTTCTTCGGTCATTGTGTGTAGGTCCACTAGTTGGACCTAATTTTCAACTGTGATGTTCAGAATTCTCTTCCTACTGACTTTTGCTGTTTTTTCTATCAAATGTACTTGAGGTACCCTAAACCTCCCACCTTGTGTGTTAGTCTGTCTGTTTCTCTTTGGAGTTTTAACAAATCTTTGCTTTATATATTTCGAGGCCACGTTAGGACTGAACCAAATCTTTTATCAACATCAGTGATCCTCTTTCCAGCTTCAGGAAGGCTTTCCACCTTAACGTTTGTTTCTCCAATGTTAACGGAACTACGTCGGCTTTCTTTGGTTAGCATTTTCTTGGGCTACATTTTACCATCCACTGATTCTTAACTTTGCAGTTTTCTTATAGTTTAGATATTGTTCTTACATATAGCTCTCTCAGTCAGTCACAGCATGAAGCAGATAGCATAATTAAACTCAGATAACCCAATGGCTTTCCAGGTGGTTCAGTGGTAAAGAATCTGCCTGTCAATGCAGGAGACGCAAGAGATGTGAGTTCGATCCCCGGGGCTGGGAAAATCCCCTGCAGAAGGAAATGGCTACCCAATCCAGTATTCTTGCCTGTAGAATCCCATGGACAGAGCAGCCTGGCAGGCTACAGTCCATGGGGTCCCAGAGTCGGACACGACTGAAGTGGCTTAACAACAATGAGCAGAGGCAAGGGATGATGGGGTTCCCCAGGGCTAGAAACAGAAGCGGTGTTAAGCCCACAGGTGTACTGTAGCCTACAGGCAAGGGGAGGGGAGGGTGCGACCCCAAGGGATGCTGGAGGGATAAATAACTCACACAGAAGTACCACTTTCCTCCTATTCTCCTGCTGAAGTTCTCTTGGCTGAACTCCACCACAAGCCATGGGCAGAGAGTCTTTGCACAAGCCAGACTCAAGGCAGAGTGGGGCAGACGCAATAGCAAACACTCAAAAATCTAATCTGACAATCTTTGTCTTCTAAATGAAGCAGTCTGTCTATTTACCTTTATTGGAACTATCAACACAGCTGGACTTCACAGCTTGTTTTGTGTATTCTAGTTGTTTCGCTAGTTGTTCTGTTCTTGGTCTTTCTGGTGCCAGACACAGAAGCCCACAACATCTCTTAACATTCCAATTTTGCCTTTGTTTAGGGGTAATTCACTAGCAATTTATGAAAGATATTTACCTTACACTAAAAAAAAAAAATCAAATAACAAAACCTCAAATCATACTATGAAGAAAATCAAATCACAAAGTGGGAATAAAAAGAGAATGAGCAAAACTCTAGAGAAGAAATTTAAGATTATCTTAAGGCTATATATAAGTCTTAAGACTATTTAAATCAAATAACAGACCACAAAAATATTTATAGGAGCTATGACCCAGAAAGGGTTATTACATCTGCATTTTACATGAAGCACCTACTAGCTTGATAACAACAATACTGACTATTCTCTGGACAAAAAAAGAAAAAGTAATTAAACACACACACACTGTGCACACAAACATATGGGAAAGCATTCAACCTCCTAATTATCACAGTGTAAATTGAAAGGAAGGTATCATTTATCTCCTCGAGAGTTGGCAATGACAGTGCCTACTTACGCCTGATAAACTTGTAGGTTGGTTCAACCATTTTGAAAAGCAAATTGGTAATATGTATCAGGAATATGTATATTTGTGGTTTCCACTGCTTATCTATCCTATGACCTTTAATTCTGGTGAATGATTTCAAGAAAATACCTTTAAATTTAGGAAAACACTTTCTGCACTAAGTTGTCTATTTATAACAGCAAAACCCTCAGAAAACAATCTATGTGTCCTACAATAGTGGGATGCTTAAATAAATGACTTCTCTAGTGGCTTAGACAATAAAGCATCTGCCTACAATGTGGGAGACACTACAATGTGGGTCGGGAAGATCCTCTGGAGAAGGAAATGGCAACCCACTCCAGTACTCTTGCCTGGAAAATCCCATGGACGGAGGAGGCTGGTAGGCTACAGTCCGTGGGGTTGCAAAGAGTCGAGCAAGACTGAATGACTAAACTTTCTAAATAAGTGATGATACTTCTACTTGGCAAGGTATTATAAAAATATATAAGATGCTGCTTACAGAGATGTGCAAGTAACAAAAAGAAATACAAAGTTAGACATGCAGCACGGTTAGAAAACGCTATAAAATGTCAAGTCCGAAAAACACCAAGTGGAAATATGGACATAATGAACATGACGTGTTTCTGAAAAAGGATAAAGTTAAGTGTTTCAAACATTAAATGCACTTGAGGGTGGGGGGCTGGGGGAGGGGATCTGGCTGCCAGAATGCTGACCAGGGTGGCTGCACCTCTGTGGCTGATGCGATGGTGGGGAACCTGGGGATGGGGTTTTCAGGAGAGCTCTTCCTCTTCCCATATGTTTCCCTGTTCATTTTCATCAATGTCTAGTGTATTATTTGTAAAAACGAAGTATTCAAGAAAAATCTCATCTCTTTGTTCCACCCAAGACCAGGAGACAGAGAATGATGAATGAAGCCATGACTTGAGAATGTGCACAAGCTTGCACAACCTGGACAAGCAGGGTGTCGCCCTCCTTCTCCCTCCTGAACGAGGAGACTTGGGGGAACAATGTCCTACAACAGGCCCCTGAAAGAGCAGAAGGGAGGCAGAGGCCCTCTGAGACCCACCAAGTACTCTCAAAGCTAATGGGGTTAAAGCGGGGCTTCTGGACATCTGTGTGTGTGGCCTCCTGACGTGCTCAGTTCTCTCCAGGCAACAGGAGCAATCTCCCAGAAAAGGAGTTTTAGTGACAAACCTGGAAGCCAGCACAGAAGGTATTGCTGGAAACCTGACTTTCTTTCTAGCTGCCAGTACGAGATAAATCGAGCCATCAAACACAGATTGCAAAAGCTCCATTCTTCTTCTCGAAGTGAAGATTAGCTCAAAGCAGATGTCAATTCAACAGTCAATAAAACCACAAGAGAGTGAGACCAGCTATGCTCTCAGTAAGAAAGAAACGTATGAAAGTTACTGAACTGAAATCAAAAACCATGGACTTTTTATGATGAAAAAAGGGAAAGAACAGTCACATGGGAGAGACTAATTTCTTCCTCTTTTAACTGATTATTATACGGGTTATGAGTTTAACCTCAGATATGCAGATGACACCATCCTTATGGCAGAAAGTGAAGAGGGGAGTGAAAAAGCTGGCTTAAAATTCAACATTCAAAAACTGAAGATCATGGCATCCGATCCTATCACTGCATTGCAAATAGATGGGGAAACAATGGAAGCAGTGACAGACTTTATTTTCCTGGGCTCCAAAATCACTGCAGAACGGTGACTGCAGCCATGAAATTAAAAGACGCTTGCTCCTTGGAAGAAATGCTATGACCAACCTAGACAGCATAGCAAAAAGCAGAAATATTACTTTGGCGACAAATGTCCATCTAGTCAAAGCTATGGTTTTTCCAGCAGTCATGTACAGATGTGAGAATTGGCCCATAAAGATAGCTGAATGCTGAAGAATTGGTGGTTTTGAACTGTGGTGCTAGAGAAGACTCTTGAGAGTCCTTTGGAGATCAAACCAGCCAATCCTAAAGGAAATCAGTCCTGAATCTTCATTGGAAGGACTGATGCTGAAGCTCAAGCTCTAATACTTTGGCCACCTGATGCAAAGAACTGACTCACTGGAGAAGACTCTGATGCTAGGAAAGATTGAAGGCAGGAGGAGAAGGGAATGACAGAGGATGAGATGGTCGGATGGCATCACTGACTCAATGGACATGAGTTTGAGCAAGCTCCAGGAGTTGGTGAAGGACAGGAAACCCATTGGGTTGCAAACAGTTGGATATGACTGAGACTGAGTGACTGAAATGAACAGATGAGTATGCATCGCTTAAAACTGATGATTCATATTATATGGGCTTTTGATTTATACAAGGTTTACAGCCACGGGCACCTTCACTCACTCCCCCATCCAACAACTGCGTTAGCCGCATTCCAGGTGCTGGAGAGGAGAGACAGCATTCCGCTCTTTCTCAGTGCATCAGCAAAACACTGGACCAGTCCTGACGGTATGCCCATGATGACCACCATCCCAGCACTTCACAGGGACCCTTGGAGCACACACCAATCTGCCAACAACCTTGTGCTGAGGCCATGTTCTCTAGAAAGCCAGAGTCTGTGGCAAAGCCTATGGGCTGAGGCTTTACCAGGAGGGGCAATCATGGGGGTAGCGGAGGCTGGGCAGGCAGGGGGCGACAGATACTGAGCTGGCTGTGTATTCCCCACAAAGTTGCAGGTTCTAGGCTGAGGAGCTCCTCTCCATGGGCCTTGTAGGGCAGGGAAGGGTGTGCGCCCTGCTCCCTGGGCAAACCTCTGGTGCACTCCAGGTGTGTTACCTGCCCCTCCAGGTAGCTAGGTGCTGGCGTGAACTAAGACCTCACCTCCATATCAGTGAACAAAGGATGCTGCCACCATGGAGTCAGCTGGACCAGAGCGCTGCAGGAACTCAGGATGGAGAGAACAGGTTGCCCATGGCGCCCTCAACTGCTGCAGCACCCCCACCCTCCCACACAACCATGCACCCTGGAGGACTGCAGGATGAAGAAGAGCAGAGTGCTGGCCTCGGGTGTTGGGGTGCCTGTGTCAGAGGAACGCCTTCAGGGAGCCCAGAGCCCTGTCTCTTCCCACACACAAAAACACGCTAAGTTCCTTAACTTGAGATGGCTGGTTTTCTTTCATTAATACTAATTGTTTGATATTTGGACTACCTGGATTTTGTTTCAAAAGCTCTAAAATGCCCTGGTTCCCTGCTTGCCTCTTTGGAACTGTCCCTCAGAACTATCCGAGAGGCAGTTCCTCGGGCTTTAGCCCCCAGTGTGTCCACTGAATAAAACCTAACTCTCAACTCACCAGGTATGCATTTTTCCAGTTGCCACTGGAAAGCTGGGATTTACACGTGACCTGGAGGTGGAGAGAAAGCGGCAGCCTTCCCATGTCCTCTTGAGTCTGACTGGCCCCCTTTCCCCCTCTCCACAAGGGCCAGCTCAACTTCAACCTGTACGACAGGGCAGCTGTGCCCCAGACATGCCTTCAGCTTCCAGGAGACCCAGGGAGCTGACCTCCCCACTGGGCCAGAGGCAAGGTCCCCAGGCAGCGGGGCTGAGCAAACCTGGGAGGACACAGAGGGTGTGGTGCGAGATGGACAGAGCAAAGCGTGAAGTCCAAAAAGAATGACTTCCCTGGCTTTCTTTGGTCCCTTCCTTTCTATCCAAGGGAACACCACAGGGGTGTCCCTGGTGGTCCCATGGCTAAGACTCCATGCTCCCAGTGGAGGGTGCTGTTTAGATCCCTGGTCAGAGAACTGGATCCCATATGCTGCAACTAAAGATTCCACATGCCACAACTAAGACCTGGGGCAGCCAGGTAAAGGTTCTTTTTAAATCTTAAAAAAAAAAAGACTTGAAATTTCCTTAAATTGAGAGAGCACCACAGCTTGGTAAGGCAGACAGAACAGCAGGCCAAAGAATCACTGAGCTTGACAAAGAAAAGAAACACATGACAGGTCCAGGGATGCCCACTGAGGATGTCTCTGTTCACCATCTGCACCATCGTGACCTGGAACCTCCCCGGCCTGCAACACAGGGGCCATGATCCCCCGACACCACAGGGCAGGGGACTGGGAGGTTTCAGGATCAGGTTACACCCACAGACACCCTGTTCCACGCTCACTGCACACAGAGTCCTCCAGCTTGAAGGCAGCAGGGTTCTGGGGTCTGCAGGCCCGGGCTTCCTCTCGACCCTGCCTCCTCACAGACTCTGCCTCTTCTCCATTAGGTCGGTAAGAGCATGGAGCAGGTTCCAGCTGCATAACTTACCCAGCCCTGCAGCTTTACTCCGCGTGACTTGGCAAACACACCAACCAAACACGGCTGGGCCTCTTTGATCGCGCCCTGGCTCCGACTTTCAGGTTTAGGGAAAGGAGAAACTCAAAGCTGGGATTCCATGGAAGTGAGCTGGTGGAGTTGGTATGCTGGGTGGGCTCCAGAGAAAGCCAAGAAATGTAGGCCCTTTGCTCAAGGCTCGACCCCAGGACACCCCGAGCTCACACAGCCACTCAGAGCTGGGAAGGCAAGCTGTAGGTTATATTCTCCCAACAGTTTCAGAATCAAGCTGTGAGCAAATTTTTGCTTCTTCTGTATGAAAAAAATGTTGCTTAAGAAGAAGAACGGATATGGAATAGATCTGCTGAGCTGCAGGCTTGAAAGAACGGACTGGATGGTAACCTAGCGAGCAGGCCCTTGGCACTACCCCCACCCCACCCCAGACTCTGGTGTTCCCAAGCCCCCCAGCTCTCCACTCTCACAGGCAGGTTAACCCTCCCCACAGGCGCCAGGCAGGTCTCCACCTGTGTCCTCTGGGCAGAAGCCTCCCCAGGGGCACGTGGGCCAGTTCCCAAAGGCTGCAGTCAGAACCTGCACTTGTGGAACAAGGTGAAAAGCAGCCAAGTATCCAGGGGAACCCACTGTGTGCCACGTCGTGCTGGAAACGCTCACACCCATCAGGTGCCCAAACACGCACGACGGAGTTCCTGTCATTCACAGGGTCCCCCAGGCTGTACTCTGTGGAGCTGGAACTGGGACCCAGGCCTCTTGACATCTGTGTTCAGGCTCTCTGCACCAAATCACACCGTGGCCCCAAGTGCGGAATGCCAGGCACACTTGGGAACTTCCACTTGCTCGCTACTTTGATACAGTAAACTCTGTATGTGCGAGCCTTCAAGTTGTAGGCTTTCAAATATGTGAACGTGTGTTCGCAAGTCCACTCATGAGAGTTAGTTCGCGTGTCTGGTGTACACTATCACATGAGTGTGCCCTCTACACGTGGTTGTGCTCATGTGCACTTTACTGTACAGTCCTGCATAGAGGACAGCAGTTCTGCGACTTTGTTTCAAGCTCAGGATGTCTAGAAGCAAGTGTAAAAGCAGCGGTGATGTAGCTGGTACTAATGTACTTTTCAGGGTGCTGTACTATAAGATTAAAACTGTTTCCTCTTTTTTTCGTGTTTGCTTTTTATGTGGTATTTATGTGAAAAGTATTATACAGCTACCACAGTGCAGTACTATATAGCTGCGTATGTTAGTTGGACACCTTGGCTGACTTTGTTGGACTCAGGAACAAACTGGACTTATAATGGGGCTCTCAGAGTGGCACTCGATCATATGGAGGAGACTTACTGTATTTAACTGTCCATCTCTGTTCTAATTTATATTTTCTTTTATTACTGCAAAGATTAAGTAAGTGTTAGTTGCTCAGTTGTGTTCAACTCTTTGCAACCCCATGGACTATAGCCTGCTAGGCTCCTCTGTCCATGAGATTATCCAGGTAAGAAGACTGGAGTGGGTTGCCATGCCCTTCTCCAGGGGATCTTCCCGGCTCAGGGATCGAACCCGGGTCTCCTACACTGCAGGTAGATTCTTTACCACTGAGCCACCAGGGAAACAGCTTTTGTTGACCAGTTGTCACTTTTCTTATGAATTGCTTTTTTAAGCTCTCTGCCTAGTTTTTGAGTGGGAAGCTTTGCATCTTTCTTAGCAATCTGTGAGATTTCTAGACTTCTTAGTGATTATTTATATATTAATATATAAAACATTAATATTATATATTAATATTGTCTGTCTGCAGTCATCTAACCATGGGAGTTGAGATGTTAGAGATGAAGAAGCTGTCTTCCTGCCTGTGTATCGGAATTTCTTATACCAAATACTGTTTAAGTATCTTCCTTGGAAAAATGAATTTTTAGCATATTGAGAACTCAAATGATGACTGTTTACTGATGAGCAAGATTTAGTAAAAAAAAAAAATGTAGTTTGATTTATTAAATAAGCAATTAAACCAATGGTGATTAGACTTTTACTCCTCCAAGTGGAGAAGTAAAAAAATGAACTAATGAAATAAGAGCTCCTGATTGTGAAGTCTGGTCCTTGGGGCAGAGTCAAGGCTCTGCTCAGAGGGGCTGGCTACTGGAATAACAAGGAGTTGGGGTGTGGGTGGGTAGGCAGAGCAGTTTGTAAGGTCTGAGTCCTGGTTGTAATTGAATGCACCCCCCCTTACAGTATGCTCATTCTCACAGCAAGTCCTTGACATAATGAGGTAAATCTGCCATTACATGCAGATGACATGGAACTATCTATAGAAAACCCTGAAGGTTCAGTTTAGTAAATCCAAGAACTATCAGAACTGATAAATGGGTTCAGTGAGGTAGCAGAATGCAGTGTTAGCATACAGAAATTGGTCGCATTTCTTTACACTAACAATGAAATAGAGAAGAAATGTAAAAATAAAACAATTCCTTTCAAAGTCACATCAAACAATAAAATAAAATACTTGGGACTAAACCTGACCAAGAAGGTGAAGGAATTACACACTAACAACTATAAACATTAATAAAGGAAATGGAAGATGATTCAAAGAAATGGAAAGATTTCCCATGCTCTTGGATTGGAAGAATTAACAACGTTAAAATGGCCATGCTACCCAAAGCAATCTACAAATTGAATGCGATCCCTATCGAATTACCCATGATATTTTTCACAGAACTAGAACAAATAATCCTAAAATGTATATGGAACTGGAGAAGACCCAGAATTACCAAAGCATCCTGAGAAAAAAGAACAAGGCAGGAGCTATATCCCACCTCCTGGTTTTGTAAAGTTCTATTAGGACAAGTATGGTCTTCATTTGTGTATTTCCTGTGGCTGTTTTTACACTCAAATGGCAGAACTGAGTTGCTGGCACAGAGACCAGAAAGCCCCTGGCAGAAACAGTGTGCAGTCCTTGGGCTACAGAGAAGTGAAAAAGGCCTCTGTGAATTACTCGAGTTTGTCCAAAATATTTTGTAAATATTTTTCTGATTTTAATATTATGGTATTTTTTGCCAAACAGAAGTTTCTACTTATATGTGTATAAACCCACCAAGATAATGATTTCCTTTCCAAATGGTACACCAACTGTCAATAGCTTTTATCCAACACTTTGTTTTTGCCCCACCAGTTAGAAACACTGCACTCAGTGTGTCTACATGGCTCGGCTGTGGTCCCCTTGCCTCATCTGTCTATTTTGGCACAAATGCCACAGTTTTTTTTTTTAATTTATTTTTAATTGGAGGATAACTGCTTTACAATACTGTGTTGGCTTCTGCCATACAACAACATGAATCAGTCATAAGTGCACCTTGTCCCCTCCCTCCTGAAGTGCCCTCCCACCTCCCACCCCATCCCACCCCTCTAGGTCATCACAGAGCCCCGAGCTGAGCTCCCTGGGCTCTGTTTCCATACGGTAGTGTGTGTGCTTCAATCCTACTCTCTCAATTTGTCCCTCCCACTCCTTCCTCTGCTGTGTCCACAAGCCTGTTCTGTCTGCATCTCTATTGCTGGCCTGCAAACAGGTTCATCAGTACCTTTTAGATTCCATACATATGCGTTAATATATGACATTTGTTTTTCTTCACTCTGTTTAACAGGCTCAAGGTTCATCTACCTCATTAGAACTGACTCAAAGGCATTTCTTTTTATGGCTGAGTAATATTTCACAGTGTATATGTACCACAACTAATTTATCCATCCATCTGTCGATAGACATGTAGATTACTTCCATGTCCTAGCTATTGTAAATAGTGCTGCAATGAACACTGGAGTATATGTACCTTTTTTGATTATGATTTTCTTAGGG
This sequence comes from Cephalophus harveyi, assembly GCA_006410635.1. Classification (NCBI taxonomy): domain Eukaryota; kingdom Metazoa; phylum Chordata; class Mammalia; order Artiodactyla; family Bovidae; genus Cephalophus; species Cephalophus harveyi. Next base: position 49,473 of record SJYT01071237.1, on the reverse strand, counting down.
TGTATGCCCAGTAGTGGGATTGCTCCGTCATATGGTAGTTTTATTCCTAGTTTTTAAAGAAATCTCCATACTGTTCTTCATAGTGGTTGTATCAATTCACATTCCCACCAACTGTGCAGGAGGGCTCCCTTCTTTCTACCTCCTCTCCAGCATTTATTGTCGATTTTTTGATGATGGCCATTCTGACTGGTGTGAGGGGATACCTTGGTGTTGTTTTGATTTGTGTTTATCTAATAATGAGTGCCACAGCTTTTTAATTATTATAGTTTGAAAATGCTTACATATCTGCATTTAATTCTTTCAGAATTTTTTTCCCTTGTCTACTCTTTCAGAAAACTTCATGATCATTCAGTTGAGCAACCCTCCATCCCTTAGTTTCAAGGTGATATTTGCTGGGAGTGTGTTAAAATGGTAGATTTGTTAAGAATGGATTAATAAATGATACTGAAGCCAGGCAAGAGTATATAGAAAAACTCTTCAAGATTGATAACCATCTATTCTAAGTGCCTATTGTGTTTCAAGAGCTCTGGTGAGTTAAAAAAATACAGGGCCAAGTGCACACCTGTGGGTCACAGCGAGGTCTCAGAAGTCAAGTGTCCCCTGGAACCTCAGGCCAGGGAGAAGGGAGAAGCCCTGACCTTGGTGCACCCGAAGCTCCAGGTTCCAGGCATCTGTTGCTGCTGCTGCTGCTGCTGCTGCTGCTGCTGCTGCGTCGTGTCAGTCGTGTCCAACTCTGTGCGACCCCGAGGACGGAAGCCCACCAGGCTCCTCTGTCCCTGGGATTCTCCAGGCAAGAACACTGGAGTGGGTTGCCATTTCCTTCTCCAATGCATGAAAGTGAAAAGTGAAAGTGAAGTCGCTCAGTCGTGTCCAACTCTTAGCGACCCCATGGACTGTAGCCTACAAGGCTCCTCCGCCCATGGGATTTCCCAGGCAAGAGTACTGGAGTGGGGTGCCATTGCCTTCTCCAGGCATCTGTTAGCCTTTGTTATTTCATTTGATTTTTATCTCTTAATTGCAACACTTAAAAGCAAAAAACCCAACCACAAACATCCTAAAGCCAGATACCTGAAGACTGGCCACAGGGATAATGAAGGAAACCTCTTGGTCGGACTGATAAGGGTGTGCTGAACAGGGATCAACTGAAATGCCAAGGGCAGAGGCAACCCAGCCGTGAGCAGGGTTTGTACTCGATTGCACTCCTAACCTGGCCTGCAGAGGGAGTGACCCTGGGAGAAGATACACCGTTTCTTTGGCCTAGGAACTGAGGAGGAAAACAATCTCCTCTGCAGGTGAAAGAAAAAAAGTTTTAAAACACAACACATACCAGGCTGAGAATGACAGGAGGTGAGCACTGTTGGAGGGAGGGCGTCATTTGAGGACTTAGTTACTCAACCAGCCCCGGGTCTGGTCACACTCGTGGAGAGTTGTCATCCAGCACACCCCTGAAGTGAATTGGTTGTTTTCTTTCTTAAGCAATTAAGACGCAGAGGATGGAGGGGACTTAAATGCACAGTACTGATCCGCAGTCTGGTGCCCCACGCACTGGTTCCAGGGATCACGGCAGAGGAAGGACTGGCCACATTTTCTGACGCGGGTGGCTCTGTGCTGCTGCTGTACTCCTGGCCCTGAGGCCAATGGAGACCCGGTGCCCAGGGGCCACCCTGACCTGATGACCAGTGAGGGGACAGCATGCCCAGCACTGACCACATCCTCGAGGTGGCTCATAGGCCCGAGTTTCTCCTGGGCTTTGGGGTCAGCATCGGGGGAACCCCTGGTCGTCCTAGGTCCCTGTCTGGGGCCCCACCACGCTGACCTGCATGGTTCAGGACCTGGCCCTCACTCTTCCCCTCCTGGCCCCTCTATATGCAGAGAGCCAATGGAACCAACGCTGGCTCCACCCGGACGGCCAAGACCGGGGCCTGTTCCTGTCCTTCACCGGGGAGCAGGGCGTGTGGCTTGTCGACACTGGACGCCCTGTTCCCACAAAGGCCACCTCAAGAGTAGTGTCTCCGCAGGTGGAGCTCACACACATGAACCCGCCCCTGGGGCCACTGCAGGGTCGGGCAGACACTCTGGACACTGAAGGGGGTGTCCCCGTCCCCCAAGTCCAGCAGGTCAGACAAGTCCAGAGCTAGAAGGCAGGTGTTTACACGGCTCTGGGGAAGGACAGTCTTTCCAAAAAAATGGTGCTGGGCCAACAGGACCTCCATACACAAAAGAAGGAGCTTGGACTCTCACCTCACACTATACACAAAAAATGATTAAAACCAGACCCAAGTCCTAAACCAAGGAGCTAAAACTATAAAACTCCTGGAAGAAAACAGTTTTCAAGCTTTGTTACCTCAGGTTAGGCAATGGTTTCAACATGATGTTAAAAGTGAAGGAAAACTAGAAAAAATAAATTGAATTTCCTCAAAATAAAAAATGGCTGCATCAAAGGGTACTATTAATAAAGTAAACCACCCACATACTGGGGGAAAAGGTTAGCAAATCTCATTGTTTGGTAAGGGTCTAGTGTCCAGAATATTTAGAGTTCCTCTAACTTGATGATAGAAGACAAACAAGCCAGTTTAAAGGTGGACAAATGACTTGAACAGACATTTCCCCAAAGAAGGGATAAAGTGGCCAATAAGCACATGAAAATATGCTCGACGTCACTAATCATTAGGGAAATGCAAATCAAAACCACAGTGAGACACTACTTTTCATCCACTAGGATGGTTATAACAAAAGAGAGTGCTGGTAGGGAACTTAAAATCCTCCTATCTTGATGACAGGCACTGTCTGGCCACTGTCTGGCCACTGTCAAATTTCCCAGCAATTCTTCAAAAAGTAAAATACAGACTTACCATATGGCCCAGGAATCCCACTCCTAGGTACACAGCCCAGAGAACTAAAAACACACATCCACACAAAAACTTGTACATGGATATTCATAATATTAGTTTTGAAGAGAGAAAAAAAACCCAGTTATCCATCAAGTGATGAATGAATAAGCAAAATGCGGTCCATCAATACAACGGGAGAGTAGTTAGTCGTAATAAGGAATGAAGTGTTGACATTGGCTATAATACTGATGAGCCCTGAAATATGATGCTACACAGAAGAAGCCAGTGAGAAAAGGTCACAAACACTGTGATTCCCTTTATATGAAACGTCCAAAAGCGGCAAGTCCAGAAATAGAACATAAGATAGGAGCCGCAGGGTTGTGAGGGGTGGGGAGTGGGGTGATTGTTGAACATGTAGGGACTCCCCACTGGGATGATGACCAAGTTCTGGAATTGGATGGTGTGATGGCTGCACAATACTGTGAATGTACTGAAAGCCATTAAACTGCACACTTAAGAGTGATTAAAGCAGTGAAATTTATATTATGCAAACTTTACCTCTAAGAAAAAGCAAAGAGTGGTTGAGGTACTGTGGCTGAGTCAAGTCTAGGGTTAACCACAGGGTTGAAACACAGGAGGTGCTGGGACCATCCCAGGAGCCACTGACCTTGCTTCTCCCGGTTGCGGACCTGGGACGGCATATCTTGGATTTCCAGCGTCCATTCCCCCTCGGCCTTCTCTCCCCAGCAGTGCACGGTCATGAACTCCCAGTTTGTAAAGCCTTCGTTGGAATGATCCAGCAGTCTGCAATCGGAGTCACGGGGTCAGTCCAGAGGGGCCCAGAAGGGATGGTGGGTGGACCCTGGCTGTGCAGCACCACCCTGTAAGGTGCCTGCACCCTCAACCTTGGCGGGTCCCCAAGCGCTCACTGAGGAAGGCAGCCAAGTGGCACTGGTGGCGCCCAGCATGAGATGGGACTCTATCCCCCACCCTAGGCTTCTCCCCAACCCTAGCTCTCATACAAAGACTCCAGGCCCAGGGATCTGCTGCAAGCCCCCCTCCAGTGACTGGCGGAACTGAAATGTCCTCTCCTGTCCTGTCCTAGGTTCTCTCCATCACCAATAAGTGCCCCCATGCTCCACCCCAGGAGGGTTCCACAGAGCTGTGACCCCAGTTCCTGGACATTGGAAAGTGATGGCAGTGGGGTCACATCATTCCTTCTTGCAAAGCCACAAGGGTGTCATGGAGAAGGCTCTTCCGAAATGCTGACTTGTGGAGTGAAGGAAACACTCACGTCTGAGAGCAGCATTGTTCTCCAGAAGATAGGAGTGAGGAACGTGAACCACTGCTCAGCCCCGGGGAGAACATACCCTCGCTTGGGCCCCAGGGCTTAGCAGGTCCCCTCAGCTGCATGTGGGGAGAGGAGACACCCTGAGCACTGGCCTCACCCCTCTAGGCCCCCACAGCTGCACGTGGGGAGAGGAGACACCCTGAGCACTGTCCCCACCTCCAGGCCCCCTCAGCTGCACGTGGGGAGAGGAGACACCCTGAGCACTGTCCCCACCTCCAGGCCCCCTCAGCTGCACGTGGGGAGAGGAGACACCCTGAGCACTGGCCTCACCCCTCCAGGCCCCCATAGCTGCACGTGGGGAGAGGAGACACCCTGAGCACTGTCCCCACCTCCAGGCCCCCTCAGCTGCATGTGGGGAGAGGAGACACCCTGAGCACTGTCCCCCACCTCCAGGCCCCCTCAGCTGCACGTGGGGAGAGGAGACACCCTGAGCACTGGCCTCACCCCTCCAGGTCCCCACAGGTGCATGACCCCCTTGGGCCTTCCTGCTGGGCCTCCAGCCTGGGTCCACTTTCTCAAGCTTGCTTCATGCAGAAACAGGGAGCAGCTCACGGGCGCCCTCTATCTCCAGCCCTCAGACCCCGAGAAGAAAGATTTCCAGGCTCCTCATCTCACAACCTGTCTATCTCTACCTCTAATGTGCAGAGGCTCTTTACTGTTCATCAGAAACTCAGATGTTTCATGTGATGTCAGACTCAATTCCCAGTTGGGGAGTCTCTAAACATCCACCATGCAGAAATGTTTACAAAGGGAGCATGCTCTACACAAACAGTGCTGGGAGGGGAAAACTGAAACTTTCTTCTAAGAAACCACCAAGGTCAAGGCTGATCTTCACAGATGACCCCTGATGAATGTAGAATAAAGACAAGCTCTTTCTGGGACTGAGGGACGTAAGACATCTGCTTACTCGAAGCAAAAAGCAACCTAGAATCCCTAAAAAGCCACTGAATTAAGCAAGATCAAAAATAAAGTAGGTGATCGATCCCACACTTGATCTTAGCTGAGAGGTCAAAAAGTGACTGGATCCTGAAACAGAGACTCCTGCCGTAATCCCACAGCCTGCCCTGGAAAGATCCAACTCCCAAGACTCAGATGACAGCCTGGGCTCAGCGTGACCCAGGGCACGGGCAGCTAGGAACCAGGTGAGCCCAGGTTCATAGCCCTCTCATCTCGGGGCTCCCACCCTGGGCCTGAGCAAGGACTGGGAGTCAGGAGGGGAGGAGCACAGAGTCTGGGCCAGCACTTCCATTGGGTTATCACATCTAGTCCTCGTAACTCTGCTAGCTGAGATGGAGGAACCCTCAGGATGCCTCCAGAGCCAAGGAGCAGTGGCACCCCCCTGCGCCTGCTGGCCCGCGGAGGAGCAGGCTGCAAGCTCCGGTCTCTGGGTCCCACAGCCCATCCCTGAGAGGTGACCTCAAGAGGGCCGGGAGATGAGCAGCCCCGCCAGGCCTCAGCTGATGCAGGGACAGGCCCTGAGCGCTCTAGCGAGTGTCTGCCCATGGAACGCAAGCCTGCTACCGGACAGCTTCCGATTTCTCAAGAAGACTAGACTTGTGGATTTTTAAAGGAAACTTCTAAAAGTTCTAACAACAACTCTGGTTGCAAAATAGCACAAAGCTGCAGCTTGCTGGCTGGCATCCTCAAATGCTTGTGCCCACACGGTCCCTAAGTGCAGGAGGTGGCCCGGGCCCCCTCCAGAGGGGAGACACCACTGTCACCCTTGTGCTACGAGGGGGAGCCCAGCAGGGGCACGCATCTCTCCACCAAACAGACAGCCAAAGCCTCTATCACTGCCTGCAGTGATAGAAAAAGTGGAAAAGGTTCTGAAAGTCTGAAGGCTAGGCTGCAGGAGGCTATTTCTCAGGTTTGGGGGGCTGCGTGTGTGTGTCTCCAGAGCCCCCAACATGCTGGCATCTTGCAGAGTCCTGTGACACTGAGCTGCGCCCAGCCCCTACCCACCCCTCGCCCAGCCACCCTCTCCGGACCCCATCCCCTAGTCCCCTGGCCCCTGCCCACCTGGACTCACCTCTTCGCCAGCAGCTGAGACCTGGTCCCAGAGGGAGATGTCAGGTGGATCTGCAGGTCCCCACGGCGCGGGTGGGAAATGGAGACACGGGCCACCACGTGCTCCAGGAAGCCCACGTGCTGGTCTGAGTGGTCAGCGCAGGCAGTGGTGTGGGCGGTGGTCCACAGTGTCTGCACCACTGGGATGCTCCTGCCAAGGGTACGGGGTGGGCTAAGGGTGGGGCTCCAAACCCCAAAGTTGTGCACCAGGGGATAGAACAGGCCTCCAGGTCAAAGCCCCTTGTGTCCCCCTCTTAGACACGACTGTCAGAGTCACATCACCTGCCCTGAAGGGGTTGATCATTCTGGGATTTGCTCAGAGAGACTTAAAGAGTGGCTTCCTGTGCAGACTCAGCCTGTACACCCAGAAATCAGCCCTCTCAGTGTGGCCAACTAGTCTCCTGAGCAGCCTAGGGTACGAGAGGCTTTAAATCCCCACCACTCTGTCTCAAAGACTGGCCTTGAAGATACAGGTCATGATGCCGAATACTAACAACAGCAAACACTTCCCGAGCTGACTACATGCCGGGCACTGGCCCCTGGTCTGCATACCGACAAGGACCGACCCATTTAACCCAGAGAGGTTACAGAGCTGTGGGGGGGCAGAGCTGGGACACATGGACACATGTGAGGCTCCGAGTCCCCAGCGTCCACCTGAGCCACGCTGTCCTACACAGATGCCTGCATGGACCCACAATCACGTTCAAGAAGCCAGGAAATAGGAGAGGGACAAGGGACCTGGGGTCACTGGTGGGGGCCACGCTGACTGGACCAGAGGACGCTTCACGGAGGCTAGACAGGAAGTCTGCTCTGGACGGTCCTGATGGAAGGCTGGCCCCACCTCCCCACCTCCACAAAGGGAGTTTGTTCTCTGAACAAACCCAGGGGAGTTTACCATGTGGGATGGACTCTGGGGATAGGCACCATACCCTGATCCCTCAGGATTCCCCAGTCGGAGCAGACAAGCCTTCCCCTAACACTGCTGCAGAGCCAGGCCAGGCCACCCGCCGATGCTGTACCTGCATAGCTCACCCTGACGGCCTGTGAGCTTAAGCAAGGCCACCCTCTGCCCGGCAGCATAGGAGTAACTCTGTGACGCTGGGCCAGCACTCAGTTTACTGCGGGGAATGCTGTTTCCACTATGCCCGACTTCCCTCTGGGGAGGGGGCTTCCCCCAGAGGGAGCTCCCGGGCAGGCTCAGTGTCTCCGGAACTAAATCGCTTGGCTCGACAGGGCCTGAGTCATAAAAACAATCAAAACACTTATAAACAGTGATGTAATTCCCACGGAGACTCTCTAAATATTTGAAAACATGACTTGTATACGTCGTAAACTGACTGAGAGATGCTTACTTCTCCCAGTGCTTCTCCCAGGTGTTACTGTTACTGTTTAGTGGTCAGCAGACCCGCCCAGCCCCACGGGCATTCACTCATCTCCAGGTGAACTATTCCCGCCTCCTGCATTGAGGAGGCAATGTGGCTGCTGGGGAAGGGGGTGGTGGACACTCCCCTGTGAAGACTCACTAAGCAACCTTACATCTCCTCATCTGAAAAGCAAGACAAGGGTGAAACAGACACAAAAGTCACAACCAAGCTCCCACCCCCAACCATCTGCCAGCTGGGATGGGGAGCAATCACTCTGCTCTAGAAATGCATCCCACCCAGGAAACCCCATTACCAGTGATGAGGGGCCTGACCTCAGGGTACAGGAACAGAAGACCTTCACACTCCCCAAGGCTGGCTCCCCAGCCTGGCCTTGGAGCTGATGCCCCAAGAAGAAAGCGCATTTTAGGGAGCACACGTGGCATCCTCACTGAGGTTGGCAGAGCCTCTTGGGGACCTCAGCTGCCGGCCCTTCCTGAGGGCACACAGATTGGCTAGGCTGAGCACAGAAGCTGCGGGGTTTCAGTCAAATCATGCACAGAAACACAAAAGCAGGTAAGCTGCACGTTAATCACAAAAGCTGATCTAGAAAGATCGTAAAGCTCCCAAGATAACTGAGAGCGTTCTTCTGCTGCTAAACTCTGAAACTGTCATCTGTGCACAAAGCCATCTCTCCAGGACCCCAGGAAGCCTGTGGACTTCAGAGGTCCCTTCAGACCCAGTGATATTCAAGCTGTGGGGGTTGCCCTCCTGGAAAAGGGCTCTGAGGACAGAGATGTGTCACTTCCTGCTGAGCTATGCCAGACTCAATGGTGGACCCTCCAGGTGTTCCTTCATCCTATGCCCCTGAGCAGCTCCCCTCCCAGGGAAGGTGGGGAAAGGCGACCAGCCCAAAGGCTCATAGTCACTTCCTAGATCTTGCATTCAGCTTTCTCCAGTACATGACACCACCTAATTGCTCGTATATCTGTAGAGACAAGTTCCCAATTTACTAAATTCAAGGCACTCACCTAGTCACGGTGCTTATAATCTTAGGGCATCCAAGTGACGTTCAGAACCAGAGGCAGAACTGTTTTCGAGTAAACCAAGTGTTGGGGAAGAGCAGGAGAAGCTGGGCAGCAGCAGGGTGCCCGTGCCCCCGCCCCCTCCGCTCTGCTCAAGCTGGGGGGCCACGGTAGTCAGCACAGGGACCTCCCTCCACTGCCGTGCTTTACAAATTGTCTGTGGTAACTCTGTGGCAGCCCTGTCCATCGGCAACACTTTTCCAAAAGCATTTGGTCACTTTGTGTATCTCTGTCACATTTTGGCAATTCTCACAATATTTCAAACTCTTCAATGAACTTTGAAGGTTTCACACTTTTAATAAAGTTCCAGTGATGTTTGATGTACAGTTGTAAAAACATTATGACTCACTGAAGGCTCAGATGATAGTGAGTCTTCTTTTTTTTTTAGTAGTAAATGTCTTTCTTTTTTTTTTCTTTTTAGCAGTAAAGTACTTCTTACTAAGGTAGGTACATTGTCCTCTTAGACACAGTGCTATTGCACACAACAGACTACAGTGTATTAGAAATGTAACCTCTGTATGCATCGGGAAACCAAAAAGTTCATGTGACTTGTTTTATTGCAGTGACCTGGAACTGAACCCGTAACATCTTCCAAGTCTGCCTCACTTTGAACTCCCACCTGGAAGACCCTCCTCAGCGTAGTTTCAAGCCCAGGAATGCATCCTGGCCCAGAGTGTTTCAGAACCCCTGGGAACCTCACCTGTATCTCTCCAGTGTCTATGGTGACTTCTTAGAACAATGAGGACAACTGTATCATCTAAGTTCCAATACTCATCTCAGAAGCAGGGAGCATTGGACTTCCCTGGCATTCCACTGGTTAACACTCCATGCTTCTACTGCAGGGAGCATGGGTTCAACCCTGATCTGGGAAGATCCCACAGGCTGTGGAGCAACTAACTCCGTGCGCCACTACTAAAGAGCTTGTGCTCTGGAGCCCGTGTTCTGCAACAAGAGAAGCCACTGCAATGAGAAGCCCGTGTACCACAACTAGACAAAAGCCTGTGCAGCAATGAAGACTCGGCTCAGCCAAATTAAAAAAAAATAATAATTTCCAAACCTCACATCCATGTTGGGGGTTTTGAATGAGTGAATCCATACACACAGTGCTTAGAATAAAGGCTGGCACACAGTAAGCGCCTGATAATCATCACCCATCAACCCACTACATATTTATAAGCAGAGCTGTTATAAAAAGACCATCACATGTGGTCTGGTTTAACAAGACGCCAGAAGAGTAAACAGCATGTGGTTAATGCAGTTAATTCTTGAACATCTAGAAATAGATGTTCTGCTTTGGAGATAACCCTGAGTCAAAGCTTTTAGTTTTGAAGTATCTTTGCATGGTGGGTGAGTTTTTTAATAAAAGACAAGCCACACTAAACTACACACTGCCTGGATGGTAACCTTCCAAACCTGCTGAAACCGAAGACGAGCAGGTCAATTCTTCTTGCTTGGCTGTCCTTCAGCATGGAGTTGGGAGGCACAGATGTCATCAACTGTCCAGCTGTAGCTGGGTCTTTAAAGATGTAGGGACATGCTAGCTAGAAAATCCTATGGGTCAGATAAGATTCTTAAAAGCTGGGACTCTTTTTCATTCACGGGAATTATACTAAGGTTGATTTTCACTTTTAGAAGGTTATAAAAGTGTCATTTCACCCTTTTCTATCTGACACCCCTAGACTTTAAAATAATTTTGCACAGGCAGATGGTACTGGTCATGACCCTATTTACTTTCCATTAATTGACAGAAACTTCTAAGTAGGTTTAAACCGTTTGTACCCAAAACCAGTCAAAAATGCCATCTTTGTGTGCCTGCACGTTACAACAGAGGCTGGGCCTCCACTCATATTTCCACAGTGTCACCTGTATGGCCTGTACAAGTCATTCTCAAACATGAATGTGCCTGGTGAGGTCAAGCGACTGGCCCTCCTGCTGGGCCAAGACTCCACACTTGCTGACAGCCGCCCAGCCATGCTTGGCCCTTATGCCTGTTCTGTGGGTGCCAGGCGGCTGCTCTGGGGGGTGGGTGGGTGAAGGCTGTAATCAGGTGGCCCAGGGAGATCTGGAGATCAGTGTTTGGGAACAGGAGTGGGGGAAGGGCTGGCCCCTGAGGGTGCGGGGAGGGCCAGCCCCTGGGGACTAGGGCGGGCCTGGCCCCTCTCCTTCCTCACCTCCCCACTCCCAAGGGCGTAGCTTTCCCAGCCTCTCCTGGTGGCTCCACGGCCTACTCTATGAACTTCAGGGATGCCAACAGACACAGGCTGCCGCCCCCGCACTGCCAGACCCTGGATGCACAGCGTCCAGGCAAGGGGGTCAGCATGGCCTTTCTGCAGAGGATGACTGACCGCTCCCCCGACAGTCCCTGCTGGCAGCCTGCTCCCTGCCCCCATCACCGCCTCTCTGCTGTGCTGCTGGGCCTCGGCCCCTCTGGCCCGAGCCTGACTCAGGTTCCGGGTGGCGCTGGACAGAGCCCGCCAGCAGAGGGACACCAGTGGGGCCTAAGCAGTCCTCCAGGGCACAGGGGTGTGACACCCATGTCTGAGCACAGGCTGGATCTGCAGAGAGGGCAGTCCCGGGACTCCTCTAGTCACAATCGGGGAGACAGGACATACCCCAGGGAGGACTGAGGGGTGGACGAAGGTGGAGAGGTGTTGGTACTCTTCATTCCTGCCCTACATGTGACCAGGACACCCAAGCCTCTGGTCCACAACCCCACACGATCTCACCAACATCACCGCAGACTGCCAGGATGCCTGCACTTAATCCCGGTGAACACGGTTCTCTGAAGTTCACACTGAGGTGGACTCGTCCTTCCACTCAGGAGGGAGGGCAGGGAAACAAGTCCCATGTGGGTACAAAGGTCTGCACAAGATGCCCAAGGAGGCCCCCTCTTCCCCCTCACTGTCTCTCTCTCCCTCCCTGTCCCCCTCTCCTTTTCTCTCTGTCTCTCTCTTCTCTCTCCTCTCTCTCTCTCTGCTCTCCACGGGAAGCACTAAAGCTGGGTCTAGGACACTCACAGCGTTCCTGGATTCCCCCATGAGAAGGAGAAACCAGAAAGAGGCTGAGAGAATGAACAGCCATCCTGGGGGACCCCTGGACCAAGAAGCATCTGTGGAGATGGAGCAAGGAGAGGCAGGGGAGGAGAAGTAGGTGTGTGGGAAGACTTCCTTTTCACCTTTAAGCCAAACCATCCGAGCAGCTTAGTCAAAGCTACACAAGAACCTGACGAAGGAAACTGGCCATAAGCACTGGGGGCGCCGAGCACCCTGGCTCAAGTGACCCCGGCAGGCAGGCTGTGACCACAGGTCAAAGCAGGCACGTGATTCCATGCGGAGCACCCGGCTGGTGGCCCGTGTGTCCGTGTCCTGGTCCTCACGTCCCTGGGGACAACCGAACCTGTAACTGAGTCTGTGGTGTGGGACAGCTGGCTGGCTGACTAGTCCTGCGAAGCTAAGGCTGCTGAACGCAAAGACGATTTTCCCTTAGAGACAGACGTGTGATTCTCCTGTCCGCTGGAGTATGTGGCCTTTGCCTCCTCAAAGGACAGAAACAATGTCACACTGTGTGTGACGGCTGCGCCCCTCCACCCGTGCTGTCTAGACTCCATAGACCAGCACTTAAAAAACAAAATAAAATAAAAATAAAAACAACCCTGCGCCACCGAGGCACCACTCTCCCATCTTAAAACTATTTCTGGCAGGAGAAGAATGCTTCATTCAGGAGCCGCCCGACGGGGAGGCCGGCAGGAGGGAAGGGCTGCAGCCCGGACGCAGCCCCGGGCAGGCGTCACGTAACCTGGAGCCTGAGGACCTGTGAGCCAGGCATCTCCCAACCAACCACGCAGAAGAACGTGACAGGCCTCCTCAGGCTCAGGGAACCTTCTACTTTCTTCTGAATCAGACAGTCTAAGGCTCCCCAGAGAAAGTGATGCCTTCCAGCATCAAGAGTGAGACCTATCTGCTGGCTGACCAGCTGGTCAGGTGGGACGAGCTGGCAGTCAGTCTTCACCATCAGCATCAGGAGGGAAATGTAATTTTTCCAAAGCTCCCACTGTGTGGTATTCATCCAACAAATACTTTCTGAATTCCTACTGCACACAAGGCATCAACAAAAAGTACTTCTCTGAAAATTTTATCGCAAAAGGGCATATTATAAGAAGTGGATGCCTTCAAGGAAAAGGCGACCTCAGGGAGTGATCTATTTTTGTTGACAAAGCAAGAGCCACTTTCAATCACCTCATCATTTTTTAAAAAACACACATTTTCCAAAGGTTATAAATGCTAGAGAGGAATGCATCTCATACTTCCATTCTTCATCAGATTTTAAGGCCTAGAGAAACACTCTAAAAAAGGGTAAAGGGGACAGTGGGAAGAGCAGAATTCAGGAGAATCATAAGCCTAATGGAACAGGGTTCTTGCCATTTTGATTATTTGACAGCTGAAAATTTTAAAACAAAAATTTTAACGAACAAACGCAACTGACTGAGAATAACTTACGCAAAGGGCAGTGCACCTTCCTGTACCTTTGTAGGAAAGTGAAGCCAGGACTCTGCGAAACACGGCTCGAGGCAGGTTAAACCCCAGCGCTTAAACCTTCCAGTCATCGGCGCCCAAACACAGCGACACACTGTGGTGTTCCCTAGATACCAGACCCTGCCTGCAACAGAGGAGCAGCAGGGCTGCCATCCCGGGCCCTGGGGCAGGTCCCATTGCTGCCCGTCACCCCAGCTGGCAGGGCAGCGCCCTCCTCTGGGAGCTCCGCTAAATACACGCTAAGAATTTCCAATCCTCGTTATAGGGGCTCAGGCTGAGGGAGCAACAGATAAGAGGGAACGATATCGACAGCAAAAGGCCTTGAAACAGAGAAACATTCCTCTACCTGTCTCATAATCCACAGGAAAAAAAGCCAGACACATATGCAGATGCACCGCAAGTGTGTACACAAACATGCACACACGTGTATGCACACAAGCATACACACACACATACACACACACATACTGGTGCGCACACGTGTCTCCATCAACAAGCACAGGAATGCACGTGTGAACATCTACCCTCACCCCCTTCCAACCCCCAAACGCCCACCAGCAGGGCCTGGTGCATGTGCAGGAGCCGAGCTCACCTGGGTCTCTTGTCAGTGACGGCGACACATGTGTGCTGCGGGGGCACTGCCATCCATTTCTTGGCCTCCACAACCAGGGCATCCGCATCCACCAGGCCAAATCCATAGAGGTGGCTAACTGAAAAGACAGGGCCCTCAGACCCAGCCCCCATGCCCAGGGATGGCTGCCTGCGTCCCCCCATAGCTGCAGGGCCACGGCCAGCTCGAGTGCCCCGGCTGCAGCCCCTGCCCTCCAAGGATGCACCAGGGTCCCAGCAGCCTTACTCTTTGGACAGAACTCTTTCAGACCAGGAGCGAGGGCCAGAAAATGTGTCCCGTTTGGGTGCAAAGTGTAAGAAATGCTGGGAGGGTCTAGAACTTTCTTTCTGTGAGATGAGGACCAGTTTCTTTAGGTTAAAGGGAATTCTTGGCATCTGTGCTCCCAAGAGAGCCCCTTGGACTGCAAGGAGATCCAACCAGTCCATCCTAAAGGAAATCAGTCCTGAATTCATTGGAAGGACCGATGCTGAAGCTAAAACTCCAATCCTTTGGCCACCTGATGGGAAGAACTGACTCACTGGAAAAGACCCTGATGCTGGGAAAGATTGAGGGCAGGAGAAGGGGACAACAGAGGATGAGATGGTTGGATGGCATCACTAACTCGATGGGCACGAGTTTGAGCAAGCTCCGGGAGTTGGTGATGGACAGGGAAGCCTGGAGTACTGCAGTCCATGGGTTGCAAAGAGTCAGATACGACTGAGCAACTGAACTGAACTGTGCTCCCTGAGTCTTGAACCAGACGAGAAAACAAGACCCAAGATGCTGTGGCTCACGCAACCATGCATGCAGTAGACACAATCAAACAAGGCTCAGCTCTTCTCTTTTTCTGTTTGCTTTTCCTGTGGAATTTCCAGGGCATCCAGGGAAAGCAGCATCGCCCAGTACACAGGCTGGCCTGAGACAGTGTTTAATCTGGCCATGCAGGGGAGTTTCAGAGTTAGGAGGCAAGGTTAAAAACTAGATACAACCCCTTTTCCTGCTAATTAGGCCAAAACTGAAATGTAGGTCAGCTCCTGTTACAGTGCACCACTACCACCAACATCCCTGTAAGACAAGGACCCATCAGGTCCAGCCAACCTCCTCATTAAAGGAACGTCTCTTGGAACTTGGGGTAACAACACTTGACCTATATTTTACAGAGAGGAATGTCAGGCTTGGTGTCAAAATAGTTGGATCTGACCCTAAGAAAAGGGAAAATGTTCTCCTTAATATATCATGGCTGAATGTAAATCCCTTTCAAGTGTCTTTGGTAAGAAGCAAGACAGACAAATCCAAGAGCACACTCCTATCACCACCTGCTCAAGGGGCCTCACATACCTGGCTGCAAGCCTGACCACGGGCTGAGCTCACACACAGTACCTAGGTCAGCCCCAAGCTGATGGCAGACAGCCCTTTTAAAACACAAGGACTTGCTGACAGAAGTTCTACAGTTATAAAGTAATTCACATAACCATCTCAGTGTCTTCACTGCACAGATGTGGAAACTTAGGGATAGCTACTCAGGGCTAAGAGTTCAAGTTGCCCTCACGTGGCATGTAAGCAAACTTCATTTACTATGATTGGCATCAAGCCCATGACTGACTGGGGGGCTTCCCTGGTGGCTCAGGTAGTAAAGAATCTGCCTGCAATACAAGATGCCTGGGTTTGATCCCTGGGTCGGGAAGATCCCCTGGAGAAGGGAATGACAACCCACTCCAGTATTCTTGCCTGGAGAATTCCATGGACAGAGGAGTCGAGTCCATGGAGTCACAAAGAGTGGGACATGACTGAGCTACTCACACACACACATGACTGACTAGATGTAATGCAGTTTTCTTTTAGAACATATTCCTTTGTGTAAAATAAAAAAAAATAGGCAAAAATTTAAAGAGAACCATGAAGTCAGTATCGGTACTGGGGCCCCAGATGTGGCAAAGGTCATGAGGTTTAGGGAGCCCAATACTCAAGTGACTGTAGGTTCTGCTTAAACTACTAAGTTCACGCTCCTCATTCTTGCAACACACAATTACTGTCATCTGGGTTTTTTTGTGTGAGAAATCCATGTTCCCCCATACAGGCTCTGGAAGGTCACGCACAGGATCTGCCCAGAAGGCACCTGGCCCTGCCCAGCCCCCGAGTCTTGGTCGCACCTTTATGACCGGCACCGTTCACCTTCCAGTCGTTTGCTTTGAGGTGGGCCGGCCTAGACGTCTTCACCAGCAAGTGCTGGACGTCCCTCCAGGTCAGCTGGCTGCTGCAATGACACAAGGACAGACAGCTGTACTCACATCAGTCAGCAATGCCGACCGCCAGGTCCGTCAGAGGCAGGGCATTGGGGGCTGGCCTTGCTCCTGTACTTGAGGGGGCCCCAAGACACCACCACTTGGCAAGGGTAGATGTCACACCCACTCGGTCAAGAATCATTTTTGATCCTCGAAGCCTGAGAAAAGACGGTGCAGCAGGTGACCTGATACCTGGGGAAAGTCCAGCCTTGGGTCACAATCCCCGTGAATCCATGAGATGATGGCACTGTGTGTTAGCAGGTGGTGGGGAAACCTGGGCTGGTCTGCACCCCATGAGGGAGTCTCTGTGTACTGGGGCACGCCAGCCATCACCTGTCCATACCCCACTCCCAGGACTACTGGCCACACGTTAGAATTTGAGATCCTAGTTACTCTACCTTTACAATATATTCATTCTGGTGTGGAGTACAAGCACTTTGTTAAAGAACACTTGCTTATTACCAAAAATGCACAGATAAGATATCCTTGCCTGCCTTTTCAACACTTCTCAACACAAGCTCTCAAGACCCCTCTGTCCACAGTGCTAGGACTGCGTCACTGACAAGAACAGGCAGTCTTCGACATCTCCTCAATAGCACCTGCCTGACCAGTCCTCACAAACATCCTTCCAACTGCCTGCTCTTTGTGTGTGTTTGAAAACATACATAACGTGAAATGTACCATCTTAATGGTTCTTAGACATACAGTTCAGTGCCATTAAATACATTCCCTGCACTGTGCAGTCGTCACCACCGTTCACCTCCAGCGCTTGATCATCTTAAGCCACCGATCCTCTGCACCCATCAAGCACCAACTCCCTTCCCTCCTCCCATCCCTGGCCCCCACTCCCACCGCCTTCCTTCTCTGTGAATCCGAGGACTCCAGGCGCCTCACACGAGTGGAGTCATGCGGGATTTGACCCTCTGTGACTGACTTAGCTCATGCAGTGTGATGCCCTCGCTGCTGCAGGGGTCAGGCCTCCTTCCTTCTCAAGCTGAACGACATTCCATGGCTGCACAGAGCACACTAACCTATTGATGGATGCCTGAGGCACTTCCACCTTTTGCTGTTGAGTAATGATGCTGCAAACATGGCCGTAAAAACATTTCTTTGAGCCCCTGCTTTGATCCCTGTGGGTGCACACCCACAAGTGTAATTGTTGGACCGCATGGTAATTCTTTCATTTTGTTGAGGAGTCATTACAGTTTTTTTAACAGCAGTTGCACTGTTTTACTTTTCCAGCAAATGTCCCCTCTTCACCTGCAAGACACTTATCTGTAGCTTGGGTCCTGGGGGGGGGTGGTGTCCTCCTCCCTGGGGGCTCTTACTCCCCGGTCCTAGCCCTGGCCTCCCCTGACTTCACCACATTCTCTCCACTGTGCTTGTTCCTGGCCAGATATTGGCCTCCTGGCTGCCTCATCGCAACTGCTTCCATCGGTCCAGTTTCCAGACTTTCCTTGGCACAAGCTGACCTGCCATCCCCTCATCCACGACCCCACCTGAGGACCACAGCCAGCCTCACTGTCAGAGGAGGACCTGCGGCCCCAGATGCCCAGGGCCATGTCCTCTGGCAGAGAGGTGGGTACAGACCACACCTCTGACAGAGAGGCCGGGTGCAGGACATGACCCCTGCTGGAGAGTTTAGGGACAAGTCACACCCCCTGGAGGAGAGGTCAGGCACAGACCATGCCCTCTGGTGGAGAGGGGGCATAGTCTGCATCTCCTGGTGGAGAGGCCAGGCATAGACCACGCCCTCTCATGGAGAGGGGGCAGACCACGCCCTCCGGTGGAGAGGGAGAAGACCACGCCCTCTGGTGGAGAGGGGGCATAGTCTGCATCTCCTGGTGGAGAGGCCAGGCATAGACCACACCCTCTGGCGGAGAGGGGCACAGACCACGCCTTCTGGTGGAGAGGAGGAAGACCACACCCTCTAGTGGAGAAGGGGCAGACCACGCCCTCTGGTGGAGAGGGGCACAGACCACGCCCTCTGGTGGAAAGGGGGCAGACCATGCCCTCTGGTGGAGAGGGGCACAGACCACACGGTCTGGTGGAGAGGGGAAAGACCACACCCTCTGGTGGAGAGGGGGCAGACCACGCCCTCTGGTAGAGAAGGGGCACAGACCACACCCTCTGGCGGTGAGGTTGGGCACCGATTCCTCCCCCTGACGGAAAGGCTGGGCACAGGCTCTGCAGTCCAGATGACAGATGCGGCCATAGCCCCAGTCTTGCTTGTTTGGGCTGGGCCCTGCTCATGACCGGAAAAGGCAACAGCAACCCACTCCATTACTCTTGCCTGGAAAATCTCATGGACGGAGGAGCCTGGTAGGCTATAGTCCATGGGGTCGCAAAGAGTCTGACACGACTGAGCGACTTCACTTTCACTTTTCACTTTCATGCATTGGAGAAGGAAATGGCAACCCACTCCAATGTTCTTACCTGGAGAATCCCAGGACGGCAGAGCCTGGTGGGCTGCCGTCTATGGGGTCGCACAGAATCAGACACGACTGAAACGACTTTGCAGCAGCAGCAGCAGCAGCAGCTGCTCATGACCGTGGGGCCCACAAAGATGCAGAGTGCCTCCCCTTGCCCTGGAAGCTCAGCATAAGGCACCAGGAAGCCTGGGCTTCAGTGCTGATGACAGAGGGTCCAGAAAGGGAGGCTGTGAGAAACTATTTTCCTAGGGGGAAACCCACCTCGTTTCTGATTATAGAAATAAAGTTGCACTCACAGTTGTATGGAAACATATCTAAGAAATGGTGTTGGACATGGTTTCTCATGAAGGGACTGATGTGACATTCCAAGATGGCCTTGAACTCCCAGCTGACCCTTGGGGCGGTTCTCACACACTAGGCTCTTCCTTCATCCTGTCATGTGCTGCCTGCTGGCCTCCTCCAGGTGGAGGCGTGGTCTGTGCCCCTCTCCACCAGAGGGCTGGCTTCTCTCCCCCCCTGGACGACCTGGCTTTGCCAGGAAGACACTGCACACATGAGCAGCGGTCCTGGCCCTGGAGCCTCCAAAGCCCCTCAGCTGAGGCTGGCAGCATGCCCGTTACAACTCCTTCCTCCCTTGACCAACCCTTGCACTTACACGCTCTAAGTGATGCTATGTCCAGTGATGCCTGCCGTCTGTAAAATTCTGAGGATGGGCTACAATGATGAGGAGATAGCGATCAGGGAGTTCATGAGTCCACAGGCCAGGTTTAATGGAACGAGTGGCACAAAACAGGGTTTGTTTTCTATATATCCTCAACTAACAAAATTCCTTGTATGTTTCCAAAAAGGGAGGAAAGAAAATATAAAACAATGAATCACTAAGTATGTGAATGCAACTTTCCACACAAGTAACTATTTAGTATTTTAAAATGAGCCCCAGGACACAGAAGTTAACATTTTGGGCTGAAAATTGAACATACCTGTTTCTTTGTTAAATGGGTAGCATTTGAGCTTTATGCTCTTTCTCCTGATGCGAATCAACAAACAAAACACACATAATTAGATGGACTCAGCAACCCAAACCTCGGAGAAGGCAATGGCAAGCCACTCCAGTACTCTTGCCTGGAAAATCCCATGGATGGAGGAGCCTGGTGGGCTGCAGTCCATGGGGTCGCTAGAAGTCGGATGCGACTGAGCGACTTCACTTTCACTTTTTGCTTTCACACAATGGAGAAGGAAGTGGCAACCCACTCCAGTGTTCTTGCCTGGAGAATCCCAGGGACAGGGGAGCCTGTTGGGCTCCTGTCTATGGGGTCGCACAGAGTCGGACACGACTGAAGCGACTTAGCAGCAGCAGCAGCAGCAGCAACCCAAACACAACTTCTTACAATCTCATCTGCAGCAAATGACTCCTTCAAAGCCACAGGTTGTTGTTGGGAGCCACTGTTGTTTAAACTAAAACCTGTTTTGATTCCATGACCGTATGTAAAGTGGACCCATCCAATACATGGCAATTTTAGGGTTTTTATGTGGCTTGAAGCAGATAAAGCATCACCACTCATGAACCCCCTTGACAGATGGCAGCTGTATTGACCTAAAGTGTGATCTGGGGGTGTAGTGCAGGCTTGAGGTTTGCACCCACCAGCTCCCTGTGCCCCATTGAAGGCAGGAGGCTGTGAGCTTGAAAAAGCGAGAGACAGGAAGGAGCCTCTTGACTCCTATTAAGGACGGCCTGAAAAAGGAAGACATCCGGACACCTGCTGCGACATGGGCAAACCTGGAAGACACTGTGCTGAGTGACGGACAAACACTCTGTGCCTCCACTCATTTGAAGGCCCAGGAGAGTCAGACTCAAAGACAGAGAACACAGCTGTGGTTGCCAGCTGTGTCCCTTCCCCAAAGTCACACGTGGAAACCAGACCCCCCAGGACCTCAGGTGTAACTGCCCATGGAGATGGGATCATAAAGAGGTTGTTAAGGTGAAATGGGGTCCAGAGGGTGGGCCGTGATCCATGGTAACTGGTGTCCTTATGAAAGGATCTAAACACATACATGACAAGGAAGCCTGGTGTGCTACAGTCCATGAGGTCACAAAGAGTCAGACACGACTAAGTGATTGAACAACACACACACACATACAAAGAAGGCCGCGTGAGGACATGGGGAGAAGGTGACGCACCAAGGAGAGAGGCCTCAGAGGAAACCAGCCCTGCAACACTCAGTCTTAGACCTCGGGCCCTGGGACTGCGAGACGGAGCCTCTCCTGTCTAAGCTCTGTCTGTGTGGTTTTTTGCGGCAGAGCTGTCTTCTGGGGACAGGAGCTGTTTGGACAAAGAGGGACGTCCTGCAGGGGGTGGTGGAGATGGTCATACAACAGTGAACATGCTTCATCAACTACACACTTAAAATGGCTTAAATGGTAAATTTTACATTATGTGTATTTTCATACATTAAACACTTTTTTAAAAAGGAAAAGAAAAAAGAAAGGAAAAGAAGGGAAGGCAGGTGATAACTTACTTTGCTTCCAAGGCCAAGGCAATGATGCCGGCAACCATGGGGGCCGAGACCGAGGTTCCGGTGTGGCCGTCTGTGCAGCGCTGACGCAGGTCTGTGGTCACCTGGTCAGGGGGAGAGAGGGGGAAGCAAGTAGCCGGGTCAGCGGCTTCCCAGGACACTGCCCTGGGCAGGCTGACTTTGACCCAGGGATGGGAGAGGTGCTACGCAGACACATCTCAGGGACAGAGGTTTCCACAGATCTGGCACCCCCCCCAGAGAAACAGGCTGATAGTGGGGTGAAGAGATGGGGTCCCAGCCACACACCCACACCTCTGCAGATGCACCCCGAGACTCCAAAGAGACACAGAATGAAACAGAGGGGGCCTCCATGGCAAGATTCCTTGCCAGGGCCCCCATCAATGACCCCTAAGTCGCCCCAACTTCAGAGCAGCATGAAAGACATGCAGGCGCTGGGTGGCCTGGAGAGCATCTCTGCCGTGAGCCAGAGGCCGAGGATGGGTCAGAGGTCACAGACCACCCCTACCAGGATGTCCTCCTCGTAGCTGGGAGTGTCCCAAAGCCCCCACCCTGCCTGCTGCAAGAGCTACATGCGGAGCGCCCTCGGGCAGGGCGCGGACTCTGAGTCTCACCATGGCACAGCCTGACTGCACCCCCCTGAACTGAGGTGGCGACCTCACGGAGGCCCGGGTAGGAGACATGTGCTAGGAGGGGTGCTGGCCCTGCAATGACCCCCGTGCTCGTGCAGATGGAGCGAAGGCTGCCACCCAGCCAACTGTTAAGTCAAGGGTTTATTCTGGATGATCCAGCAGGCCGAATGTAATCACAGGCCCTTAAATCTGTCAGAGAGATGCGGCTCAAGAAGGACTCGATCTGTGCTGCTGGCTTTAGAGAGGATGCTGGGGATGCAAGCCAGGAAGGTGGGTGGCCCACAGCAGCCAGGAACTGGCCTCGGCAGCCAGCCCATGAGGAGATGGGAGCTCAGTCCTAAAACCACAAGAAACAGAGGTCTGCCAACACGTGGGATGCGTATTGGACAGGCCCTCCTGTTGAGCCTATGGAAAACACGCAGCCCAGCTGACACCTGGACTCAGCCTCGTGAGGCCCAGAAAATGGGCCCGTGGAGGCTGCTGCACTTGTGCCCTCAGAGCTGTGAGATGGCCCAGCTGTGCTGTTTGCAGCTGGGAATCTTGGGATCATTTGTTATGGTGCCAACAGGAGACCAACATACCTGCAACTGCCAGGCTCCTGCCACCTATCTGCAAATCCCTGAGAAAGAATTTCCCCTGTGGGGAGAGTCCAGAGCCTCTTACAAACAGTGTCTTTCCTTTGTCAGGGCTCAACGAGGCCGACCATCACCCCGAGAGAGGGAGCCCACGCGGGTCACACACATAGGAAGACTCACGGGGTGCTGGCAGGGACCAGCCTACTCCCCTCCTCGACCCTGGGGAGGGCAGGGCGCCACGAAGAGGCTGCACCCTCTGTGACCCCAGGATCCTCCTGCCAATGGGCTACTGACACGCCCTTCCCAGGGCTGCTGGGGAAGCAACACCCGTGCCTGGCACATGCCTGTGCTCAGTCCAAAGTGGCCGGATGGAAATGGGGGTGTCTGGGCAGGAGACCGAGATCCTGAGAGCAGGGCAGGCCTGGGGCTGGCTCTGCAGCCTCAGAGAAAAGGGTGTGAGCAGAGGAGCCTCCCCTGGCTGGCAGAAGGGGACAGTGGAGCCAGGGTGGGCTGCCCCCTCCTGAGACCCTCTGTGCCGCTGGGGCGTGGCGTGGCCTGGGTAATGAGAATGGGAAGGACGGACAGGTGCCGTCTCAGCACCAGGCAGTCGTTGCCGTCGGCACTCAGTGCACGAGAGCGACAAGGGCCCCAGCCACGCTTGCCGGCGGACGCCTGCCCGAACACAGACACGAGCTGCCGAGCATCCAGCACAGGGCGCACCCCTGGCAGGGTCTCTAAGGGACTCAGAGCAAACACCTTGCCTTGGCTGAGTTGAAACAAAATCACCTGCCACCCGTGCTACCAGGGAAGGGCGCTGGACAGCAGCTGCCCACTGTTTTCTCCTAAGCAGGTGGCCCAGGACCTATGGGACAAGGGCCAGGTGCCAGAATGCCCAGGGCCATCCTAGGAGAGTGCCCCAGGGCCTCCACAGGGCCAACACTGAAGCGCTCAGACTGCCAGCTTGGACGAGCTCCATCCTCACCCATGGAACCAACCAGGCTCCTCCAGCTACAGACACTGGCTGAACAAGCACACCAGTGCCAGATGGAGCTGACCTGTTGGTCCAAAGGCAGGACCTGCTAGTGGGTGCAGCTGGCTCCAGACGGCGAAGCCAACACCCGTCTCCAGATGGGCAAGCACCCCAGTCTCCTCACCCCTACCCCCCCATCCAAATATGCAGGAGGAAACTCAGGCTTTCCCCAACGACTGGCCAATTTAAAGGAAGCTTTCGAAGGAATCCTGCAACTCTGGTAGCTGATTGAAGCCCTGCTTCTGATAGGATTGCAGACATGTGACCCTGGCACCCAAGGCCACCTGGGTTGAGGCCCCCACCTGCCCCAGAGGTGCCAGGACACCCCACATGTGGACCAAGTGGACCCCAGGGCCCACCCTCTTGTGCAGGTTTGTCTTCACTCCAACATTCCCACCAGCTCCAACCTGGGGCTCGAGAGAGAGCCCAGCCCCTGGCTCAAAGCTGCCTCATCCACTCTTGTTCCCACATCTCTGTGGAGTCCTGTCCCAATGGCCAGCACAAAGGGCAATCGCTAGAAGGACTGAGGTTTGTCTGTGCAAGTAACACACACGAAGCTCATACAAAGCAGTAAGAATCCGAATGAAATTCAATCAGAGCCTGTCTCTGATTCTCTTACGAGAATCATCTCTGGACATCTTCACCTTCAGCCCTCACCACACTGCAGGTTACTGATCAAAGGCTGTAGTTACTCAAGGCAGGGGGAGCAACATTCCTGCTCCCGCTTTGCAGAGTGCTGCTCACACTTGTAAGCACCCACACTGCTCATACCGCCCACACTCGTGAATGCCCACACTCATGACCACCCATACTCGTGAGTGCCCACACCGCTCACACGGCCTGCACTCATGAGTGCCCATGCCATTCACACCACTCACACTCGTGAGCACCCATTCCACTCACACAGCTTACACTCATGAGCGTCCACATCGCTCACATTGCTCACACTCATGAGCGCCCACACTACTCACATGGCCCACACTGCTCACACTACCTACACAGCTCACATGCGAGAGGACAATGCCTAGGTCTCGCTATGTTGCAGGCATGGGCTTGGCTGGTCCAGGTAAGCCCGAGTCTGTGTTTCTAATGAGCTCCCCAGTGATGCCGGTGAACAACAGGGGCCTAAATGCCAAAGACTTGCCTCTCCTCACCCTGCACTTTGCAGGGACCCCTGACCCCTGAGTTCTCACAGGCGTCAGAGCATCCAGAGCCTCTCTCCCTTCTGAGAATAGTCTCCTGGAAAAGAGCATGGGAACGGGGCAGAGGAAACACCCAGGGCTGAGGTGTAAGGAAAGTCCAAGCTGTCTCTGAGGACTGTGTGTTCAAGTTCCACATCTTCTGTTCACCTGGAAGCCACAGGATGGAGGCTCTAGGGCAGTGGTCCCCAACATTTTTGGCACTAGGGACCAGTTTTGTGGAAGATGATTTTTCCACAGATTGGGGTAGGGGTGGCTTTGGTATGGTTCAAGCACATTACACTTATTGTGTACTTTATTTCTATTATCATTACACCAGCTCCACCTCAGATCATCAGGCATCAGAAGCTGGAGATGGGGACCCTGCTCTAGGGTGAGGACATGTCAACCCCAGCTGTGAACTCGCACTTCTGTTCACGAAGACACCACCTCCACTCCTCAGAATGTGATTCAGCATCTTGACAGGGAAGCAGATGGTTCATCTGTGGGTGTGGAATGCTAGTGAATGCTTGGCACTGGACCCAGCCAGTGCCTTCAGCCACAGTGTAGTAGACTCTCCCCTTCTGGGTGACCAGCCACCTGAGGACCAATATCCAACACCTCTTTATGCTAAAGTACAGCATCTGATGGTGCCTACCAGAACCTGCACCATCTACCAAAGATGCAGTCAGGTTTTGCAGGGGAGGCTGCAGGTGACAAGTGGGGCACCAAGGAGGAACAGATGGAAGAATGTGGTTTGGTTTGAGATCACCAAGTTTCTAGGAGGATTCTCAGTGACAGCTTCTGACGGTTGCAATTTAAGGCTCCTTATGTGTGCACCATCTACCAAAGATGCAGTCAGGTTTTGCAGGGGAGGCTGCAGGTGACAAGTGGGGCACCAAGGAGGAACAGATGGAAGAATGTGGTTTGGTTTGAGATCACCAAGTTTCTAGGAGGATTCTCAGTGACAGCTTCTGACGGTTGCAATTTAAGGCTCCTTATGTGACATATTTTATTCAGAAAGACTAAAAAAAAACAATGCAATGACCTCAGTATCTCAGGAAACTGACACGAGTAGCGGGAACCCTCTGCTGCTTCTGCACTCCCGATGGCTAAATGCTGCCGGCGTGGCTCAGAACTCAGCACGCGGAGCCCTCATAGCTCCCGACACTCCACCCTCTACAGCTCACCTATACACCCGAGAGAGTCCCCTGAACTGAGGTGGCGACCTCACGGAGGCCCGGGTAGGAGACATGTGCTAGGAGGGGTGCTGGCCCTGCAATGACCCCCGTGCTCGTGCAGATGGAGCGAAGGCTGCCACCCAGCCAACTGTTAAGTCAAGGGTTTATTCTGGATGATCCAGCAGGCCGAATGTAATCACAGGCCCTTAAATCTGTCAGAGAGATGCGGCTCAAGAAGGACTCGATCTGTGCTGCTGGCTTTAGAGAGGATGCTGGGGATGCAAGCCAGGAAGGTGGGTGGCCCACAGCAGCCAGGAACTGGCCTCGGCAGCCAGCCCATGAGGAGATGGGAGCTCAGTCCTAAAACCACAAGAAACAGAGGTCTGCCAACACGTGGGATGCGTATTGGACAGGCCCTCCTGTTGAGCCTATGGAAAACACGCAGCCCAGCTGACACCTGGACTCAGCCTCGTGAGGCCCAGAAAATGGGCCCGTGGAGGCTGCTGCACTTGTGCCCTCAGAGCTGTGAGATGGCCCAGCTGTGCTGTTTGCAGCTGGGAATCTTGGGATCATTTGTTATGGTGCCAACAGGAGACCAACATACCTGCAACTGCCAGGCTCCTGCCACCTATCTGCAAATCCCTGAGAAAGAATTTCCCCTGTGGGGAGAGTCCAGAGCCTCTTACAAACAGTGTCTTTCCTTTGTCAGGGCTCAACGAGGCCGACCATCACCCCGAGAGAGGGAGCCCACGCGGGTCACACACATAGGAAGACTCACGGGGTGCTGGCAGGGACCAGCCTACTCCCCTCCTCGACCCTGGGGAGGGCAGGGCGCCACGAAGAGGCTGCACCCTCTGTGACCCCAGGATCCTCCTGCCAATGGGCTACTGACACGCCCTTCCCAGGGCTGCTGGGGAAGCAACACCCGTGCCTGGCACATGCCTGTGCTCAGTCCAAAGTGGCCGGATGGAAATGGGGGTGTCTGGGCAGGAGACCGAGATCCTGAGAGCAGGGCAGGCCTGGGACTGGCTCTGCAGCCTCAGAGAAAAGGGTGTGAGCAGAGGAGCCTCCCCTGGCTGGCAGAAGGGGACAGTGGAGCCAGGGTGGGCTGCCCCCTCCTGAGACCCTCTGTGCCGCTGGGGCGTGGCGTGGCCTGGGTAATGAGAATGGGAAGGACGGACAGGTGCCGTCTCAGCACCAGGCAGTCGTTGCCGTCGGCACTCAGTGCACGAGAGCGACAAGGGCCCCAGCCACGCTTGCCGGCGGACGCCTGCCCGAACACAGACACGAGCTGCCGAGCATCCAGCACAGGGCGCACCCCTGGCAGGGTCTCTAAGGGACTCAGAGCAAACACCTTGCCTTGGCTGAGTTGAAACAAAATCACCTGCCACCCGTGCTACCAGGGAAGGGCGCTGGACAGCAGCTGCCCACTGTTTTCTCCTCTGCCCTCTGCCCAGCAGCACCCAGTTACTGAACGTTAGGGCTCAGAGAATTCTTCATGAAAAGACGGAGGAATAAAGGCACTCTGTAGCTAAGGTGTGTGTTCGTGCATGTTCACACACACACACGCATGCACATACACACACACATGCACCGGCTGTGTGACTCATTAAGCACACAGAGCTGCAAGCCCTGCCTGCACCATCCCCCTACTCCAGCCCAGGCCTCTGACAGGTCCTAAGTCCAAGCTCAAACCAGCTAGATATTTAAAGCAACAGGACACCATTCAGCATCTCAACGCCATCCCAGGGATGCGTGTTCCAGCAGAAAGGAAAGTAACAACTTAATGAGTACTTTTGTGAGCTGGCCAAGGCCAATGCCAGGCTGGCAGCAGAAGGACCGTTGATCCTCCCGGTACTGCAGAGGACAGTGGGCAATGGGAAGCCTCAGGCTCCCACAAGAAAGTGTAAAAATGTGCCTGCAAAACACATTTACAGATGTGGCCAGGCAGCAGGAGAAATGAAAAGAAGCCAGGGAGTTTTCAGGTTAAACCACGCCTGGCCAGCTCCAAGGTCTCATTTTTTAGACATCTAAAAGCCATCCTAAGGACTGTACACTTGAATTCTGCATTGACTTCAACTTGAAACCCTCCCCTCCTGCCTTTTTTAAAGGATGAAAGCACCTGGGGAAGGAACAAGCATGAACTTCACCCATACACTAAAGTAAAAGCTATTTTTAAGAGATAAACCACACCGATTTATGTTCGTTGAAGCCACTGCAGCAGACAAAACCACTCTCAACCTAAAGGGTGTAGAAAAGCCCTTTTGTGAGGAAGGGAACACCCGAGACACTCTGATTTCCAAAATGTTTTAGCGTAGAGCCAAGACTTTCTCTCCTTCTCTTTTACACGTGGAAACTGAACGGGCCAGTTGGACCCCAAGCAATGTGACCGCAGAATTTAGAAAGCTAAAAAAAGACACTGTGGTGAGAATGCAGCCCATTCTTACAGGGTATTTTTAGACCCCCCGAGCCAGAGAGGGTTTTAATTGATATTCTGTGCCAAAATTAGAAAGGCAGGGTCCGAGGGAGGCTGCCAAGGGCCTGGGGTTTACCTCGAGACGCAACCAGTTCCCTGATGGCGAGGCTGGCTGCGGCTGGGTCCAAACTGCCCTAACGGCCTCCTGGGACCTTGGCCAGGAACCCTGCCCGCCTCGGGCCCTGGGAGGACTCATGGGACCAGAGCAGGAGCCCTTCCCCCTGGGAAGCCCCTCTGGACTCGTGGGATCATGACCAGGAGACCCCACTCCCCAGGGCCCCCTGGGACAAGAGCAGCAGTCACCACCATTCCCTGAGGCCCCTGAGGACTCATGAGACCAGGGGCAGGAGCATCCCCCTCCCACCCCCGAGACCCTTCTCCAGACTCACAATTCTGCGCTCGTAGAAGGCCCCACTGCTGTAGGTGGTGGCCAGGGTGGACGCACACTCCTCCAGGTACCAGGGCCTGTGGCCGTTCTCGGTCGTGCTGCTCACGGAGATGGTGTAGACGCTATTGGTGTAGCCATCGCAGGAGCAGTGGTCCCCCTCACGTTCAGAGCCTGTCTCTGATTCTCTTACGAGAATCATCTCTGGACATCTTCACCTTCAGCCCTCACCACACTGCAGGTTACTGATCAAAGGCTGTAGTTACTCAAGGCAGGGGGAGCAACATTCCTGCTCCCGCTTTGCAGAGTGCTGCTCACACTTGTAAGCACCCACACTGCTCATACCGCCCACACTCGTGAATGCCCACACTCATGACCACCCATACTCGTGAGTGCCCACACCGCTCACACGGCCTGCACTCATGAGTGCCCATGCCATTCACACCACTCACACTCGTGAGCACCCATTCCACTCACACAGCTTACACTCATGAGCGTCCACATCGCTCACATTGCTCACACTCGTGAGCGCCCACACTACTCACATGGCCCACACTGCTCACACTACCTACACAGCTCACATGCGAGAGGACAATGCCTAGGTCTCGCTATGTTGCAGGCATGGGCTTGGCTGGTCCAGGTAAGCCCGAGTCTGTGTTTCTAATGAGCTCCCCAGTGATGCCGGTGAACAACAGGGGCCTAAATGCCAAAGACTTGCCTCTCCTCACCCTGCACTTTGCAGGGACCCCTGACCCCTGAGTTCTCACAGGTGTCAGAGCATCCAGAGCCTCTCTCCCTTCTGAGAATAGTCTCCTGGAAAAGAGCATGGGAACGGGGCAGAGGAAACACTCAGGGCTGAGGTGTAAGGAAAGTCCAAGCTGTCTCTGAGGACTGTGTTCAAGTTCCACATCTTCTGTTCACCTGGAAGCCACAGGATGGAGGCTCTAGGGAGGTGGTCCCCAACATTTTTGGCACTAGGGACCAGTTTTGTGGAAGATGATTTTTCCACAGATTGGGGTGGGGGTGGCTTTGGTATGGTTCAAGCACATTACACTTATTGTGTACTTTATTTCTATTATCATTACACCAGCTCCACCTCAGATCATCAGGCATCAGAAGCTAGAGATGGGGACCCTGCTCTAGGGTGAGGACGTGTCAACCCCAGCTGTGAACTCGCACTTCTGTTCACGAAGACACCACCTCCATTCCTCAGAATGTGATTCAGCATCTTGACAGGGAAGCAGATGATTCATCTGTGGGTGTGGAATGCTAGTGAATGCTTGGCACTGGACCCAGCCAGTGCCTTCAGCCACAGTGTAGTAGACTCTCCCCTTCTGGGTGACCAGCCACCTGAGGACCAATATCCAACACCTCTTTATGCTAAAGTACAGCATCTGATGGTGCCTACCAGAACCTGTACCATCTACCAAAGATGCAGTCAGGTTTTGCAGGGGAGGCTGCAGGTGACAAGTGGGGCACCAAGGAGGAAAACAGATGGAAGAATGTGGTTTGGTTTGAGATCATCAAGTTTCTAGGAGGATTCTCAGTGACAGCTTCTGACGGTTGCAATTTAAGGCTCCCTATGTGACATATTTTATTCAGAAAGACTAAAAAAAAAACAATGCAATGACCTCAGTATCTCAGGAAACTGACACGAGTGGCGGGAACCCTCTGCAGCTTCTGCACTCCCGATGGCTAAATGCGGCCAGCATGGCTCAGAACTCAGCACGCGGAGCCCTCATAGCTCCCGACACTCCACCCTCTACAGCTCACCTATACACCCGAGAGAGGTCAGACCCAGACAACCAGCCCATCTCCTGGAAACAGCTCATCCTCATCTCAGAGAAATGGCCGACACTCAGGATTCACATCTCTCAAAGAGCATCTTCAGGGACGACCCTGCTGGTCCTGTGGCTCTGACTCCGCGCTCCCAATGTAGGGGGCCCGGGTTCGACCCCTGGTTGGGGAACTACATCCTACATACTACAGCTAAGAGCTCACATCTGCAACTAAACTGCCCATGTGCCACAACTTATCCCCGGTGTGACCAAGTAAGAGAATAAAGAAAATATCTTTAAAAAGCAGCATCTTCCATTCAGTAAAAGTGGTCTCTAACTTACACCTAATTTTAGGAGGTTCCCCTTGGTGTCAAGAGTGACAGCCACATGACCCAGCACACGAGGGATGCTGGAAATTGGGGCAATGAGATCTGTGCATCTGGCAGCGGCTAATATGCCCGTGCCCTGATCTCCCAGCACCCGGTGAGCTCGGCCACTCGCCGAGCTGACTGAAGAGCCTGCACATCTCCTCGCAGTCATGAGGACAGAGGAAGACGTCTGTGTCCTGAGTGTGAGCTATGGACGTGCTGATGTCTACCTGTTCCTCGCTTCTTTTGTCTCATGAGTGTCAGGGTAAGCACAGAGCTGTGAGGGACGTGAGAACGGAGCCCCACTCTGGTCACTCACTTCTCAGACATTCAAGCCCTGAGCGGCCAGGGAGGAGAGAGGGCGGAATAAGAAGGCTCACACTTGTGTACAGTATCGCGTGGCCCGGAGCCACCAGACCATGGGGTCTGAGGCTGGGGGTGTTCTAGGAAACAAACACCCCAGCCCCATAGAAGGGAATTAATAGATAGAAAGTGACCAAACTCAGCACATCCAGAAAAGTGACCAGATTGTATTATTCAGACAAAGGAAACCATCAACAAGGGCCTGTGGAGGGGGGCAGGGTGGGGTGCAGAGGGTGGTAAGCCTTGCTTTCAGGACAACCAATGGTACCATCTGACTTGTTGACTATGTATTGACCACACTTTAATCATGGTGCACAGTTTATAATAGAACAATAACTTTAACAGTATGATAAAAGTATATAAATAATAAAATGGGGTTGACCCAGCCCCACTGTCCTATCTCCCACAGGAGAAGTCAGAGGCATAAACCCTGACTTGGGAGGCCTGGACTTCCAGCTCTAACCTCACTGGCATTGCCTGGCCACCCAGGGCCACCGGGACACTGGCCACAGGCCAGTGTCTACTCCAGGAAGCTGTCCTCACCCAGAAATCCACTGTGCCGCCTCCTTGTGAGACCTAGGTTGTCTCCAGGACCCTCTGCCCCAGCTTCCCTGACTCACAAGGACCCAGAACGGACGACCATGGAGTGACTGGGGTGTCCTCCTCTGCCCGCCTTGGTCGATGGGTTGAGGGCCCATGCTCAGGTGTTTGCTCTGACAGCCCCTGGTGGGCTCCACCCCAGACATCCTAAATGTCTGGGTGGCACACTGACAGGGAGGGAGCACCATGGAGACCTGATGCCTTGGGGGTGCGGGGCGAGCACACAGCCTGTGATGGATGCACAGAGCTCCAAGATGGGGGTCCTGTGGGCAGGTGGGCTGAGTCCCAGACACCCTTCCACCTGCAGAGCCCCACTAACAGGCCAGGTGGTCAGTCTAGGACCCCTACCACCCAGCTGCACACCCCAAGCTGGGGGCTGTCAGGCTGCGAGGTAGAGTCCTGGGGCTGGCAGGTGAGCTGCAGGCACCTTGGGAGCAGTGACTCTGTAATGAGATGACATCCATCTGCTCTAGTTTGGTGGGTGCTCCTGCCCTGAGCCCCTACTTACTTCTCCCTCGCTCTGGCCCTGGTCCCACCTCATCCTGTGTCAGGGCTCTCTCTGAGTCACTCCGACTCTGTGTGTGATTCTCAAATTTATTTATATATTTATTTAATTTGGTGGGGCATGTAGGGTCTTGCTTCCCTGATCAGGGATGGAACCCCTGCCCCCACACAAGTGTTAACCACTGGACCTCCAGTGACATCCCTCAAATTTATTCACTGCTACCTACATGACAAGATTTCTCCTTACTTCTATGTTGGTTACTTAATAAGACAGACTGCAAACCAGCATGAAGCTGATCCCATACTCGTCTCTTAAAGGGTGAGAAGCAGAGCCCTTCAATGTGCAGAGAAGATCATCTTGGGTTTGCAGAACTGCTTTTAATATTATGTTTTTGGCTCCTTTATTCTTTCTGGTTTTTAACTGTTGAGAGCCCTCACTCTGCCCCTCACCCTGCCCTCCCACCGTGGCTCTGGGTCACCATACCTTTCTGATGCCATGCTCAAAGGCCTGTCTGGCCAGCCGGCCAGGCCCGTCCACCGTCTTGCCATCATCATCCGGCCCCCAGCTGGCACTGTAGATGTCGATGTAATTGGGTCTG
This sequence comes from Cephalophus harveyi, assembly GCA_006410635.1. Lineage (NCBI taxonomy): Eukaryota > Metazoa > Chordata > Mammalia > Artiodactyla > Bovidae > Cephalophus > Cephalophus harveyi. The sequence goes on along the minus strand of SJYT01071237.1, from coordinate 16,721 downwards.
GTGCCCAGAGACTTGGCCTCCACCACATCGGTCACATCCCCATCCAGCATTCGGATGCCTGAAAGCACAGGCGGATGTGAGAGCCATGTGGATGCTGGCACCTCATGGGCAGGGTTCCCATGTACAACATCGGGCCCCACACTCAGCTGGGACCCCAGCCACTAGCAACTCCCGCCCTGACAGCCTGGAAACCCTGCTTGAACACAATGTCAGAGAAATTCACAGCAGAACGAGAGGGACTCAGACCTGAGCACCATCACAGGTTCAGCAATGGTGCCCACAGCCACGTGGGCCCTGGCCGAGGCCTGCGGGAAGGCTGAGGTCACCAGACGGCTGGCTCCTTGTGGCTGGATGGCCTCAAGAGAGAGCAGACACCAACGCCAACTGCTTCACCTGCTGGCTCTGCCTGCGGCCCACTCCTTCACCCTCCACGGACCGCAGGCTTGTGTCCCCAGGCTCAGGGTTGACCCCCTAGCCCCATGCCAGCATATCTGGAGGCAGGACTTTCAGAAGGTTCGGATGCAGTCATGAGGGGCCAGGGCAGGACTAGCACACTCAGGAGAACAGACGGCGAGAGCGTGCCTCCCATCTCCTCTGCCGCGCGAGGACACGGATGGCGGCCATCTGCCAGCTGCCACGCTACCGGGCCCTCGCGAGAAAGCAGTGGGCTGGCACCTCAAACTTGGGTTTCAGCCCCCCAGAGCTGCGAGCCACAAGGGCCTGTGGTCTGGCCCGCCTGGTCTGCGGGATTTTGTCACGGCTGCCCGAGCGGTTTGGACCCTTAGGTGCCTGGTAACAAGATGTGGGGTTGCCACCATTGTTCAAGCCTGGATGTGACAGCACAGGACGGGGTGGGGGGTGGACACCTTGTCACCAGCTCCAGAGAGGAGGCCTGGGGAGGAGGCCCCTCACCAACGGGAGGTGGGGGGAACATGGGGCAGGCCACCGGGGAGACCCTGCCTGACCACCTGTTGCAACCAGTTAGTGACCAAGGGGCTACCTCATCTCCCTAAGCTTCTGACGTCTGTAACGTGCAGTGATGAAAGCTGTCAAATCTGCTGAGGCACCAAAACATCAAAAAAGACGGTTCATATAACATGCCTGGCACGCGATAAGCAACCACTGTGTCAGCAGCTGGTCTGACCCTAACTGTAAAAACTGGGGCAATAGAACCTACTTCCAGGGGCTGTTAACAATAACTCCTTTTAACTTTATTTTTAAAACATTTACTATTTGACACATGAAGGATTGCCTGGGACACAGGTTACAAGTGTACTAAATAAAGCCTGGTACACATGTTAGTTACAAAGCCTATTAAATAAAGTAACAGACAAACTTGAACCTCCTCCTTGGGAAAATATGAACTTGAACACCTGAGGCCTTGACCCAGGCCAGCCCCTCACACAGGAAAGTACTCAGAAATGTGCATTAGTTTATCCATTGCCTTAACAGTAAGTGCTTTAATATGAGTGGAAGCAGGCTTAAATAACACAGCGTGTACTGGGAATTCACCCTTTGTCAGTTACTTATGTTATAAATACCTTCTCCCAGTTGGTGCCTTGTCTTCTCACTTTGTTTACGGTGTCTTTTGATAAATATGAGGTTCTCTGTTTGAATAGAGTAAGAGCCAAATCTTCTTTGGGCTTGTCAGCATCTGTGGAGGATGAAGCCCCCGTGCTCTACTTTCTCCTTTCTGATTTCTGGGGAATGAGAGCAGTCAACATGGCCCCCAAAACCATGCCTCCTGGTCTCCGGTCTGTGTGTCCAGGGCCCCTGTCTTCACGGCTGTGTCCCAGATGGGACTTTGGGGCTCTTGGAGCCATGAACACTGAGGAGGGGCCACAACCAGTACAGGATGCTGGCTGCTTCGTGGGGCAAAGATGCAGCCCCGGGGCAAGATGAAGCACAGAGTGCTTCAGGGGGAAGACAGCAGGGGCTAGACAGTCCGGGGGTGGAGTCACATCCCAGCTGCGTCTGGCCTTGGGCCAGGGTCTCACACTCTCTGAGCCCGTGTTTTCCACAAAACCTGCTGGGGCAGTCGGGAGGATAATATAACATCAGGGCCCTGATGCCCTCTGCTTTCTGAAAAAAAAGCAGCTGCTTTCTTCATGTCCTTATCTTTAGCAATGGATTCTCCAGGGCAAGAGACCCCACCAACCATACACACAGCCAAAACCAAACCAGCTCTGCCATCCAGGTGGTGACAGTAGCCTGCCACCCTCAGGCCTCTCCAGGCCAGGGATGGGTGGTGGAATGCCAATGTCTGAACAGGAACAAGACACCAGGAGACATCCCCCAAGTACGTAAAAACAGAACACCAGAATGCTTCCCGACACCTCTCACATGCCTCCTCCTCCATCCTGGAGGAAGAGTGACTGATGTGTGAGGAAGAAAGCATGACATACTGAGTTTTTAATTAAGCATCTGTTTTCCCAACACTGACAAGCTGCCAACAAGGAAAAGGTAAATATTTCCAGTGGAGACCTGCTGTTCCAGTACTGGCATTAAATGCGAATGGCTCTCTGGAAAGGCCCAACTGAAGAAAACAGTCCATCATTTCTTTAATGAAAAAATAAAGACCCATTTCCCATAAACTGTCAGGTACAAAAATAATGTGGACAAACCATCTGGATTTGGTTTGTCCTGCTTGTTGGTGTGCCCACAACTGGGCAGCAGGCTGGGTCCAGGGCTCCCGGGAATGGGACATGCAGGGCTGACCTGTCCACTCTGAGGTCCCATCTAGGGAACGAGGTGGGAGAAGTGTGATGAGGAGGAGGGGGAGGGCGCTTCCCAGGGCCTGCTGGGCAGCTCAGCCCCTGGCAGAGTCACATCCGGGAAGATCGCACAGCTGGGCTTGCCGCAAACAGTCACCTTTCCACAGACTGACCTGCACCCACAGCAGCCTCACTGTCCTGGAGAACCCAAAGAAAGCACTGATTTTACAAGTCTCCTGAGGAAGTTGAAAAAACAACCACAATTTTCTCATAGTGACCCATCCTTCCTCCCTTCCCCTGCTTCTAATTTACAGAAGAGAATGGCAACCCACTCCAGTACTCTTGCCTGGAGGATCCCATGGACAGAGGAGCCTGGTGGGCTACAGTCCAAGGTGTCACACAGACTCAGACTCAAATGAAGCAACTGAGCACACAGCACGTGCAAATCACAGGCTTGTATGCAGTGGGCAAGCCCACCCAGGGCCACTGCATCGCCCCTGCAAGTGCCCTGCATCCGTCCACATTCACAGGCCAGTGGGAGGCGGGCAGTGCTGGACTTGTAAACAGGGTCTTAAAGGAGTAATTAAGCTGAAGTGAGGTCACATGGGTGTACACCTATCCAACAGGCCTGGTGTCCTTCTAAGAGGAAATTCCGACACAGACAACCCAGACCAAGGGATAACCACGGGGAGACAGAGATGAGCAGCTGGTCTAGAGAGAGGCCTTGGAAGAAACCAGGCCTGCCAACACCTTCACCTTGGACGTTCAGCCTCTAGAACCGAAAGAAAAGGTTTCTGTTGGTGAGCCAAGGGAAAGACAACTGGAAGAACACCCCCTGCCCTCCTCCCTCTCCCCAACAGGAAGTCAGCCATCAGGCCGTCTGGAGGAGGGAAGGGGAGCGGGATGTGGGCCACTCCTGTCTGTTGAGAGGTAATGTGTTTTGCCTTCAGCAAATGAATGGCAATGCAAGAGCAATGAACAGCGGCAAGTAAAATTAGATTGTGGCTTCCTGAGTGTGACAAATGGGCCTCCCCAACAAATTTTGCTCATTAATCCAGAGTTTATTTTAGCAATTTCCACAGAGAATTGATTTCATCTTTCTCTTTTTCCACTAAAACTACTGTATATTCTGTCCTACCCACAGCCATTCTGGGCTGAGGGAGGTTGCAATAGTTGTTTAGAAATGCTGCAAACCTAAAAGGCTTCTGCTCTCATTATGGCCCAAGACAAATAAGCTCTCAGATCTGTAAACATGCCTGCACTGAACAGCCTCCTTCTAAGACTTGAGGCGTGTCTGCAGGACTGGGAGGCACATGTGAACTTGCCACAGCGTTATAGGAAGTGTCCAGACACCACAGCTGACCACCACACCAGGTCTCCCTGGGCTCCTGTTCAGTCCGATATCCCTCATGGTGGAAGTGAGGCAGGAGCCAGCGGTGTTCAGTAAACTCTTGGGGTCCTGCACCGTCTTGGGTCCCTGAGAGGAGGCCTCTCCTGGTAGGTCTCGCACGAACCCTGTCTCTTATTTTCTGTATTCTGATGCTTCAGGCCTTGCTGACCCTGCAGAGACTGAACCCCCACACTCCCAGGCTGGCCAGTTTTTGGAGATGGTACAGGAGGCCCCCAGGATGTCTTCCTTCGGCAAACCAGACAATCCATAGTCCACCCCACA
>SJYT01071237.1:0-12213 GCA_006410635.1 Cephalophus harveyi | reverse complement strand
GGTCTTACCTTCAGGTTACTCTCCACCTGCCCCAATTATCCCAGGGCCAGGAACCAGATCACCAGGGGCGGCCCCTAAGCCCCAAGCCCTGAAATGATTCAAACTAGCCCATCTTAAGCCTGCTCACCCCTCCTCACTTGTCTTTTATGCAGAAACCACAATAAGGACTGCAGATCACTGCTTCCCTTGCTCCTTCTGCCTCCAGAGAGACCCTGGAGCCTGCCATGTGTCCCCCATGGCAGCATGACCCATTCTCTTGGGAACTGTGAGTGACAGACTCTGCTCAGGGACCACTGCCTCCTGACCTGTGGGCCTGTCTTACCTGAATAATAAGGAAAACTCTATTTCAAAATAGATCACTCTTTCATAATCAGGTTCTGCTGATTCGTCAGAGAACAGTAAAAAGTAGAAGAACCTCAGCAGTGCGCTGGAGATTTGAAATCCTGACTGAATTTCGTGGTTTCTGCACCAGGAGCAGGGTCCAGAGAGCAAAGCAGTTCAAGGAGGGCTGGCGGGATGGGACAGGGGACAGCAGGCAGGACAGGGACTTAGCCCCATAGGCAGGAATGTGAGGAGCCCTGAAGGATGTATGTCCTATGACAGGATGTCCTGAGCGGGCCTCTGATGACGACCAGAAGGCAGTGACAAGAAGACAGTCACACCATCCAGCAAGGCCACTGGCTTGTCATGCAGGCTCGGACATGCTGTGTGTTCTCTCCCTGCCTATCTTTCTCACAAGCCCCCAGGAGCAGAATTGCTTACACAGACAAACTCAGAACCGCACAGGCAGCCTAGAATCGGCTCACCTGTCCTCTGGGGAGGATGGTGGCCACACCTGCCCATCTCCTCCTTCCTAAGGCTCCTCTCAGCCTCGGGGTACCATACCCAGCAGGTGGGGGCCTTTGATGAGAATGTGGAGGCTGTGGCTACCCATAGTCACTAAATCCCCCCAAACCTCCCAATGCATTTTAAATTTTCCTGCAGTTAAGAACACACTTGGAGCCTTTGAAGATTAATCTGCAGCTTAAATTGTAGTCTTAAAATACTCCTAAGCCTAAACAGCTTAATGGAAACGCTAATGAGACTGAGTTCTGTGAGCCTGAATTAACATAATGAACTAATTTATGGGCAAGGATTAATTCAGCTGTTATGTACTTAACATTCTCCTGTTTATGAAAGGAAAAGCATGATTCAGTTCCCCCATCAAAACAGGGAACAAAAACACCAGCAGGAATGTGGCTGCTGCTGCTGCACTTGTCCTTCCCACAAACAGTCAACAGGCTGAAAAGGCACCTGCCTTTTGTCCTTCACGAGGCCTGAGCAGGACACCTTTCAGTTCCAGGGCACCACTTGCCCCCCAGCAGCCTGGGGATCTGTCCCTTGGGCTGGGGGGCTTCGCTGAGCTGGAGTTGGACACAGGGGCAGGTTGTGCTCCAGGTGACCCCATCCTGCCTCAGGGAAGTGTCTGAGTCCTGCTAAGCATCAGCTCAGGGAAACAAGTTGCCAAAAGCCAGATGCCCCCTAAAGTTAAAAAGGCAAGGGCTTCATCACGCGCCCTACAGGTGACCTTACCCAGCAAGTTTTCCTTAGGCCAGGGTGGGGTGGGCATCCTACAGGATGTTGGGAGGGGCCCTAAGGCCGGAGGACCCGATGCAGTGGCCTGGCTCACCCCCCCAAGTCTGGGAGGGGCTCTCAAGGAACCAGCTGGGAGGCTCTGTCCGGAACTCACCTGGCAGGTGAGACGCTGATGACGATGAGCTGAAGGCTGGTGGGCGCAAGTGTGAGCCCACCCACCACCACTCCCAACCAGAAGCAGACAGGGAAAGAGGAATGGGGAACACTAAGCACAGGGCTAAAATTTTTTTTTAAATTAAAAAAAGGTTAAGAGAGTGAGAGAATAAAGACAGCGAGGAGAAAGGGCAGGGGAGGGCTCGCCATCCTGTCTCTGTGACTTCCCAAGTTGTCCCAGTTATCACAGGAAGGATGGAGAGCACGGCTTAGAACATATGAGGCTGGAAGAGAGAAGCAAGGCCCAGTTACCTTTGGAAGAAATGTGAATGCAGCCAAGGAGAAGGATTCACATGCCCACTGCGGACCACGGACCCTATCTGCTCTGCGCCTCCTCACGGGCGTGGTGGCAACAGTCTTCACCCGGTCACCACTGCAGCACCAGGAGCCACAGCTGCAAAGGGACGACCTCGGCTTAACGCCAGGGGCCTGAGCTCACATGCTGGCTCTGCCAGAAGCAGTGGTATGGACCCAGACGTAACACGCAAGCCTCCTCTCTGACTGTCAGTCTCCCCTGGTGTGAAGCAACTGTACTAACACCCAGCTCCAAGCGTCATTCTGAGGACCAGATGCACAGATGACTATGTGTGTTGGTGCAGCATCTGGTAACTAATGGCAACCAGTGACAGCACCGAGCGCCATCACAATAAAAATACCGATTGGCCGGATGACGAAGGGAAATCGAGCCCCTGGTCCACCTCTACTTAGGGCCCTAGAAATAACAGAAGCAAGAAAAGAAACGAATAAAACAGTAACAGCCCTGGAAAATAAGGGACAGGAGGAGGAGGAGGGGTGGGAGGCTGCGGCAGGGGGTGGTGCAGGGGGTGAGGGGATGGGGTGGTTAGGGTTAGGGTCCTGCCATGCCAGAGGGTTAGGGTTGGGGTTAGGGTTAGGTGGGTGGGATAGCTACCTCCCCCCTGGGCTGCCAGTGGGCAGCAGCAGGCTTCCTTCAGAGTCTGACACCAAGGACGAGGGCACCAAGGCTGGACAGGGAGAACAAAGTGGTTAGGGTTAGGGTCCTGCCATGCCAGAGGGTTAGGGTTGGGGGTTAGGTGGGTGGGATAGCCACCTCCCCCCTGGGCTGCCAGTGGGCAGCAGCAGGCTTCATTCAGAGTCTGACACCAAGGACGAGGGCACCAAGGCTGGACAGGGAGAACAGAGTGGGCAATGGGGGGGCCAGTACCACCTTGCCAGACTCCAGCATCTTCTCTCAACAGTTGACAGAACAGCCAGAGAGAAAATTGGCAAGGATGTGGAAGAACTCACCACTACCAACAACCAATAGGGTCTCACTTCTAGAACATTCTACTCAACAAGAGAATATACACATCCTTGTCAAGTGCATGCAGAAGACTACCAAGATAGATTCACCCCTGACCTCAATGAATCTAGGAGAACTGAACTCCTATCCAAGTGTGTTCCACAACCATGAGGGACTCTAACTTGGACTCTAACTAGTAACCAACGGTAGAAAGAGAACAGAGCATCTCCAAACAGCTGGAAACAAAACAACACGCTCTTAAATAATCTATGAGCCCGAAAGGAAGTATCAAGGGAAAAACAAAACATTGAACTGAATGAAAAGGCAAATATAACATATCAAAATCTGTGAGACATGGCTAAACCTACTGCTATGAGAGAGATTTATGGCACCACTGTTTACATCAGAGAAGAGGAAAACATCGCCAATCAATAACGGAAGCATCCACTTCAACATCCTAGAAAAAGACTTCGCTAAGCCCAAAGCAAGAGGAAGGAAGGAAGCATCAAGATGGGAGCAGAAAACAATGAAGTTGAAAACAGAAAGACACTAGAGAAAATAAGCATAACAAAGAGCTGGTTTTCTAAAAAGATTACTAAAACTTGGTAAACTTCAAGTATGAATGACTTAAAAAAAAGGGGGGTTGGGGAGACACAAATTACCAACATTAGGAATTAAACAAAATATAACCACAGACTCTACTGCACCAAAAGTGCAATAAGAGAATACTACAAATAACTCTACACAAATAAATGTGACAAGTTAGATGAAATGGACCACCTCCTCACAACATACAAACTACCACAATTCTTGCCTGGGAAATCCCATGCACAGAGGAGCCTGGAGGGCTACAGTCCATGGGGTCACAAAGACTCGGACACAATAGAGCATATGTGCTCTGCACTCAGTATGAAACAGACAATTTGAACAGCTCTGTAACTTTTTAAGAAATTTAGTTTGTAATTTAAAAAAAAAATCTCCCCCCAAAAGAGATTTTTTTAGGTCAGAAGAATCTACTAGTAGTTAAAGAATTAACACCAATTCTACACAATCACTTCCAGAACATAAAAGGGAGGGAACAATTCTCAATTCACTTACAGAAGCTAGGACTGCCCTGATACTATGATCAAACACAGTGTAAAGAGAGAGAGAGAAATTACAAACCAAGACTCCTCATGAACATAAAAACCCTTTACAAAATATTAACAAATGGGTTTCAGTAATGTATCAAAAAGAAAAAGAAAACATCATGGCCAAGTGGGGCTTACTCTACAGACAACAGTGGATCAATATTCAGAAACCAATATAACCCACCATGCTAACAAGCTAAAGAAAAATCACATAAAACATGTCACTCGATGAGGAAAAGGTGGTGACAAAATTTTACACCCATGCATTCTTTAAAAAACTCAAAAAATTGTGAATAGAAGGGAGTATAATGAACTTTCTAAAAACATTTACAAAAAAATTATTCTTAATGTAAAGGCCCAGACCTTGTTCCTAAGGTCAGGAACAAGGCAAGGATGTCTGCTCTTGGCCGGAAGTTGTAACCATGGTGATAAAGCAAGAAAAGGAAATAAAAGGCACATGGATTAAAAAGAAGAAATAAAATTCCCCCAATTTGCAGATAAGAGTATCAAGTATAAAATCTAAAAGAATCTACACCTAGAACTAATAATGAAGTTTAGAAAGGTTGCAGGATACAAGATTAACATGCAAAAAACATTTGTATTTCCGTATGTTAACAACGAACACACCAATGTCAAAGAAAAACAATGACTTTTATCATCATTTAAATAAAATGAAATAGATATAAACCTAACCAAATATGTATGAACTTGCATGGTGAAAGCTTCATGGTACTGATGAAAGAAATCAAAGATATAAATAAATGAAGAGACATATTGGGTTCATAAACATAGTAAAGAGGTCTATTCTCCCAATTAATGTACAGGTTTAACACAACTCCTACCAAAACCCCAGCAAGATTTTTTGCTAGATACTGACATAATACTGATAAAACTTGTACAGAAAAGCGAAAGAATTAGGAAATATAAAGTGGGAACAATCAGTCTACCTTATTTCATAACTTTCTGTAGCTACGACAGTTAAGACTTTGCTGCACTGGCAGACTGACACAGACACACAGATCAATGAAACAGACTGAAAGCTCAAATATAAACTCATACAAATAACTCAAATGACTCTGGACAAAAGTGCAAAAGCAACACAATGGAAGAAAGGCACTGCAACACACAGTGCCACAGCAACTAAATGTCCATAGGCAAGCAAAACAAAAAATAAGAAACCTTGACACAGGTCTGACACATTATACAAAACCAACTTAGAGTGGATCTCTCAAAATGGAACTAAAAAACTTTTATAAAACTAAAAAGCTTTTAGAAAAAAAAAGATATCTTTAGAATGTAAGATAAGGCAGAGCTATAAGATTGATATCAAAAAAATGACCCATAAAAGTTAAAGTTGATCAACTGGATTTCATCAAAATTTTAAAATTTTACACTGGAAAAGATATAGTTGAGAAGGATGAAATGACAATTTACAAAATGGAAGAAAACATTCACAAACAACATCATCATCATAGCACAAATAGCTAGAACATATAAAGATTTCTCAACACTTAATAGTTTACAAGGGACAGGAGGAGGAGGAGGGGTGGGAGGCTGCGGCAGGGGGTGGTGCAGGGGGTGAGGGGATGGGGTGGTTAGGGTTAGGGTCCTGCCATGCCAGAGGGTTAGGGTTGGGGTTAGGGTTAGGTGGGTGGGATAGCTACCTCCCCCCTGGGCTGCCAGTGGGCAGCAGCAGGCTTCCTTCAGAGTCTGACACCAAGGACGAGGGCACCAAGGCTGGACAGGGAGAACAAAGTGGGCAATGGAGGGGCCAGCACCACCTTGCCAGACTCCAGCATCTTCTCTCAATAGTTGACAGAACAGCCACACAGAAAATTGACAAGGATGTGGAAGAACTCACCACTACCAACAACCAATAGGGTCTCACTTCTAGAACATTCTACTCAACAAGAGAATACACGTCCTCGTCAAGTGCATGCAGAAGACTACCAAGATAGATTCACTCCTGACCTCAATGAATCTAGGAGAACTGAACTCCTATCCAAGTGTGTTCCACAACCATGAGGGACTCTAACTTGGACTCTAACTAGTAACCAATGGTAGAAAGAGAACAGAGCATCTCCAAACAGCTGGAAACAAAACAACACGCTCTTAAATAATCTATGAGCCCGAAAGGAAGTATCAAGGGAAAAACAAAATATTGAACTGAATGTAAAGGCAAATACAACATATCAAAATCTGTGAGACATGGCTAAACCTACTGCTATGAGAGAGATTTATGGCACCACTGTTTACATCAGAGAAGAGGAAAACATCGCCAATCAATAACGGAAGCATCCACTTCAAGATCCTAGAAAAAGACTTCGCTAAGCCCAAAGCAAGAGGAAGGAGGGAAGCATAAAGATGGGAGGAGAAACCAATGAAGTTGAAAACAGAAAAACACTAGAGAAAATAAGCATAACAAAGAGCTGGTTTTCCAAAAAGATTACTAAAACTTGATAAACTTCAAGTATGAATGACTTAAAAAAAAAGGGGGGTTGGGGAGACACAAATTACCAACATTAGGAATTAAACAAAATATAACCACAGACTCTACTGCACCAAAAGTGCAATAAGAAAATACTACAAATAACTCTACACAAATAAATGTGACAAGTTAGATGAAATGGACCACCTCCTCACAACACACAAACTACCACAATTCTTGCCTGCGGAATCCCATGCACAGAGGAGCCTGGAGGATTACAGTCCATGGGGTCACAAAGACTTGGACACAATAGAGCATATGTGCTCTGCACTCAGTATGAAACAGACAATTTGAACAGCTCTGTAACTTTTCAAGAAATTTAGTTTGTAATTTAAAAAAAAATCTCCCCCCAAAAGAGATTTTTTAGGTCAGAAGAATCTACTAGTAGTTAAAGAATTAACACCAATTCTACACAATCACTTCCAGAACATAAAAGGGAGGGAACAATTCTCAATTCACTTACTGAAGCTAGGATTGCCCTGATACCATGATCAAACATAGTGTAAAGAGAGAGAGAGAAAAAAAATTACAAACCAAGACTCCTCATGAACATAAAAACCCTTTACAAAATATTAGCAAATGGGTTTCAGTAATGTATCAAAAAGGAAAAGAAAACATCATGGCCAAGTGGGGCTTACTCTACAGACAATAGTGGATCAATATTCAGAAACCAATATAACCCGCCACGCTAACAAGCTAAAGAAAAATCACATAAAACATGTCACTCGATGAAGAAAAGGTGGTGACAAAATTTTACACCCATGCATTCTTTAAAAAACTCAAAAAATTGTGAATAGAAGGGAGCATAATGAACTTTCTAAAAACATTTACAAAAAAAGTATTCTTAATGTAAAGGTCCAGACCTTGTTCCTAAGGTCAGGAACAAGGCAAGGATGTCTGCTCTTGGCTGGAAGTTGTAACCATGGTGATAAAGCAAGAAAAGGAAATAAAACGCACATGGATTAAAAAGAAGAAATAAAATTCCCCCAATTTGCAGATAACAGTATCAAGTATAAAATCTAAAAGAATCTACACCTAGAACTAATAATGAAGTTTAGAAAGGTTGCAGGATACAAGATTAACATGCAAAAAACATTTGTATTTCCGTATATTAACAACGAACACACCAATGTCAAAGAAAAACAATGACTTTTATCATCATTTAAATAAAATGAAATAGATATAAACCTAACCAAACATGTATGAACTTGCATGGTGAAAGCTTCATGGTACTGATGAAAGAAATCAAAGATATAAATAAATGAAGAGACATATTATATTCATAAACATAGTAAAGAGGTCAATTCTCCCAATTAATGTACAGGTTTAACACAATTCCTACCAAAACCCCAGCAAGATTTTTTTGCTAGGTATTGACAAAATACTGATAAAACTTGTACAGAAAGGTGAAAGAATTAGGAAATATAAAGTGGGAACAATCAGTCTACCTTATTTCATAACTTTCTATAGCTACGACAGTTAAGACTTTGCTGCACTGGCAGACTGACACAGGCACACAGATCAATGAAACAGACTGAAAGCTCAAATATAAACTCATACAAATAACTCAAATGACTCTGGACAAAAGTGCAAAAGCAACACAATGGAAGAAAGGCACTGCAACACACAGTGCCACAGCGACTAAATGTCCATAGGCAAGCAAAACAAAAAATAAGAAACCTTGACACAGGTCTGACACATTATACAAAACCAACTCAGAGTGGATTTCTCAAAATGGAACTAAAAGACTTTTATAAAACTAAAAAGCTTTTAGAAAAAAAAAGATATCTTTAGAATGTAAGATAAGGCAGAGCTATAAGACTGATATCAAAAAAATGACCCATAAAAGTTAAAGTTGATCAACTGGATTTCATCAAAATTTTAAAATTTTACACTGGAAAAGATATAGTTGAGAAGGATGAAATGACAATTTACAAAATGGAAGAAAACATTCACAAACAACATCATCATCATAGCACAAATAGCTAGAACATATAAAGATTTCTCAACACTTAATAGTTAAAAATTAGAAATTGAGAAAAAAGACATAAAGAGGCATACCACCAGAGAGGACACACAGATGACAAATAAGGACATGAAAGGATGCCCCACATCACTAGCCTTAGAGAAATGCAAATTAATGAGCTATCACTACATACCCATCAGAATGGCTAATGCAGAATCAGTGACAATACCAAATACTGGCAAGCAGCAGAGAAACTGGATCACTCGCACAGTGTCAGTGGGAATGTCAAATGGCACAGCTTCTCAGAAAAACACTGCCAGTTTCTTAAAAAAAAAAAAAAAAATGAACATGTAACTTTCCATAGAACCCAGCAAGCTGCGCTCCTGGACGTCTATCCCAAAGAAAGGAAGACACTGCTCACACAAGAATGGAAGAATGCTCACACATTCATACAAGAATGTTTCCAGGAGCTTTACTAGTAATACCCCCCAAACTAGAAACAACACAGATATCCTTCAGTGGGCAAGCAGTGACACAAACTGTGTTACGTCCATACCATGGAACACTATTTCTCAATGAAAAGGATCAAACTGCAGATGTATACAACAACCTGGAAGAATTTTGGAAGAACCATAATGAGTGCAAAACACCAGTCCTAACAGTTACATAGTATATGATCCTTTTTTTCAAGTTTTATCAACCTTTATTACAAATCAATTAGATAATAGTAATCACAAAACTAAGGTCAGAAATTAGAAGATAAAAATTATTCTGACCAGAGAAAATAAATTTTTTAACATTAATATTAAATAAGTTATTAACAAGTTGGAGAGAAAATGTTTGAACATGAAGAAGCTAATATTTCTATGACTTAAAAATCAATGTGGTCCCATAATCTACCCAGACATTGATTATAACCTCTAGTTAAAAGTAAGAAAGCTGGGAAGGAAGATTCTTGAACTTCATTTCTTCACATGTTTAAAAATAAAAGGAAAAGAAAATTTTATTTAAATCAACTCTTTTGGACTCAAAAGTTTTGAATTTTTGCTTAAATTTTAATCTCTCAACTTTAATTCTTTCTCAGGAAATACAATGAGGGCATAAGATAAAAATTATTCTGACCAGAGAAAATAAATTTTTTAACATTAATATTAAATAAGTTATTAACAAGTTGGAGAGAAAATGTTTGAACATGAAGAAGCTAATATTTCTATGACTTAAAAATCAATGTGGTCCCATAATCTACCCAGACATTGATTATAACCTCTAGTTAAAAGTAAGAAAGCTGGGAAGGAAGATTCTTGCACTTCATTTCTTCACATGTTTAAAAATAAAAGGAAAAGAAAATTTTATTTAAATCAATTCTTTTGGACTCAAAAGTTTTGAATTTTTGCTTAAATTTTAATCTCTCAACTTTAATTCTTTCTCAGGAAATACAATGAGGGCAAAGTTTACATTTAACCCTCTTAGAATCTGTAACATATATTAATGTAATATCTTCATGTATACACTGTAACTGGGATATTTATATTTATCAGTAATTTATATTTATCAGTATTTATATTTATATTCAATCCCACCACAGAGTACTCAACAATTTCTGTTGGCCAATGTGATCGGGTACTGACTCTGGGATAGGAAGTAGAGTGACTTCTTAATACGGGGTACAACACGACTGAGCAACTAGGCACGTGCACGCACACACACACAGAGACTGGTCCCTAGAGTTAATTCACTTTTGCAAGAGGAAGACATTTCTAAAATACTCCTAGTCCCAAATTATGGCTCCATTTATACATCATTTTTGAAATGAAACAACAATGGTTTCCAGAGGTTAGGGAAGGAGTTGAGCAGGAGTGGTTGTGTCAATAAAGGGGCTACATGAAGGATCTATCTGTGACCCTGTTCTCTGTCTTGACTGTATCAGTGCTAGTATCCTGATTGTGATGCTGTTGCTGTACTTATACAAAGATCACCATGATGGAGAACTGGGTAAAGGATACACTGGATCTTTATGTATTGTTTCTTACAACTGCATGTGAATCTATAATTATTTCATTTGGACACTTGATTGAAAACATCCCAGAAGGTAAATTATTTTCAAAATGTCAAAACTGCAAAGATAGAGTATCAGAGAACTAAACAACTGAGCTTAGGGATTCTCCCAAGATCCAAGACAAAAGCTGAAAGGGATTAAAAGTTTGAAAGTTAAGAGGCCGAGTTTTAGTCACTGTCTTATTAGTAAGAGTTCTGGGAGGATGGAATGAGGAAAAGTCAAGTAAGAGAGGCAAATAAATAACAGAAGGATCCCCTGAAGCCAAGCACAGAAGTCTTTAAATTTCAGTCTCAAATCTAAACAGTGATGACCAAAAAAACTGGGCCCCCCTTAGCAGTTAAGCTCACATGATTTCTGGAGTGTAAGATGATTAATAACTCAGGAGGGCCAGACAGGAAAAGGAAAACAAACTCATATCCACACACAGGTTGAATCCCAAAATGAGGAAAAGAAAAAACAATCTTGTAAGATTCTGGAAGAAGAAGGAAGTTATCTGAAAAGGAACAAAAAATAACATTGGCACTGGACCCCTCATACCAAAAAAACCCAGGGGACATGGGTTTTAAAATTCCCAGTGAAAATTATTTTGAACTTAAAATCTAAACTCAGGCAAATCTGTTGGAAGAAAATAGAGACTTCAAGAACTCAGAAAATTGAGTACCTAGATAGCTATCCATATATACAGCAAAGCACTCAAACATATCTTTTGAAAGAGTGAATGACTTAGTAGAGAAGAAAGTCTTGCAAAATAAAACAATTACCATAAAAGAAAGACATAGGATCGAAGAAAAAAAGGTAGCCAAAGAAACTGGCCCATCTTTGCAGTGAAGCCCTCATAACTGTTGCCACGTAATGTAGAAATGTAGTAACAACACGGACTGAAAATCCTGGATGATGCCAATGTGGGAGGCAATGCCAATGTGGGGGGCAACGCAAGAGAGAGGAAGAAGGCAGAGGGGAGTGGGACAACAGGAGGGTTCTTGCTTAGCTCAGGAGAGGTGGGCAGGTGCAGATCAAAGTGCAACATTGCAGAAAGATAAATTCAGATAGGTGTGTTTCAAGGTATTAGAAAAACAGAACTGGAATGCAAAAATTTCAAGCCGTTACAATGAAAAACAAAATAAAGAAGAAGCAATAGTCTACATCAATCTAGCAAAAGGGAGTAAGTAAAAGAAACCATGAAAAACAGTAAAAAATATATATATATATGTAATTTAAAACATTAGTAAATAATTAACAAAATAAAAATCAAAATACAATAACAAATATATCTGGAATCGGAAGGTGACTACATCAAATTCCCTTTAAAAGAGACTCTTCAGTCCAGATCAGTTCAGTCGCTCAGTTGTGTCCGACTTTTTGCGACTCCATGAATCGCAGCACGCTAGGACTCCCTGTCCATCACCAACTCCTGGAGTTTACTCAAACTCATGTCCCTCGAGTCAGTGATGCTATCCAGCCATCTCATCCTCTGTCAGCCCCTTCTCCTCCTGCCCCCAATCCCTCCCAGCATCAGGGTCTTTT
>SJYT01071236.1:0-49814 GCA_006410635.1 Cephalophus harveyi | reverse complement strand
AGGGAAGCCTGGCGTGCTGCTGTTCATGGGGTCCCAAAAGATTCAGACACGATGGAATGACTGAACTGAACTGAATGTGAAGAACTTGAAGGCAATTAAATAGGGAAATGTGGAAAACAATTTGTGTGTGTGTGTGTGTGTGTGTGTGTAGGGGTTGTTAAAAGGAGTGCTCAGGCAGGGCTCTCTTATAAGGTGAGTTGAGTGAGTCCTCAATGATCTTGGCAAAGATCATGACCCACCGCATCAGCCTGGCTCAGTGACTGGAGGTGGCTGACACATTTGTAGGTCAAGTGGATAGAGGATTTCCCAATTCAGTGATTACCTGTTGAGCACAAATTGTGAACTTTTCCTGGTTAGGAATCACTGCTGATCCTAGTTCTTTTTAGTGGTAAGTACTACAACAAACTTAGAATTTCCTGATTCTGTTAAGGACAGTTAAATTCTGAACTGATAAAGTGCCTAGGTAGTAAAGTCGTCCCAGGATCCATTTTAAACGAAATTTAAAATTAAGCCCTAAGTATCATGCTCTATAAGAGATGGCATTTATATACATCTAGGGGAAAACTACCACCAATCACTTTCTGTAAAGAAAGAAGACAAAGCAAAAAGTAGATAAGTGAGAAAACAAATACATATAGAAGTATGACTGCATAGAGGCTTCCAGATGGACTTAGGCAAATGTGATAACAACATATTTGATAATTTGGATATCTATATTCTTTGTAGCTTGGATTCTCTAATTAGTTATTTCTGTTGTCACCCATCCCATCTTATTCCTTGAATGTTAGGACTGCCTTTTTAAAAAAAATTTTATGAACTGTTATTCCTTAGTATGTTGTCTGTAGAACTCCTTGAGGTTTGTGTTTAAAGAGATCAGTGAGATCACTTTAAACCAGGGGTCAGCAAACTTTTGCTGTAAAAGGCCAGAGAGTAAATATTTTAGGCTTTGTGGCTATACAGCCTTTGTCACAACAACTCAGTTCTGCCATTGCAGAGGAAAGGACCTATAGACAGCATGTAAACAAGTGAGCACGACTGCTCCGGTGAAATGTTCAGTTGGAGACTGAAATTGACTTCACACAATATTCCTGTGTCGTGATATATTTTCTTATCATTATTTTCTTTCAGTCTTATAAACCTGCATAAACCATTTTAGCTCATGGACTATACAAAAGTAGATGGCAGGTTGGTTTTGGCCATTGACCATACCAATATCTGTTTTAAAGTAAATTTTTAGCATGTGGTTTTCATGAATCTTACAGTGTGAATTTTAGCCCTAAATTTGTGTGAGGAAAGAGTTGTGGTTCAGATTTCTGAGGAATCATTTTCTTTTTTGCCCTTTTCCCATAACCAAGGCCAAAACAGATAAACATCCCAAGCTCTTTGTGTGAAACAGTTTTTTTCTTAGTTGACCCACGGAAACTTCCAGGGACCTCGTTTGATACAGACATCCCTGATCTGCATTTCCACGATGCCTATACATCAGGTGGTCTCCTTGTGGTCTACCAAAGCTGAGTTATAGTCCATCTGGATCAGAAGAGGACACATGCTAATGTTTCTTTTCTGTATGACAAATTCTGGATGACAGAGTTCAAATCCATTTCTGGATTTGAAATTTCATTTTTATTCTGACCTCTAAGGGCATCTCTTACTTTCCAGCCATTGTAGCTATGCGTTTTTATAAAGGCTTTTTACTTATTGCCCAGAATTTTTAGGTGTTCCATGTTCCCAACAATACTGGTAAAAACAGAAGTGTCCTTGGGCTCTCTCTCTTGTGCTTTTCCAGAATTGTACTCTGGTTTATGGTTCATGCTACTCCAGGAGGTTGGTTGTGGTTTAGGCACAAAGTTGTGGGAGAAAAGAAACTTTTGGAGAATCTGTGCCTGCTGAAGAGGAAGCAGGGATAGAGCTACCAAGAAAGACATGGAGTGGTAAAGAAGGGAAAATTTGGGACTTCCCATGATTTAGTGGTTAAGAGTCTACTTTGGAATCCTGGGGATGTGGGTTCTATCCCTGGTCGGGGAACTAAAATCCTACATACCTTGGGGTAACTAAGCCTGCACACCACAACCAGAGTCTGTGCACCAAAACAAAAAAATCCCACATGACACAATGAAGATCCACCACATCCAAATAAATAAATATTTTTAATTGAAAATATTTTAGAGAAGAAAAAATTCCTGAGAAGTAGCTGAAATGAAAGATGAAATTCTGAATGTGGAAGTGGCTCGAGTTACTTTCCCACCGAAGGATCCTTCAGAAGTAAAGTGATGCAGGAAGAGGAAAGGTAATCTTGCACCAGAAAACAGAGCAACAAATAGCCCAGGGGTAAGAAGGCTGGAGGCAAATTCAATACGTGGTGAAATGAATGTGTGGTGGAAGTGGAGCTATATGTTTTCAGACAGATGGGTCTGAATACACGCACAGAATAAAAACCATTGTGTGTGTGCAAACATGCAAGATGTGATGAAGACCAAGAGATTAATCCTGTAGCACAACGCAAGCTGGTTTGTGTCATAGAGAAACTGGTTGCAAAGAAGGCAGACAAAGAGACTGTTGAAATACTTGAGATGTGAATGTTGAAGACCTTTGCCTGTGATGGAAGTGAAAGGAACAGGCAGATCTGAGAAATGTGGAAGAGGAAGGGCTGCTGAATGCAATGACCATCTAGAAAAGGGAGCAGCTGTGAGAGAGAACTAAGGCAGGAGAGGGCACGTGGATTCTAATGTGGCTTCTAAAGTTTCTTTGGTTGTGAACCAGCCTCCAAAAGTATAATACTCAAGCTCATTCCTGGAGAATCAGTTAGATTCCAAGATACCAGGGTCTCACCGGTTCAATTTTAATTTCATGTAATTTTTAAATTTTCTTCCACACTGACAAAGTTGGGAATACGGTTCTTTCAGATCACTTTTATTTTTATATCTGAGCATTGACAACAGTGGTATGAGCCGGTGCCCTCGATGTTTTCCATAGTAACAGAACCGCTGAGCTTCCCTGAAAGCCTTCCTGGCAGCTGAGCCAACTGGTGGCCGGTGTGGTACCTTCTCCCAGCACGCTGATGAGTGAGTCAGAGGTGGCAGTTACTCACAGCGACGCAGATCAGAAGAGGAAAACTCATTTTGTACGAACCAGGGTCGAAAATTGAAAATGTTCCACCTTAAATGCTTTTCATGCTTGACACACTTCAGAGGCTATTCCTTCTGACAACGTAATCAAGGTTAGTGGTGGGCTTAGTGTTTTGTTTTGCCTTCTTTATTATGAAGATGGTGCAGTTTCGAAATGAATGATCCCGAGAATAACCCTTGGAATGGCAATGTCATTTTTCAGAAGGAGACAGAATGGCCTTTCCACTTCATGTTGGAGCAGTTTTCTGCACCCTAGGTGTCTGTTGCCTTTTCAGAGAGCGTAATTAATTTATGAAATAGATGCTCTTGGAGACAGAGGCACAAACTGTGCTGAACTGTATAGATGGGAAGAAAATAAACAAGAAGTTAGAGGGGGAAGTAACACCAATGTGACATTACTACAGTACAGCTACAAATAACAAGTGGTTTTATCTCCTCCAAAGAAAGGATCCCACGCTTCATTTTGCTTCTGCTGAGACATTTGGAAGAGCCACCTTGAAGGAATTTCTTAACTCTTTTCTTCATAGGAGTGAAGGAAATATCACTAGAATACAAAAGAAAGGAAATAAACTTTTTTCTAGAGCAAGAAGGCCTAGAATTTTGATGGTAGAACTCTAATAACTGAAAAAGTTGTCCAATGTGATAAAAAGTAATGAACCTTGGAATGGAAGTCAGGATCTTTGATTCTAGTCTGGGTTCTGTCAATAATTATGAGTCACCATTTGTCAAGTGTACACTGTGAGCAATCTCCAGGAAATAGTGGAGGACAGAGGAACCTTCCCTGGGGACTCAGATGGTAAAGAGTCCTCCTGTGATGCAGAAGACCCAGGTTCAATCCCTGGGTCAGGAAGATCCCCTGGAGAAAGAAATGGCAATCCATTCTAGTATTCTTGCTTGGAGAATTCCATGGAAGGAGAAGCCTGGCAGGCTGCAAAGAGTCAGACATGACTGAGTGACTTTCACTTCAGAGGAACCTGGTGTGCTACAGTTCATGAGGTTGCAAAGAGACAGAAACAACTTAGTGATTGAACATCAACAACAACCACACTGTATTGGATATTGGGCTAAGAGCTTTTCATGATTACATCATTTAATCCTTTTCACATTTCCAAGAGGAGAGTACTGTTCTTATTTCTGTTTCAGATGTGAAAGTCAAGATTCGGGAAAGTTAACTAACTTGCTCAAGGTCCCACAACCAATAGATATTGGTGCTAGAATCTAAACCAGTGTGTATTACTCTAGAGCTGGAATTCTCAATCATTGCTTCCCCAAAGAGTGTTGGGCCTTGAAAGATTCAACTAACCCTTTGACCATTGATTGTATTATAATATAAGGGAATTGGTGATGCATGAGGTAGCTTCCAGTTTCAAAATCCTGTCCAATTCTGTCTTCTGATGGATGAAGTAATAAAGAGGTAACATGACATAAAGGTTTAAAAATATAAAGTCTCTGGCATTGAGAAAAGGCAGCTAGAAGCAGGAAAATTCCTTTGGGGAAATAAAAAGCCACTACAACCACCTCAAACTGAGAAGTGAAGCCCTAGAAGAATCCTGGAAAGATTTCTAAAAAATTTAATGATGTTATGTCTTGGAATCTGAAGGGTGACTCCTAATTTTGGAGAAATGACTCATGGGGGATTGAAACACATTATGTGGTTTCTTCCCACCTCCCCCTTACTAATGAGATACTCAGAAGACAGGGCCTGAAGCTGTGCAAATCCAAGAGATTCCATTTTGAGGAATCCCCAGGTAATCTGCCTTTGTTCTGGGATCTTCTGCTTTCTGAATCCATTTTTCTCATTTAGAAGCGGATTATTAAACATTCCTTTCTCCATACTGAACCTGAGTTGAAAACTAACCAAAAACCTGTTAAGGCCTGTAGGCAAGAAAACTCAGAATGAAAATCCAGCTGCACCTCCTTAAACATGGGTAGAGTTCTCAACATGTGCTCACTCACTTAATCTACATGGTATTGAAAGTCATTTTAGTCCTGATGAAGTGCTGTGGACAGGTATGCCATTTAATTTTCCTTTCTCCTCCCTTCCCTTAACCTCCTCTACATTTCTTTTGATTATAAGCAAGGTTATTACCCTTTAAATACAAAAGTAGATTAATATTAGCAGCCAGTCTGATTATGGGTATCCTCCATTTCTTTTTCATTTTTTGATAGTGATATAAAGCTGACTTTTCCACTCCAAATCATTTCCATTCAAATTTTATTATTTGCATGATTTTTAAAAAAAGTTCCATGCACTGGAGTTGTTCTGATAATCCTCTGACTAATTGTGTACAATGTAGCCAATACAAAAACTTGTTTAGAAGGAGGCTACCTCTGTGCTCTTGGTAAGTGCAGTGTAGGACCCAAGCAGCTGCTGTGATGCATGAAAAACATCTTAGTTCATTAAGATCAAAGGAGCTAGTCACTTGTTTACAGTGCTGATTTCTGCAGCTGAAAAAGTATTGACACCAATTAACAACTTTGTAAAGCCCTCTGCTCGAATTCTTAACCCTCAAATAAGCTATCTCTGTGGAAATCACTGATGATACAACCGCTGTACCAAAATTCATCTGCCTGATCTTTATTGAACTTGATGTGCCAACATTTAAATGATAATTGAAACACTAATTAAATACCATGTCTGGGAACTGGAGTCAGGAATTCAGAGAGAAAGGCTGGCTTACTAGTAACACTATCAGGAGCCAAAAACCCCAAGATGTTGCCAGTTTCCAGCAGGAGCAGTTTAGACCCTGTCTGGGTTGCCCTGATGTCTGTTGACGTGTGAAAGGCACTTCGAGTTGTGCCATCAAGGCAGCACAGGGGATACATACACTCTGTAATCCCAGCCAGT
Source organism: Cephalophus harveyi (assembly GCA_006410635.1). Classification (NCBI taxonomy): domain Eukaryota; kingdom Metazoa; phylum Chordata; class Mammalia; order Artiodactyla; family Bovidae; genus Cephalophus; species Cephalophus harveyi. The sequence goes on along the minus strand of SJYT01071236.1, from coordinate 43,841 downwards.
CAGCAGAAAGATTGACCATCCATTCTAGCGACGTGGTATCAACAGCTTAATCTAGTCATGAGTGACGATTCAGACTGGAGTATAGAGGACTAGGTGAGATCATATTTTTGGACCAGGCCATTGTTTAGATTTTTTTGTTTTGTTTTGTTTTGGTTTCTCTGTTTCTCTATGTTCAGGATCTCTGTTTCTTCACATCAAATTTGAGAGTACTGGGTATATCCTTTCTTTTCATTCAATGGCTTACAGCAATGGTTCTCAACCTTGACTACATATGAATGTCAACTAGAAAATACTGCTCCGAGGGCCGCATTTGATGCCAGTTGTATCGGAATGCCTGGCCATGAGGCCCAGGCATCGGCATGTTGAAAAGTAACCCTGCAGGTGATATTACTATGCAGTCATGATTAAGAACCTCTGCAGCAGCTGTGAGCTCCCTGAGGGCAGGGCCTATGTTGATTTCATTCACCCTTGCATTTGTAGAGTGCAGCACAGGGCCTGACACATAATAGATAATTTTGAGTGAGAATCCTAGGTATAGCTGAACTGGCTAGGGGTTCTGTGAGGTTTACAGGTACACCAGGTAAATGAGAGCGGCAGGAGTGTCTGCCCACCCTGCTTCTGCTGTTGCTCCCTATCACCAGGAAACAATGGTCCTGGAACAAGCCCTGGAAAGCTGAACGCTTCAGAAGCTGCAGTCTTTCTCACAATCCCACCAGCCATGCTCCCTTCCTGTGACTCCCGTGACGGGCTCCCTCTTCGTTTTCTCACTGCACTCGTTTCCGGCCGGCACTGGCACCTCGTCTTGACTCTAACCCCGCACAGGGCATGTTCCCCGCTGCGGGAGTGCGGCCAACAGACACTCCTTAGCTTGCAACACTTAACAATAGAAGAATCACCTTCTCCAAGGTCACCCCCCCCCCCTTTTAAGGGCAGCCCATACCTAATAACTGTGAGGGTATGAAGGCTCACACTGCCTCAACCGGGGCAACTCTGATGGTCTGTCTCAGCTCCAGAGCTTTTATGAGATAAGGTGAAGACTTGGTTGGACTGTATCATAGCTAGATCTCTTCCTCTGCCAGCCCTTCTTCCTTCCCTTCCTCTTCTGTGAAAGTGTGAAAGTGTTAGTCACTTAATCGTGTCTGACTCTTTGGACCCCATGGACTGTAGCCCACCAGGCTCCTGTGTCCATAGAGTTCTCCAGGCAAGAATACTGGAGTAGGTTGCCATTCCCTTCTCCAGGGGATCTTCCTGACCCAGGGATTGAACCCAGGTCTTCTGCATTGCAGGCAGATTCTTTACCATCTGAGCCACCATGGAAGCCCTCCTTCCCCCATAGGTATTGATAATAAAAACATTTCCCAAAGAATTCCTTCACTTTAATCTCTATACCATACTCTGCTCACTGAGCATACAGTGATGATGGCATGGATTACTTGACCTAAGCTATCCATGGCTCCTCAGACTGAGCCTGGGCTCCTCTCACCTCTGTCTGCCATGTGCCAGATACCATAGTAGTAATGATCGAGACACAGAAAACTCCTGCTCTCATTGAGCTTATATTCTGTTGGGAGAGATAAGCAAGAAACAAATGTCTAATGCTGTCTGATGATGAATGCCATTTAGAAAAATAAAACAGGAACAAGAGAGTAATAGGGGTGAAGTAGGATGGTGGTATGCTGGAGCTGCTGTATGCTGCCTCATAAGAACCTGTTGTTAAATTCACAGGAATTTTGCAATGCACTGTACAGCCATTATAATTTTTTCCTTTTTTTTATTGAGATGTGGTTTATTTAAATATAATATTAGTTTCAGGTTTTCAAATAGTGATTCAAAAATTTTATAGATTATAGTTCATTTGTAGTTATAATATTGGCTGTATTCCTCATGTTATACAAAATATCTTTGTAGATTATTTATTTTATACATAGTAGTTTTAATCTCTTAAACCTCTACCCCTCTAGCGCCCTTCACTCTATGCACTGCTGCTGCTGCTAAGTCGCTTCAGTCGTGTCCGACTCTGTGTGACCCCATGGACGGCAACCCACCAGGCTCCCCCGTCCCTGGGATTCTCCAGGCAAGAACACTGGAGTGGGTTGCCATTTCCTTCTCCAATGCATGAAAGTGAAAAGTGAAAGTGACATCGCTCAGTTGTGTCAGACTCTTAGCGACCCCATGGACTGCAGCCCACCAGGCTCCTCCATCCATAGGATTTTCCAGGCAAGAGTACTGGAGTGGGGTGCCTTTGCCTTCTGGTAGCCACTAATTTGTTCACTATATCTGAGTTTATGTTTATATAGTTATTTTTTTAGATTCTACATACAAGTGATATCATACAGTGTTTATCTTTCTCTATCTCACATATTTCACTAAGTATAATACCCTCGAGGTTCATCAGTGTTGTTGCAAATGGCAAAATTTCATTCTTTTTTATGGCTGAATAGTATTCCTATGTGTGTGTGTGTGTGTGTGTGTGTGTGTGTGTGTACTATATCTTTTTTCCATTCATCTGTTGGTAGACATTTACATTGCTTCCATATCTTGGCAGTTGTCGATAATGCCGCTATGAATGTTGTGAGCATGAATCTTTTTGAATTAGTGTTTGCATTCTCTTCAAATGTATACCTAGGGTAGGAACTGCTGGGTCATAGGGTAGCTCGAGTTTTAGTTTTGTAAGGAAACTCCATACTGTTCTCCACAGTGGCTGCTCCAATTTACACTCCCATAGTTGATCCTCTTTCCTCCCTGATCTCACCAATATTTATTATTTGTATTCTTTTTGAAGATATCTATTGTGACAAGTGTGATGTGATATACCGCTGTGGTTTTGATTTGCATTTCTCTCATAATTAGCAATGTTGAGTGTCTTTTCATCTGCCTGTTGGCCATCTACATTTCCTCTTTCAGTTCTTCTGCCCATTTTAAAAAATCGAGTTGTTTCTTTTTTTTTAATGTTGAGTTGTATGAGCTGTTTATGTATGTTGGATATTAAACCCTTAGCAGGCTTTTTTTTTAAGTTTTATTAAAGTATAATTGACTTACAATGTTGTGTTAATTTCTTTTGTACAGCAGTAGAACTCAGATATATACATATATATATGTCATATTCTTTCAATTTCTTTCCATTATGACTTATCAAAGAATATTGGATATAGTTCTCCTGTGCTATACAGTAGGACCTTGTAGTTTATACATCCTATATATAATAGTTTGCATATGCCAATCCCACACTCCCAATAGTCCCTCTCCTCCCCCCTTTCCTCCTTGGCACCCACAAGTCTGTTCTTTATGTCTGTGAGTCTGTTTCTGTTTTGTGGATATGTTGTATTTTAGACTCCATGTAAAAGTTATATCATATGACATTTGTCTTTCTCTTTCTGACTAGCTTAGTATGATCGTCTCTAGGTCAGTCTATGTTGCTGCATTCCTTAGCAGTATTATTTGCAAATATTTTCTCCCATTCATTCAGTATATTGTCTTCTTGTTTTGTCAGTGGTTTCCTTTGCTGAATGTTGATGTATCACACTGATTGCTTCGTAAATATTGAACCATTCTTGCATCCCTGAAATAAATCCCATTTGATCATAGTGTATGCTCCTTTTAATGTATTATTGAATTGGGTTTGCTAATATTTTGTTGAAGATTTTTGTATGTATGCTCATCAGTTATGTTGGCCTGTAATTTCCTTTTTGTGATATCTTTGTCTAGATTTAGAAGGTGATGCTGGTCTTGTAGAATGAGTTTAGAAGCATTCCTTCCTCTGCAATTTTTTGAAACAGCTTGAGAAGACTAAGTGGTAACTCTTCTAAATGTTTGGTAGAATTTACCTATGAAGCCATCTGATTCTGAACTTTTGTTTGTTGGAAGGTTTTTTGTTTTGTTTTGTTTTTCTACTGATTCAAACTCCTAACTGATAATTGGCCTTTTCATATTTTCTATTTCTTCCCCATTTAGTCTTGAGAGATTTTGCATTTCTAGCAATTTTCCATTTCCTCTACATTATTGATTTTATTAGCAAGCATATAGTTCTTCATAGTAATGTTTTGTGATTCTTTGTGTTTCTCTCGTGTTCATGGTAAGTTCTCTTTCATATCTATTTTCACTGACTTGAGTTCTCTTTTTCTCTGCATGAGTCTGGCTAAACATTTGTCAATTTTGTTTTTTCAAAGAACCACCTTTTAGTTTCATTGATTTTTTTCTACTTTTGTTTTGTCTCTGTTTTATTTATTTTTGTTTTGATCTTTATGATTTCATTCCTTCTACTAACTCTGGCTTTTGTTTGCTCTTTTTCTAGTTCCTTTGGATGAAAGATTAAAATATTTATTTGATATTTTCCTTGTTTCCTGATACAAGCTTGTATCACTATAAGCTTGGAATTGCTCTCTCTTAGAACTGCTTTTGCTGTATCCTATAGATCTGGGGGCTTCCCTGGTAAAGTGGTAAAGAATCCATCTTCCAATGCAGGAGATATGAGTTCAATCCCTGGGTCAGAAAGATCCCAGGCAGTTCAGTGGTAAAAAATATCCCTGCCAAGCAGATGTTGGTTTGCTTCCTGGGTTGAGAAGATCCCCTGGAGAAGGAAATGGCAACTCACTTCACTATTATTGCCTGGGAAATCCCATGGACAGAGGAAGCTGTCAGGCTACCATCCATGGGGATGCAAGAGTTGGACACAACTTAGTGACTAAATAACAAGAAAAGTAGATTTTTGAATCATGTTTTCATTTTCATTTGTCTCCAGGTTTTTTTCTTTTGATCATACCTCACAGCTTAAAGTGTCTTCATTCCTTGACCAGGGATTAAACACAGGCCACCACAGTGGATGTGCTGAGTGTTAACCACTGGACCAGCAGGGAATTTTCCTCCAGGTATTTTTTAATTTCTTTGATTTATTTAGTGGTCCACTGATTGTTTAGTAGCATATGGTTTAGCCTCCTTGTGCTTGTGATTTTTGCAGTTTTTTCTTGTAGTTGATTTCTGGTCTCACAACATTATAGTCAGAAAATACGTGATTTAAATTTTCTTTAATTTACAGAACCTTGTTTTATGGCCTACCATATGATCTAACCTGAATCTTTCATTTGCATGTGAAAAGAATATGTATTCTGCTGCTTTTGAATGGAATGTTCTATATATATTGAGTACATCTGATATAATGTGTCATGTAAGATCAGTATTTCCTTATTGATGTTCTGTCTGGATGATCTGTCTATTGATGTAAGGGGAGTGGTAAAGTTTTCTACTATTGTGTTACTGTCAGCTTCTCCCTTTATGTTTGTTAATATCTGCTTTATGTGTTTAGTTGGTCCTATGTTGTGTGCATATATATTGACAATTGTTATATCTTCTTGGATTGACCCTTGATCATTATGTAATGTACTTTTTTTGTTTCTTGTAATACTCTGTTTTAAAGTCTATTTTGTCTAATATAAGCATTCCTATCCTAATTTGTTTTTGGATTTCCATTTGCTTAGAGTATCTTTTTCCATCCATTTGCTTCAGTTTTTGTGTTTCTTTAGATCTGAAATGAATCTCTTGTAGGCAGCATACACATAAGTATTGTTTTTGTATCCAGTCAACCAATCTATGTCTTTCGATTAGAACATTTAGTTCATATACACTTAAAGTAATAATTGGTGCATATGTGTTTATTGCCATTGTTTTATTGTTTTGGGGTTGCTTTTGTAGTTCTTTCGTTTTTATTTGTTTCATTTTTTGTTGTCCCCTGTTCCTCTGTATCATCTAATCTACTGTTGATTCCTTCTAGTGTATTTTTAAAATTATGACTATTTTATCTTCAGCTCTGTTTGGTTCTATTTTCTAACATTTTGTTAAACTTCTCCTGTGTTTGTCCTTTACTTCTCCCTAGTTTTTTTCTTTTCTTTTTTTTTTCTTTAATATTTTTATGATCATTACCTTGAACTCTTTATTGGGTAGATTGCATCTCTATTTCACTTAGTTCTACTGGACTTTTTTTTTTGTTTCTCTATTATGAACATATTCCTCTGTTGCCTCATTTTGTCTAACTTGCTGTTTCTATTTTTATGTATCTGGTAGGTTGTTACCTCATGCGAAGAGTTGACTCACTGAAAAGACTCTGATGCTGGGAGGGATTGGGGGCAGGAGGAGAAGGGGACGACCGAGGATGAGATGGCTGGATGGCATCACTGACTCGACGGATGTGAGTCTGAGTGAACTCCGAGAGATGGTGATGAACAGGGAGGCCTGGCGTGCTGTGATTCATGGGGTCGCAAAGAGTCGGACACGACTGAGCGACTGAACTGAACTGAGGTTGTTATGTCTCCTGATCTTGGACAAGTGGCCTTCTGTAAGAGATGTCCTGTGTGTCCTGGGAGCATACTCTCTTATAGCTACCAGAGGTATATACCCTAGGAGTGCTTCTATATAGGTTGTGTGGATATTTTTGTTTTGGTGGGTTGATTACCATGAAAAGTTTGATAGATATAGATGGCCCCTGGTCTGGTTGGTCACCAGGGCCCACCTTGTATGGAGGCTGCCAGTTGTAGATTGGCAGGGCTAGGTCATGAAGCAGCTGACTATGGATCCCTGGGAGGCCCCAGGACTGGAGCTGACTTACTGGTTAGTGGAGTAAGGATCTGGGAGATCCTGGGACTGTTGCCTGGCCACTGGTTGGTGAAGCCAGATTCTGGGGCTGGTGCTGGCCCACTAGAAGGCAAAGCCAGGTCTTGGGATCTGGATGCCAGACCTAGGGCTCCAGAGCTGGTGTACAACCACTGGTAGATTTGATTGCTTCCTGATACAACTAGCAGTGGTGTCTGGGGTGTCCTGAAGCTTGTGTTGGTCTGCTGATGGATGGGCTGGGTCCTGCCATGGCAGATGTGGGGGTGTGGTTTTTCTGTGGTTGGTGTCCACTTGGAGGTGGGTGAGACTGGTCCCAAGGCTAGAGCAGGCTCAGTTGTGGGGCTGAGGCCCAGTGCATTCTGAAGCTGGTGCCTGACCACTGGTAGACAGAGCTGGGTCCTGGGGTCCCAGGTCTATTGCCTATGTACTGGTGTATGGTGCTGGGTCCTGGGACCTCTGGTTGGCAGAGACATGTACAGGGGTGATTGTGGGTTCAGGAAGTCTTAAGGCAGCCTGTCTGTGGGTAGGCTGTGTCCCTACCCCTTACCTGCTTGGCCTGAGGTATCCTAGGACTGGTGCCTATAGGCTGTTTGGTCAGAGAAGGGGTGGGTCCTGAGGCTGATAAGCTAAAGGAGGATTCCAAAATGGTTATTGCCAGTACCAGTGCCCATATGTTAGATCAAGCTCTCCAAACTGGTTGACTTTAGTGTCTATGTCCCTAGAGTATGCTCCACTTGCCTCTTCCCTCTCCAGGAGACTCTCTAAGATCAGTACACAAGTCTGAATCAGCATCCTTTCAATTTGTTGTTTCTGCTCTGGGTCCTGAAACTTGTAAGATTTTGTGTGCACTCTTTAAGAATGAAGTCTCTATTTCCCACAACTCTGCTTAACCCTTCACCAAATAAGTCATGCTGGCCTTCAAAACTAAATGTTCTGGGGCTCATCTTCCTGGTTTAGGATCCTGAGCTAAGGAGCCTGATGTGGTGTTCAAACCCCACACTCCTTAGGGAGAACCTCTGCAATTATAATTATTCTTCCATTTTTGGATCACACACCTGGGTGTATGGGTCTTGACTATAACACAGTTGCGCACCTTCTACTTATCTTGTATGATTCTTTCTTTATATCTTTAGATGTGGGAGATCTTTTCTGTTAAGTTCAAGTCTTTTTCATTGATAGTTGTTCTGTAAATAGAGAAGTTCGAGTGAGTGTATGAGAGGAGGTAAACTCAGGATCTTTCTACTCCACCATCTTGGGAACTGGCCCCTAAAGAGAGCCATTATTAAATTAAAATTACATTAAGTTAAAAATCAAATATGTCATATTAGAAACAAAAGTAGGACACATTCAGAATTCACCACATTCTCAATTTTACTGGATTTTGCTATAATATATGCTCTTGTGGCTATTTACATTTATTTTATTTGTTTGGTGGAAATATTATACAGTGGTGCACTACTGTACATCTTTTGCTAACAAGATGTTCAGTGACATCAAGAAGTCAGGACTATACTCATTCATTTGCAGCCACAGGTTGTTTATGGCTACAAAATTATGGTAAAAACTAGCAAATACATTCTGTGAGAATCAGTTGACTATGTAGAATTTCTAATAAAAAATCATGTATGTTATTTTAATTTCTAAATTATTTGAAGTATATCTTTTAAATCAGTAAAATTTATAATAGGTATATAGACATGCATCCAGGCTTCCCAGGTGGTGCTAGTGGTAAAGAACCTCCCTGCCAATGCAGGAGACATAAAAGACATGGGTTGAACATCTGGGTCAGGAAGAAGTCCCTGGAGGAAGACATGGCAACCCACTCAAGTATTCTTGCCTGAAGAATCTCAGAATCTCAGAGGAGCCTGGCAGATTATAGTCCATAGGATCACAAAGAGTTGGACACGACTGAAGAGAGTTAACATGCACACACGCATATATGCATCCATCCACAACCCAACCTCCCGCAACCCCCTGGGATCCAATTGTGAACTTCTGCTAGTGCATCACTGCATAGAGGGCTTCATTTCGGGTATATTAGAGAAGAATTATGTAACATTTGAACTAACTGAATCCAGGGAACCCTGTTTATTATTCTTTGTAACAAAATATACTGCCTCAAATCTTGTATGTCCTTACATATAATTCTTAGATGATAGTCTCTAGACAGTTTTATTAGCACTTCACCCATATGGTAATTTATCTCTCCCAACCTATGTTGATATTTTTAGGATTTGAGTTTTGAGCATCTCTAGTATGCCACAGCTCAGAGTATTACTATTCCAGTGAAGATAAACTCAACTTGCTTGGTTCATTATTATTTACATTTTATAGCACTTTTTCTTTGTAATTGCCTAGTTATAAATGTATTTAATCATCCTTAATTGTTTATATGGTTATTACAGATTTTTTATAAAGGATCACTCTCTTCATTTAAATTTTATCTCTTCTAAGAATTTAGATTCTTGAGTGTTGAATTAAATTTTCTGTTATCTATATTTAAAAGATGCTGTAGTTATCAAAGTTCAGGTATTATTATAGAAAGTGTATACAATGGAAAAGAAGTTGGGTATCCTAAAACATTTTTTGGCTTTGTAACCATGGACAAATCACATGACATCCCCAAACCTCAGTGTCCTAATCTACACAATAGAAATTTAATTTGGCAAATTTATTGACTATTAAGACAATTAAGACATGCTCCTGACCTTAGGGTGTTGCAATTAGACCTAAAACTATTTCTAATTCTTTGTGATGTACACTAATAATAGCTGTATCATGAGTACAGAGTTATGTGAAAAATTAGAGGTAACACATCATGTTTTGTGAACAAGGAAAGTATTGTACCATAAATATATAAAGTCCAATTTCTTTTGGGTACAGGTTATTGGGTGTTTTATGGCACTTGGAAAATGCCTACTAAAGGAATGAACTATGTAGTATGCCAATTGGGTTAAAGACTACCATGTCTTAAGGTAAATAGCTCTGCTGCTGTATGGTTATGTTTAAGTTTCTTAACAAACATGCTCACATTGGTCTAATGAAGGCATGTGTGCATGCTCAGTCATGTCTAACCTTTTGCGACCCCATGGACTGTAGCCTGCCAGGCTGCTCTGTCCCTGGAATTCTCCAGGCAAGAATACTGGAGTGGGTTGCCATTCCCTTCTCCAGGGGATCTTCCCAACACAGGGATCAAACCCAGGTCTCCAGCATTGCAAGCATATTCTTTAACATCTGAGCCACCAGGGAAGTAGTTATAAAATTTAGTCTTATTATGGTACAAGGTGTTCAAGTAAATAAAATACTTCTTTCGTAGAACCAAATCATGCTATTTTATTATTCTGCAACTTTTCTAGGTGTTTAATCTTAGCATCTATGGTTGCTGCATTTGGTCTTTTCTAAAGCCTTCAAAGATCATGGCATCTGGTCCCAACACTTTATGGGAAATAGATGGGGAAACAGTGGAAACAGTGTCAGACTTTATTTTTTTGGTCTCCAAAATCACTGCAGATGGTGATTGCAGCCATGAAATTAAAAGACGATTACTCCTTGGAAGGAAAGTTATGACAAACCTAGATAGCATATTTAAAAGCAGAGACATTACTTTGCCAACAAAGGTCCATCTAGTCAAGGCTATAGTTTTTCCAGTAGTCATGTATGGATGTGAGAGTGGGACTGTGAAGAAGGCTGAGTGCCAAAGAATTGATGCTTTTGAACTGTGGTGTTGGAGAAGACTCTTGAGAGTCCCTTGGACTGCAAGGAGATCCAACCAGTCCATTCTGAAGGAGATCAGCCCTGGGTGTTCTTTGGAAGGAATGATGCTAAAGCTGAAACTCCAGTACTTTGGCCACCTGATGCGAAGAGTTGACTCATTGGAAAAGACTCTGATGCTGGGAGGGATTGGGGGCAGGAGGAGAAGAGGACGACAGAGGATGAGATGGCTGGATGGCATCATGGACTCGAAGGATGTGAGTTTGAGTAAACTCCAGGAGATGGTGATGGACAGGGAGGCCTGGTGTGCTGCAATTCATGGGGTCACAAAGAGTCGGACACAACTGAGCAACTGAACTGAACCGAACTGAAAGCCTTCAAATGGCAACCCACTCTGGGACTCTTGCCTAGAAAATTCCATAGATGGAGGAGCCTGGTGGGCTACAGTCCGTGGGGTCGCAAAGAGTCAGATACTACTGAGCGACTTCACTTTCACTTTCTTTCAAAACCTTCAGAGTGATGACAACTACCCAGTTACTTCATGTTACAGGTGAAGCATCATGCATGGAAGTGATCATAATCTGAGGCCAAATAGAAGCAATTCTTTTATTGATTGTGAGAAAATGTTTATATATAATTAAGCTTTTTTAAAAAAGGAAAGCATTTATATTTCTATTATGGTACAGGTTACACTCATTCATTAAAAATTTTTAGACAATACTGAACAGTACAAATACCATCACTTGCTAGTCCACCACCCAAAGATCATCACTTTTGACTTCTTGGTATCTATTCCTCCTATCCTTATCTATGAACATTTTTATGTGGTTGTGAAACTCTGTGATGTAAACCCTGCTTTTTTCATTTAATATTGTAACAAAAGCATTTTTTAAGCTATTAAACATCTTTTCAAATGTCTATTTATGTGACAGCATTTATTTTACTGGGGGAATGTGTCACATTTGTGCCTGGTCTTTGAAACACAATACTGAAGCTTATTTGAAGTTTATATGAATGTTGACTCTGCTTTAATCACTGAGGGAGATTATATTCTTCTTCCAATGACACTAACATTCCTTCAGTTATTTTTGAAATGATGTCTTTGGAAACACCTTCAAAATATCCTAGAAAATTGATGTCTTTATCAATATACAATTTAAAAGAATACATAGTTTTAGAAAAATATAATTTTATCTGCCTTGTTTCTTTTAATTAACTAAGGGTGTGACTTTTGGCCATTTCTATTATCCAAATCCACCTTAAGGAAAAAGCAACTATTGAAACCAAAAACCCTGAAGAGTATACTGAGCAGGCTCTGATGGCAATTTCTAAAGAGAAGTTTGAAAATATCTTGTGACATGGCTGTATGTCAGGATAAAGTATACTTTCTTACAGAGTGACTGTTTGAGGTGGAAAAAAAGAAAACACAAATTCAAATTCACAAATTCACCTTGTTTGTTAAAAAACGGGTATTTTATGTTGTAGTCATCCTGTCATCTCTGAAGACCCTCAGGAGTTGATTGTTGACAAAGTCCTAGGAATTTGAAGTCTCTCAAGCTGCTTTGCCCCTCAGGTGTGCCCTTGAGTTTCAAGGTCCTCAATTTGGCCACTGCTGCTACAGCGCCACTCTTAAAGATGTCGCTGCTCTGATGTTAGAAGTAGAAAATCCTCCAAGATCTTGACAGAATCCATTATTGGTCAAGAAAAGAAAAGAAAACAAAAACCGAAACCACTGCCTCGGGCCTTTCTTATCCAGGAAACTTGTACTGTTTGGAGTCTCCCTTATTTATTAATGACCACTGAGCACAAAATCCTGTGCTGGGTGTCAAATTCTGCCTTGCTAAGAGAGCCCTTCGGGGTCATCTTTAGTAGCTTGAATATCAAGAAATAGTAAATGGTGAAAAAAGCAACAGTTTAGTAGTCAGGGGCCTGAAATGCTAATAAATGTTACCTCTCTTCCCAACTTAAACAAATCTCTTCCTTTTTGCTCATGTTCTCCTTTTGTAAAATGGAGGGAATGGCTGTAGGGGACTTGCTATGAGATGGTCTCCAGGTTACCATTAAGCTCTATGACTCTGTGGCTCTGCACATGTGGTCAGGAGGACAGATCCAGGGAGTTCAGGATGGTTTTAGAGGTAGTGACGTTTGTTTTACTGAGGTACAAAGACTCAGGACACCTTTCAAAGGCACAGGCCTGAAGAACAAGTACCAGTGTTGTATCAAGGCGATAAAAACTCTTCCACGTGAATTGTCGTATTCTTGATGTGGCTCTTTGAAGTATCAACTGGAGTTTTTAACTATCTTTGAAAAGTTCTTCTACCTTATGAATAGAGTTAAGGGCAGAGACTCTATCTACCTAGTTCTCTTTTTCCACCAACCCAGTGAGGGGAGGCTTAGTCTGGGTTGATGTGGGTGGGGATAAGAAGGACTTGTGACCTCTCTAGGGGATTTTCCAGGGCCCCCTTACTTGCCAGCACGATGAGAGGTTCAAACGCTCAGAGAGGATGAGGCTAGGATGGATTGGGACGAGAGAGTAAAGTTTTAGCAGTTGTCCAAAATAAACAAAAGACAGGAGTTCTCAGGGAGAGTTAAGAAGCATTTTTCAGGAATGAAAGTACTTTTGACAACTCTGGTCCAGTCCCCAGCTGTCTGAGGATGCAAGCATGTGAGAAGCAGAATGAGACACGGCTTCCAGTGTGCACCATAGAGACCACAGTACACGTGTTACAGTGTGTTGAGATAGAGCACAATAAAACAGGGAACAGGATTCTAGAATATGAGACCAGTAGGAATAACGCTGGAAAACAGTCCCTCATATTTTATGTCAGTACTGGATAGAATTCTCTCAGATAGTAGAGACTCATTTTTGTTGGCTTTGAAAAGGAGAACTGATTGGCTTCTGTACAGGGATTTCTTATACAGTCAAAACACTAGAGGGCCAGGTTGATAGCCCACTTTGGCCCTTGGAGCAGTGATAGACTTGTGCGGTGTTAACTTCATTAGCAGTGGGATGGATGGCACTGCCCGAAGCCTGTAAGGTGGCAAGCAGGGGCATGGTAGCCTGTCGAGTTCTGTGAAGTTAGAATTTGGAATAAGGACTGAAACGACATTTTTCAGCTTGGCTGTGGGAAAAGCGGTGATGGGTGGGGCGGATGAAGGGACACTGAAGGAGGAGAAGCCATAGCCTCCTTTCAGCCTCTCCTATGGAACTCCTCCAGTGGGGGCTGACTTCCTCTACAGTCTGTCTACGCCTCAGAGATTCAGTTTCTGTGTGCACAGGATGAAAGCCTCAGGGTTTTTGCATTAATAAGCCCCTTTAAAAATGTCAGATGAGAAGCGCTAAAGACCTTTTCACCAGCCACTTTTCAATCTTGTAATTTTAATGCTTGCCTCTACCCTAGGCTTCATAGAAATGCAAAAGGTAATGAAGTGTTTCACATGATGTTCTCTTTTTATTCTAATTTAAATCTATCATTGAGTGTGTGCTTTAAAAACGGTGTTTACTGGAGCTGGAGGGCTTATTCCTTGCAGCCCAGAAATGCATATCTGGGCTTGTATTTTAGGCATATTATGTATGTTATAATTGTACACAATTGGCACAGTGAGAGGAGAAATATATTTTAAACTCTTTAGGCTTCAGTTTTTAACCTGTAAATCTATGAGTTTTCTGTAATGTACCCCATTGGGTCAAGGCGGACCTACTATCCTATCATCTCAAGAGCTGGGAAGCAGGACCGCGACCCCAGCATCCTGAGTCAGGTTCTCCCTTGCTTTACTATGGTGTGGTGACTCCTCCCTCCGTTGGCTTTATTTATTTATTTTTTTTAAGCTATAAAAGAAGTGGAGGAAAGGAATAGTGGTTTCTACATTATGTTGCAGAGCAGTTAAGTCATTTATTAGTATCAAAAAGATTTCTAAATGATCAACCTGGTTTATTGAGCATTTTCTACATGTTTAACGGTGTGAGGTGCAAGAGTGTTCAAGTCCCCATCTTCCAGCAGCTCTCAGTCTACTGAGACAGGCCAAGGAATGAAAAACAGTACGACACACCAAGCTGAGCTCCTTGTGTTACACAGCAACTTCCTGCCAGCTATCTGTCTATTATTATCTATGGTAACGTATGCATTTCAGTGTTACTATTTCAATTCATCCCGCCTTCTCCTTCCCCCGCTGTGCCCACAAGTCTGTTCTCTAGGTATGTGTCTCTATTCCTGTCCAGCAAATAGGTTCATCTGTACCATTTATGGTTCATCCATACCATAGATTCCATATATGCGTTAATATACGATATTTGTTTTTCTCTTTCTGATTTACTTCACTCTGTATATAACAAGCTATAAGTTCCTCCACCTCACAAGAACTGACTCAAATTTGTTCCTTTTTGTGGCTGAGTAATATTCCATTATATATATGTACTACCACTTAACCTAGAGGGTTGGAAGGGAGGGGACATAAGTATACTTATGGCTGATTGACATTGTTGTATGGCAGAAACCAACATAACATTGTAAATCTCCACCTCACAAGAACTGACTCAAATTTGTTCCTTTTTGTGGCTGAGTAATATTCCATTATATATATGTACTACCACTTAACCTAGAGGGTTGGAAGGGAGGGGACATAAGTATACTTATGGCTGATTGACATTGTTGTATGGCAGAAACCAACATAACATTGTAAAGCAATCATTCTCCAATTAAAAATTAGTTCAAAAATTTAAAAAACACCAGATTTAGAATAAAAAATCAAGTATAAGAATTGGAAAAAAAAAAAAGAATGTGATAAAGACAAGCACGAAACAGAGAAACCTGTTAGTTTCATACCATGAGCAACCAGAGGAGGGAGCAATGGGAACCACCACCAGGACCTTTCAGGAAAAGAGAGGAGTTAGTAGCGCCTAGTGTGAAAAGGGGATTCCTGCAGAGCTCAGTTGGTAAAGCATTTGCCTGCAATGTGGGAGACCTGGGTTCAATTCCTGGAGAAGGAAACGGCAACCCACTCCAGTATTCTTGTCTGGAGAATCCCATGGACAGAGGAGCCTGGCAGGCTACAGTTCATGGGATGACAGGAGTAGATCACAGGATTGTAAGAGTTTGAAAAAGGGAATAAGGAAGGTTAGAACTCTCCAGACAAAGAAAGGAGCATGTGTACAACCACTATTAGAGAAAGCTCAGTGTATCTCAGGACCAGTGAGAAACTGAGTGTGGCTAAAGTATAAGGTGCAACACAGGGGCAACAGGAGTGAGGGGTAAGCTTGGAATCAAGGGTGAGAATGAGAATGCCTGGAACTGCTGTGCAGTGTGCATTTAGACTTATCCTTTAGCCATCTGAAAACCACATAGAACTGAAATCTAGAAGTAATATAAAGTGTTTCAAGGGAGTACAATCTGGTGTCAGTGTGGATGAAAGGTGAGTGAGGCATAAAAATGAATATAGCAGTTTAGGTGAAGAAAGGTGCTGGATGAATATAATGGGTGAAAAGATAGAGAAGGGGGCTGCATCCAGGAAATATTTCCAAAGAAGTATTAATAGTATTTAGTGATGTTTTTAAGCACATGGTGAGAGTAAGAACTGGTTTAGAAGGAAAAATTGTGAATATGAGTAAAATTTGTCTCCAATCCTCTGGAATGCACTTTGCGGGATTTGGCATCTCTCCATGAGACATTCAATCAAAATCTAGGAAATATTTCCAAAGAAGTATTAATAGTATTTAGTGATGTTTTTAAGCACATGGTGAGAGTAAGAACTGGTTTAGAAGGAAAAATTGTGAATATGAGTAAAATTTGTCTCCAATCCTCTGGAATGCACTTTGCGGGATTTGGCATCTCTCCATGAGACATTCAATCAAAATCTTCTCCTAGACCCTTAATTCAGACTAATGTGAATCTAGCAATTACTGATTATAGCTTGAAATACTACTCCTGTATGGTGGGATTTATGTTTTACTTGTAACTTTTAATATTATTATATTTCTAATTTTATTGTTTATGTTTTATTATGAACACAAAAATCTGTCCACCAAAATACTCATGAAAGTGGATATATAATGGAATCATTTTAACAGTAATGATTTGTTGAATCAACAGTGTATGTCCAAAGGTGACATCTAGAACAGCCATCTAAAAATATGTAGAAATACATTTATTAAACAGTTGTTCAAATAATTAGGGAGGGAAAAAAAAACTAGTTACAAATAATAAGTAAGTAAGTAGAAGGAAATGGCAACCCACTCCAGTGTTCTTGCCTGGAGAATCCCAGGGACAGGGGAGCCTGGTGGGTTGCCGTCTATGGGGTCGCACAGAGTCGAACACTACTGAAGCGACTTAGCAGCAGCAGCAGCAAGTAAGTGTTAGTCACCCAGTCATGCCTGACTCTTTGCAACCCCACGGACTGCAGCCCCCCAGGTTCTTCTGTCCATGAGTTTTTTCAGGCAAGGATACTGGGGTGGGTTGCCATTTCCTTCTCCAGGGGATCTTCCAGACCCAGGGATCGAATCCAGATCTCCTGCACTTCAGGCAGATTCTTTACCAACTGAACTACAAGGGAAGCCCACTTACAAATAATATGGAGGGTATAATTCCATCTTCTAAAAGTAGATACTTTTAAATGTGTTTCCAGGCAGAGACAGAACAAATATTCCCCCCAAATGCTGGCAGGGATTATATTTGTGTGAGAAGTGAAATTATCAATGACTTTTGTTTTCTTCATCATGTGATCTGACAGGTTCCCAATTTTTAATAATATGTGTATTGAAATGTTAAATGAGAATTTCCCATGAAGCACCAAGATATAAATGGGTATGTTATTTCAAAGTGAGATTCTGGACCAAGTTGCAAAATCAAGGTCAATTCAGAAGCAGTTTCACAACGATTAATAACCTCATCCACGGTGAGGGACTCAAGTGTCAGATGTTGACAGTTGGTGGTGTGGGGTTTCTGGAGGGGCTTCTTTGAAAAGACACGTACCATGGCCCCCATCCCACCAGAGAGGATAGGGGAAGGCGTGCTTCTCTTTCCTCTCTAACCAAGAAGAGAGTGTTTCAAGAGGACCACCGGACAAATTTGATATGTGACCCTTCTAGTTGAAGGATGATGGCCTCATGTCTGACTCCCATCTGAAAAATTGAAAGAGATAATGGACAGTCTAGATCTTGGCAGATTAACTTAAGGTGGTTGTTTTTAGTATCAGCCCTACTCTCAGAGCTTCTGAGGATAAAGAGCAGATAATCATTTCCTGCGGTCCACAGTGGGCTACAAGCAAAAGAGCCAACACAGGATCCCGGAGGCCCTGCTCAGTGGAGAGCTGAAGGGACAGATAGAAGTTCAGCATATTTCTGGATTCCTAGGGACTTCAGAAGGAGTAAGTAATGTGATCAGAAGTAATGGTGGCAGTGTAGTTGCTAAGTTGTATCCTACTCTTGTGAACCCATAGACTGTAACCCACCAAGCTCCTCTGTCCATGGAATTTCCCAGGTGAGAATACTGGAATGGGTTGCCATTTCTATCTCCAGGGGATTGTTCCAACCCAGAGATCTAACCCTCATCTCCTGCACTTCAGGCATTCTTAACTCCTGAGCCACTAGGGAAACACTTAGGAGTAATGAATCACCACTTTATAGGAACTGCATGTTCAGTTCAGTTCAGTTCAGTCACTCAGTCGTGTCCAACTCTTTGCAACCCCATCAATCGCAGCACGCCAGGCCTCCCTGTCCATCACCATCTCTTGGAGTTCACCCAGACTCACGTCCATCGAGTCCGTGATGCCATTGTGGCCAAAGTACTGGAGTTTCAGCTTTAGCATCATTCCTTCCAAAGAAATCCCAGGGTTGATCTCCTTCAGAATGGACTGGTTGGATCTCCTTGCAGTCCAAGGGACTCTCAAAAGTCTTCTCCAACACCACAGTTCAAAAGCATCAATTCTTCGGCACTCAGCCTTCTTCACAGTCCAACTCTCACATCCATACATGACCACAGGAAAAACCATAGCCTTGACTAGACGGACCTTAGTCGGCAAAGTAATGCCTCTGCTTTTGAAAATACTATCTAGGTTGGACATAACTTTTCTTCCAAGGAGTAAGCATCTTCTAATTTCATGGCTGCAGTCACCATCTGCAGTGATTTTGGAGCCCAAAAAAATAAAGTCTGACACTGTTTCCACTGTTTCCCCATCTATTTCCCATGAAGTGATGGGACCAGATGCCATGATCTTCGTTTTCTGAATGTTGAGCTTTAAGCCAAGTTTTTTGCTCTCCTCTTTCACTTTCATCAAGAGGCTTTTTTTGCATGTTAGGCACCCCCAGTACTGGTGATGGGTGGCCCTTGAGAAAAGCCAGGAAAATTTCTGTTAGAGACTATGTCTCCAGTCAAGGTCAGAAATATTGAAAGCATTTTATAACAGTACCAGTCCAAAGAGAGTATATTCATGTCTCTCCTTCCTTCCTCAAATTCAGTGTTGGAGGGATCAGAAGCCATAGTTAGTAAGACGAGAGGAGGGATGAAAGCCATAGCATGGGAAGAGAGAAAAGAAGGACCGTGCTCCCATTTCTCTAGCTTCCTGCTTAACAACTAGGGAGAGGATTTAACTTTTAGTCACATTTGGAATTTTGATATTGTAAGATTAGGCATTTTTAATATAGCATCAAGAATAGGTTTGGATAATTACGGTACACGTAGAATTATTACCTACTGTTACTGTTAGTTGCTTCAGTCGTGTCTGACTCTGTGCGACCCCATAGACGGCAGCCCACCAGGCTCCCCCGTCCCTGGGATTCTCCAGGCAAGAACACTGGAGTGAGTTGACATTTCCTTCTCCAGTTCATGAAAGTGAAAAGTGTAAGTGAAGTCGCTCAGTCGTGTCCGACTCTTAGTGACCCCATGGACTGCAGCCTACCAGGCTCCTTTGTCCATGGGATTCTCCAGGCAAGAGTACTAGAGTGGGGTGCCATTGCCTTCTCCGAGAATTATTACCTAAGGGTCACTGAAAAAATCATGAAACTATTTGACTTTTCATTGATGGGCATATAAAATACCGTCCTCCCATCTTATGAAAACATTTTAAGGAGCTCGTTGGGGGAAAAAAGTTGCTTTAATTTTATCAAGCAAGTTCTCCTCACTTAGTGTGGGCTTTCAAATACATATCATTTTGCTGATTCTTAGGTCAGTTTAGTTCAGTTTAGTTGCTCAGTTGTGTCCAACTCTTTGCAACTCCATGGACTGCAGCATGCCAGGCCTCCCAGTCCATCGCCGCCTCCCAGTCCATTGCCAACTCCCAGAGCTTGCTCAAACTCATGTCCATTGAGTCGGTAATGCCATCCAACCATCTCATTCTCTGTCATCCCCTTCTCCACCCACCTTCAATCTTTCCCAGCATCACAGTCTTTTCAAATGAGTCAGTTCTTCACATCAGGTGGCCAAAGTACTGAAGCTTCAGCTTCACCATCAGTCCTTCCAATGAATATTTAGGACTGATTTCCTTCAGAATGGACTGGTTGGATCTCCTGCTGTCCAAGGAACTCTTTAGAGTCTTTTCCAACACCACAGTTCAAAAGCATCAATTTTTCAGTGCCAATTCTCATATCCATACATGACTACTGGAAAAAAATATAGCCTTGACTAGACAGATCTTGGTTGACAAAGATGTTTCTGCTTTTTAATATGCTGTCTAGGTTGGTCATGACTTTTCTTTCAAGGAGCAAACATCTTTTAATTTAATGGCTGCAGTCACCATCTGCAGTGATTTTGGAGCCCCCCAAAATAAGGTCTGTCACTGTTTCCACTGTTTCCCCATCTATTTGCCATGAAGTGATGGAACCAGATGCCATGATCTTAGTTTTTTGAATGTTGAGTTTTAAGCCAACTTTTTCACTCTCCTCTTTCACTTTCATCAAGAGGCTCTCTAGTTCTTCTTTGCTTTCTGCCATAAGTGTGGTGTCATCTGCATATTATTGAGGTTATTGATGTTTCTGCTGGCAATCTTGGTTCCAGCATGTGCTTTATCCAGCCCAGCATTTCTCATGATGCACTCTCTTCATATAAGTTACATAAGTAGGGTGACAATATACAGCCTTGACGTACTCCTTTCCCGATTTGGAACCAATCTGTTGTCCCATATCCAGTTCTAACTGTTGCTTCCTGACCTGCATACAGACTTCTCACGAGGCAGGTCAGGTGATCTGGTATTCCCATCTCTTTCAGAATTTTGCAGAGTTTTTTGTGGTCCACACAGTCAAAGGCTTTGGCATAGTCAATAAAGCAGAAATAGATATTTTTCTGGAACTCTCCTGCTTTTTTGATGATCCAACCAATGTTGGCAATTTGATCTCTGGCTCCTCTGCCTTTTCTAAATCCATCTGGATTTTGAACATCTGGAAGTTCACAGTTCATGTCCTATTGAAGCTTGGCTTGGAGAGTTTTGAACATTACTAGCATGTGAGATGAGTACAGTTGTGCAGTAGTTTGAGCATTCTTTGGCATTGCCTTTCTTTGGGATTCCACCAGCTTCCCTGGTGGCTCAGAGGTTAAAGCGTCTGCCTGCAATGCAGGAGACCTGGGTTTGATTCCTGGGTTGGGAAGGTCCCCTGGAGAAGGAAATGGCAACCCACTCCAGTATTCTTGCCTGGAGAATCCCATGGATGGAGGAGCTTGGTGGGCTACAGCCCACGGGGTCACAAAGAGTCAGACACAACTTTGCGACTTTACTTTCACTTTCACTTTCTTTGGTATTGGAATGAAAACTGACCTTTTCCAGTCCCATTGCCACTGCTGAGTTTTCCAAATTTGCTGGCATATTGAGTGCAGCACATTCACAGCATCATCTTTTAGGATTTGAAATAGCTCAGCTAGAATTTCATCCATCACCTCTACTAGCTTTGTTCACAGTGATGCTTCCTAATGCCCACTTGACTTACACTCCAAGATGTCTGACTCTAGGTGAGTGATCATACCATCATGATTTTTGGGGTCATTAAGATCTGTTTTGTATAGTTCTTCTGTGTATTCTTGCCACTCTTCTTAATGTCTTCTGCTTCTGTTAGTTCCATACTGTTTCTGTCCTTTATTGTGCCCATCTTTGCATGAAATGTTCCCTTGGTGTCTCTAATTTTCTTGGAAAGATCTCTAGTCTTTCCCACCCTATAGTTTTCCTCTATTTCTTTGCATTGTTCACTTAGAAAGACTTTCTTATCTCTCCTTGATTTTCTTTGGAACTCTGCATTCATATGGGTATATCTTTCCTTTTCTCCTTGGCCTTTCACTTGTCTTCTTTTCTCAGCTATTTGTAAGGCCTCCTTAGACAACTGTTTTGCCAACCAAGATTGTGTGCGTGTGTGTGCATGTCTGTGTGTAGAGTGGAGTTTTCCATAATATATCCTGATGTTTGAAAGATCAGTTCAGTTGGATCTGTTACATTCATATAAGCTTTGCCTCTTAAGCTGCTGTTCCCAGGTCACCCAAAAGGTGGACCATTACTATCCCTCCTTCCCAAACACATATGTCTGATGAGTAGAATTACATGGCCATTTCAGCAAATGTCACAGAGGAAAAATCAGAGACCTCAGTGACCTGCTTCTGTTTGACTTTTCCTTCAGTGCCCTCATCAGGCAATACCAGACAAATAGCTAAACTTGCTTTTTCTGTGTCATTTCAGAAATGAGGAACAGGGTATATGATATGTTTAGGGGAAGGAATAGAAAAAAGAATAAGGCAAGATCCAAGCAGATCAGAGGATTCAGTGTAGGAGACATGTTACTGAGCTCCCTCATGGGAAACTTTTGTGTGTTCACAGAAGCTGGAAGGGATGTTGCTAGGCCAGATGTCTGGAGGCAGCAGTGTTGTTGGACAGGCAGTGGGAAAGAAGGCTCCAGAGTCAGATCCCTGTATTTCAGTCCATTTACTGATGGTGCTCCTTTGGGCAATTCCTAATCTCCTGGGCCTTTCTATCCACTGTGAGTATAATTTGAATAAGAGCAGTGCCAACATCAGAAGATTGCTGTGAGATTAAATGAGATTATAGATAGACAGATATTACTTAGAATACCTTCCACATACTGTGAATACATATCATGTTTCAGGGATTATGCTCAAAACTTTCACGTTTCCTGACTTCCTCCTCATAACAGCTCTATAAGGTAGCTAGTTCACAGTGATTAAATGACTTACTTAAGAACAAGTAGCTAATCTGTGACAGATCTTAGACTTAAAATCAGGTCTTTACTTCACAATAGGATACTTCCTGCCCTGTGACTCCATGTTCAATAGAAAGAAAGGAGGAAAATAGATGTGCATTTCAGAAGTCCATGTATCTGAGAGCTAAGGAACTGCCGGTGTTCTCCTGTTCAATTAAAGATGCTCTCAGTATGAGTGGTTGGCTTGGTCCCACCTGCATTAGTAAGGAAAGGCTTGCTGCTAGAAGAAACAGCCCATAGATTTCAATGCCTTTTCAAAAAAGTTTATTGTTCACACATCAAAGCCAATCAGTGTTGATAAATGAGGAGGGGGTGGAGCTTCTGCATTTAGGGATCCTTCTTGCCAGTCGTGGGGCCCTCAGTTGCATTCTCTGCCTGAAGCTAGCATATGAGGGGAAAGAGTGAGTTTGGTGCGTTTTGATTACTTATGGGTCGGACCTGGAAGTGGACACATCACTTTTGCCCTGTATTCCAAAACCACTAGATATGATCACATGCAAAAGAGGCCAGAAAGGTAGTTTGACTGAGAGCACAGGAGGAAATGGGTCTTGTGACTAGAGTCTGTGCCACAGGCTACTCTTCTGGTCATTGAATATTGATTTCACTATTTCTTCCATGTGCAGAACCTACTGTTCCCCTCTCCAAGGGAGATAACCCTAAGTCCCAGACAGTTCCTGCATCCAGCTGAGTCCAGGACTCTGAGCATTGCAAAGTCCTTATCACGCTTGGATGTGGAGCATCTGGTGACCTTCAAAGGGAAAAAATAACTTATGTGTTCCTCCTCTTCACTCCTTTTCCCCTCAGTAGACAATGGTCAAGCAATGTGCAACTTAAAACATTTGTTTGGAGAAGGGCAAAGTGGGAGACTCTGGTCCAGCATTCTTCTGAAATCCTCCTGACCAGGCATTGTGAAAGGCCCTTTCCTGACCACTGGGGAAGTGACTTGGTCAGACACAGAGTCCTTTCTGAGAGGAACTCCCCTGTCCCTCATTCTCCATGAACTTTGATCCACCCACTGGGTGTTTCTTCCTTTGCTGTTTTCCTCAAGGGTCACCTCTGAAGTGGGCATGGTGGGAATAAATTTTCCCTGGGAGCTTAATAACCTGCTTCCTACTCATGCATGTTTAGGGGTTCAAGAATTGTTTTAAGCCTTAAACAATTAGAAGCCTCATTAGAGCAAGTAAGTTAGTGATTAGTTTGGCAATATAATTTCTTCAGAGACCCACTAGACATTTGACCTATTTGCTTCTAATCAGTAACTACACTCAAGTTCATTCCTAGACATATTTTTTATTTTTAAATAAAAATTGAAGTATAGTTGATTTATAATATTGTTTTAATTTCTATTGTACAACAAAATGATACACACACACACATTTTTTTATGTGTTTTTTTCTATTGTGGTTCATCACAGGATATCGAATATAGCTCCCTGTACCTGGACATAATTCTCAAGCCTGATTTTTTCTTTTCTCTTTTATCCCCATGTATCCCTCTCTCAAATTCCTGGCTAACTTGAGGCTCACTGAAACAATCCCTTATCCTGATCTTTGCTCCAAAGCCAGTGTGTCAGTAGGAAGTCTTATGGGTCTTGGTAGCTCAAGAACTTTTCCAGTCTTATCTCTTATTATTTGGAGTTCAGCAGTAGTTGGTTCTTATAAATTTGGTCCTTATAAATAAAGGACTCTTGATCCTTGGACTTTCCCCCTTTAATCTCTGCGTGAAAATCTCTCCTTTCTTGCCTAAGCTCCAGTACTAAAGGCATTTAAGAATAATCAACACGCTCTTCACTATACCTCTTTCTAGCCACTTTCCTCACAGCTTCAGGCTCAGAAGCATGCAATCCTTTTCTTAAGTTATTGCCAATTGACACGTACATGAAATGTTTGGCCAGAGATCATCAAGACTCTCCAGCTCTCTAGCTCGCTGTATTGACCCCCTTACTGTCTGCTGTCTGACTGCTAAAATAATACCAGCCATTTAAGGCTTTCACTAAGTCAGCATTTCAGTTTTTCTGTCTTGATTTCTGTGTAAGATGGAGAAAGCTAACTGCTAGAGCCAATAACCCCAAAATATTAGTGTCTAGCATGTTAGAAGTTTATTTCTTCCTTATGTCAAGTCTGCTACTGCTACTGCTAAGTCGCTTCAGTCATGTCAGACTCTGTGCGACCCCATAGATGGCAGCCCTCCAGGCTCCCCCGTCCCTGGGATTCTCCAGGCAAGAACACTGGAGTGGGTTGCCATTTCCTTCTTCAATGCATGAAAGTGAAAAGTGAAAGTAGTCGCTCAGTCGTGTCCGACTCTGTGCAACCCCATGGACTGCAGCCTACCAGGCTCCTCCATCCACGGGATTTTCCAGGCAAGAGTACTGGAGTGGGGTGCCATCACCTTCTCCAATGTCAAGTCTAGTGGACCGCAAGTACAGGAAGACTCCTCTCAACACGTGCACTCAGGATCCCAGGCTCCCCAACTTGGGGTGGTGTCATCTTCTAGACCTTGAATCCACTGCTGTATTTTCCATACCCGATCTCAGACTGCCAGCAAAGGACTCATGTCCTCCATGTGCTATTGGCCAGGACCCCTCAAAGGCTACATCTAATTGCAAGGCAAGGTAGAAAAGGTAATCTACCTATGTGGATATGAGCTGGACAAAGAACTAGTCTGTCTCCACCGCACTGCCTCTGCCCCAAGGAGCCGAGACACTGTCAGCTGTAGCGTCTGAGGACACATGAGGTGAGTATAGCCTGGGGTAGGGAGTGCCCGCCTCCTGGTGGACACAGGTCAGTGTGCCCTTGAGATAAGTTAATTTACCTTAGGTTTTAGGCTGAGTAAAACCTTTGATATTGGAGGGTCACTAAATGCAAGGTGTACTGTCATCATTTCAGCATCTAACAATTGTTCACATCTTATTTGCAGAAATAGATTTGATTGGTTTGACTTTCAAGAGGGAAACTTGCCTCTTTGACAGTAATTCCCGCTAAAAAATACCCTCTGCATGTTCAAATCCCTCCCTGTTTTCTCCATGTCAGACTTGTTTTACATAGAAGTCATTATTATCTCCTTATTGTTAAAGATACTTATATAGCAAGAGATAAAAAATTCTAAATAAAGTAAAATCATCTCTAAGAGATGGTAAGATAATTATACTAAAAATCAAGTCATGTGTTTTGTTAAAATACAAGCGTGGAGATCTCCTTCTAGAGTTTGAACATGATTATAAAACACCCAGGATGACTTAGATATTTGGTCTGGTTTGGGGATCGCTGTTCAAAGAAGATCCTGCTGTCCTTATCTGTACGAATTTTAAGTTAGTACCTATGAGTTGACTTTGTAACATGAGACTTAGAGGATCCACACTCTGTGGGAGTTTTGGGTTTTGCACCCGGTGTTTCCTCTTGGAGCCAGGTGGGAGGACTCTCTCCATCTTTCATCTGATTGGATCATTGAATGGTCCCTTGTTCTCTTCTTATCTATTACCCCAGCCTGTGGGCCCACTGATAGCTAAATAATTAAAGGCAACTTTCCAGATTTCTGAAAAAGAATAAAAGGCTCTTTGTGGTGCTGGCCTGTTTTCAAAAAACAAAACAGACTTCTGAAGCATGGGGTTCTCTTTTCTGTATGTGAGAGTACAAAGTAGTTCTCTTTTCTGTATGTGAGAGTGCAAAGTAAAGAAGTGGAAGCAACAAACACGCTGGAGCAGAGCTACAAACCTGGGAACTTCTGCTAGTGGCACATGCTGGGCAAGAAAGAGGGAAATGGCTGGTTGCCAGCAGCGTGCTCCTTTCTTAGCCCGTGCTACACCAAGGCACACCCTGAGGTGATGAAACGCTGCTGTTTGGTCATTGGTGAGCCAGGAAAGGTTTCTGTGGGTACAGGGGTGCAAGTGGCCGTTACCTCTTGTTCTGGGAGAGGAGGAGTTTGCTCTCTGACCCCACAGACTGTGAGCATCAGAGGCAGGTGCTCTTCCCCTCTTCATTTCTCAGGCATGGAAATAATGTACAGTCTACAGTGGTCTGGGAAATTTCCTGTGCGGTCAGAAGATGCCTCTGCCTCTTCTCTTCTCTTCTCTTCTCTTGTTCTAGCTGTCCTTGTTTTAAAGGAACTGGACTCTGAGTCAAAGGATGTGCTTTCTTATTCTAGCTCTGTGTTCAGCTAGCTTTGTGACCTCAGGCGACTCAACCAATGTCTCTGGGAATTTTCTCATCTGTAAAAGAAGAGGGAGGAATCTGGAATGTCTAAGATTCTTTGGAACTCTACTATGGCTGTAAAGCCTAGTGGTGACCTCCCAAGCCTCCAGGAAGTTCTAATTGGATCTGGAACAATGGGCTGTCCTGTGGAGATTACTGAATAATATTGTAGTGGATGTTAAAGATAATAGTTTGGGAGCAAGAATTCTAGGCTCATCTTGGGCATTTTGTAAAGCCAAAGGTGTGAGTATTTTCACATCTTTAACCATGAAATTCAAGAGATATATAAATAATTGGTCTACATCCGTGGTAATGGGGATTTTTACAGCCACCTGTGCAATAATGTGCCTCTTTGCCAGTGTTCCAGGGAGGTCCCAGGGAAGGCAGTCAGGGGAGATCCCTGTGATGCGAGGTGGCAAGATTGCTCTCAGAACAGCACGATAGCTATTTCATCGTTCATCCTCCAAACCCTTAAACAGTGTTGAAACCCCAGGCTAAGTTTTCTTCCACTGAGGAAGTAATGTTTCAAAGAAAACTGAGAGAACATCTAATAGCTCTCAAGTTTCTGCCACTGACTTGAAAGCAAGATGCAACAGAACCTGGAGGCAGAGTGATACAGAGTGGGTTCTAATAGAAACTCAAGGTGGTACCTAGGCGTGTGTTTACTTATAGGGACCACATTCAAAAGCTGCTTGGATCTCATCCAAAAAGCCAAGTTATTGAGGATCATTTTGGTATTTAAAGATTATGTATTCACCATGGGGTTTAAGCTGTTAAATAGAGGCTAAGTCAATAAAGTTACTCGTCCAGCTGTTTGCGGATGCTGTGAATGGGCTGGGTGTGGGTTTCAGCCAAGTGTTTGACAAGGTCTCTGTGTTACCTGTAGAGGCAAGATGTAGTGCTGTGGGTCAGCAAGAGTATGGGTGATGGAGGAGAGGGTGACTTAGTACCTGGTTGAATGAGACCAAAAGGACTAATTAATGGATCATCACTGATCTTATCCCCTTGCCACAGGGATTTATTCTTGACTCTGTCCTCTTTGTAATTATTATTCATGACTTGAGTGAGAACATTGAATGGCAAACTGAAAATAGGAATTCAGTGAGATGAAATTTAGCAGAGGCAAATGCAAAACACTGCTTAGAATCAGGATATTAGCTGCCTAAGAGCAGGGTAAAGGAGGCATCGTTTAACAGCAGGGTGTTAAACACTTTTACATCCTGTTACAGTTGGGTGTAAGCTCAGTCTGAATCGGTAGTGTGATATGCCTGCCAAAAAGGCTGACGGGGTTCTGGACAGCAGAGAGCCTCTACTTTGTGCTGTGCTGGGCAGAGCACACTTGAGGAAGAGCAGTCCATTTAGGATCCCAGATGAACAGCAGAACTGGCAAAATGGGAATACACTTAAACAGGCTGAAGGAACCGAGGGGATTTACGATGGATAAGGGGAAGGCTCGAGGGTGGATGATTCTCTTGTCAAACCTGCCTCATTTGTCTGTGGAAGAGCATTTTCAGACTTATTCTGGGCTACAGAGTACAGGATGAAAGATTACAAGGAAATAATAGAGTGTGGACTATTTCAACTCAATACATGGAATTGCCTAATGATCTATCTAAAAATTAAATGTACTAACCAGGGAAATAGCAATTTTTGCATCCCATGGGTGTCCAAGCAGAAATGGATAAACACTCCATGAGCAAATTGTAGGAGAAAATTTAAGCAACATCTGAGTAGACGACTCTAATGTCTAACCTTGGCGTTTGACGTTCAAGGAGAGGATATAAAAGTTGCAGAGAAGGGTACAGATAGTACAGTCTGAGGCTACTTCTGGATAAAATCAGCCTTCACTGATTATGTGCTTCCTGGATCATCTTTTTTGTTTTTTATTAAATTTAAGAAAATTTATTTTTTTTAATTGAAGCATAATTACTTTACAATATTGTGATGGTTTTGCCATTCATCAATATGAATTGGCCATAGGCATTGGATAATCTTTGAGTGGCATTATATTGGTTCATGAGCTGAGGCTGATAAAACCGTTAGAAAGTAGGTTATTTTTTAGGAAACTATTGTTAGGACATAGGAAGAGCTCTGGAATGAAAATTAGGAAGCAGGAGTATGATTTATGGTGCCAGAATTGATCTTCAGGAGTCACCAGGCAGGTTGCTGTGACTTGGTGTCCTTAACTATAGAATAGGATTCAACTTTTATTTATTCTTAAAAGCTCTGAATTACATGCTGTGCTTTGAACAGCCCCGGGGCAGAGCTATAGTAAATTATGAAAACACTTTGCGGGACTGTGGTGTATATTACCAAGGAGGAGCTCCTTCTGCGTGTGAATTCCTTTGTTGAACAGATCTCCGTGTGAATACAAATAATCATTAGAGAGACAGCTGGCTTCTGCTGTGCATCACCGATAAAACACTCTTCACACATCCCTGTCTTTTATTCCTGGGAATTTTGCCAGAAGGACTCGGAGCAAGTGTTTGGGTAAGCAACTGGGGTCTGCTTTCTGCTTCCGTAAGGCCCCGTGTGATGTATTGATTCTCCTACAACTGTAACATCAGGGACGAACATGAGTCTAACAGACTGGGGTAAATAGACTATGCAGGGCTGGCTCTCCTGAGCTGTCTTTGTTGATAGTAAGGCCAATGAGATTAAAGAGGCAAGGTCATTGACACTGTCAAGAGTGGAAGGTTTCTGGGACTTCTGCCTATTAAGGCTGTTGGGAGGAGCAGACATCACAGAGGAGAAGATCTGGGAGGCCAAAGTTTGTCCTTTTCTGTTCTGTGCTACTACACCTGACCAGGAATCCCATCCATGACCATGATTTCTGCTATCACCCATGGGCAAATAATTTCCACATCTATATTCTCTGATCTGCACTTCAGACCTATGGAAGCAAATTCCTGCTTGACATATGAA
The DNA here is from genome assembly GCA_006410635.1 of Cephalophus harveyi. Lineage (NCBI taxonomy): Eukaryota > Metazoa > Chordata > Mammalia > Artiodactyla > Bovidae > Cephalophus > Cephalophus harveyi. Next base: position 14,237 of record SJYT01071236.1, on the reverse strand, counting down.
TATCAACAGGAATCTCTGGCTTAACATGTTCAAAGACAAACACCATTCCTCTGAAATTACTTCTGCCTTTGCATTTTCTTTAGGACTTCCCTGATAGTTTAGTTGGTAAAGAATCCGCCTGCAATGCAGGAGATCCCGGTTCAATTCCTGGGTCGGGAATATCCACTGGAGAAGGGATAGGCTACCTACTCCAGTATTCTTGGGCTTCCCTTGTGGCTCAGCTGGTAAAGAATCTGCCTGCAATAAGGGAGACCTGAGTTTGATCCCTGGATTGGGAAGATCCCCTGGAGAAGGGAAAGGCTACCCACTCCAGTATTCTGGCCTGGAGAATTCCATGGGCTGTGTAGTGCATGAGGTCACAAAGAGTAGGACACGACTGAGCTACTATATCTGCCCAGAAGTCTCAGCCATGACCATGATTTCTGCTATTACCCATGGGCAAATAATCTTCACATCTATATTCCCTGATCTGCACTTCAGGCTTATGGAAGCAAGTTCCTATTTGACATCTGCATTTGAATATCACACAGGAATCTCAAGCTCAACATGTTCAAAGACAAACTCACCATTCCTCTGAAATTACTTCTGCCTTTGCATTTTCTTTACAAGTGAGTGACAGCACAGTCCACCCAGTCATCCCAGGAAGAATGTTTTATTCATTCATTCATTGATCTGAAAAAATATTTATTTTGCTGCATACTCTGTACCAGGCAGTGTTTGCTTGTCATCAAGATAGTAGTTAAAAGACAAAATCTCTGTCCTTAAGACAGTGCATTTTAGTGGGGAGAACTTGACCACCAATGTGCTAAGAATAACAATAAAAGTATAGCAAAACAGGCACATATATAAAGAAAGCAGTGGAACAGCGAGAAATGGCAGGAATGGACAGGGGTGTCACTGTTTCGGGCTCTTCACGTACATTCTGGTTCTCATCTCCTGCTAGGCACACAGTAAGGCTATATACCTTGCGCATTTGAAGTTTGTCATGGCCACGTGGCTTGCTTTGGTCTGTGAGACATGAACAGAGGGGTTGTACATTACTTTCAGGCAGAAAGATCACACAAATCACCTCACTCCCCGACCTGTTACAGTCCTCATGGAGGCATTAGTCAGGATGGTACTTCATTAACTTGGATCACTGAGTGGTTAAAATTAGGAAAATCTCTCTTCTGACAAATCTGAGCAAATATATTCTTTTGTTTGTGTGTGTGTGCTGAGCAACTGAAATATTGGTCTACAGGCAATGTGTGAAGTTCAACTGGCCGAAGCTTAGGATGAAAAGCGGTGGTGAGCAAGTGGAGAGGGAGATGGGGCCCCTGGTGGTACAGTGTTTTAAATGTTCCGCCTGCAATGCGGGAGACCTGGGTTTGATCCCTGGGTTGGGAAGATCCCTGGAGAAGGAATGGCAACCCACTCCAATATTCTTGCCTGGGAAATCCCATGGACCATGGAGCCTGGTGGGCTATAGCCTACGGGGTTGCAAAGAGTTGGACACAACTTGAGGACTAAATAAAACAAAAAGAGAGAGTTATGTAATTATATCATTTGAGAAAAATATGAAAAGTGCTCTAATCAAGGTTAACATTCTGAACATAGAAGATCTTATATAGCAAACAATAAAACTTTTAGCCTACAGTAGCTAAACGGACAAGAAATAGGCACATATGTTGATAAATATAATAAGCATATTGAAATGTTAAACATCATTGGTGATTAAATAAATTCAAATGTGATTAATAAGATGATATGATCTGCCTTCACATTTAGCAAAGATATTAAACATAATAGTATCCTCTCACGTGTTACTGACAGGAATACAAACTCTAGAATTTTCTCAACTGTGGAGCCATACGCATGAATGGTCTTAAATTTAGTTTAGCCAAGTAACACCTCTTCAAGAAATATTGCTGTGTATTTTTTACTAATCGAGTTTCTTGTAATTGAAAGTTGCTGAAACCAAGCAGAATAGTGTGTCAAACAGAGGTATTAGTTAGAAAGATACTGATGAATCTTGGTGCACAAGAAATTGTTGAAAAGCCAGGCTTTGGGAAGAACAAGAAACAGCATCTTTGGGGACCTCATCAGCAGGAGACTATGGTCCTTCTTTCTAGAATGGGCCTATGATATGGCCTAGCTATGAGTGACACTCAAGTTTCTATGTCTCTCAGGTTAAAATTTCAAATTTCAAAAATAAATATATTGGTCTGGGTCTAGTATACAGCATTGCAACAATTAGTTACAATCAGAAGGGCAAGATTCCACAGCTTAAATGTGAATGTAGGAGACAGCTATGGGTGGGGCAGGTGGCTCCCAGAGAGAAGGTGTATGGGGAACTCCATATGTGTCTTGAGGTAATAATCAGAAATGGGAATCAAAATTTGTAAGATGCTCACTCTAGTATTATTTGTAGCAGCAGACAAAGTAGGAAGGGGATGTTTCTGTAAAGTATGATCAACTCTTACTAAGCCAGTTAAAATTGAGCTCATGAAGAATTCAGTGATATGAGGAAGTGAAGTGAAGTCACTCAGTCATGTCCAACTCTTTGCAACCCCATAGACTGGGGCCTACCAGGCTCCTCTGTCTATGGGATTTTCTAGGCAATAGTACTGGAGTGGATTACCATTTCCTTCTCCAGGGGATCTTCCCAACCCAGGGCTCGAACCCGGGTCTCCTGCATTGTAGACAGACGCTTTACCATCTGAGCCACCATAATAAACAAATTAAACAATTTTTATAAAAGTCTTAAAGATACCACAAAATCATCAAAATATTAATTGAGGTCTAATGTGGGTGGTAGTGATGATTATAGAAAATTATTGTGAACAGAGGGAAACATCAAGGCTGTTCAAACAAGGAAGTAAAATGAAAAAACAAGAAAATTAACACAGATTTTAACATTTTCTTGACTTGTGTAAATTCCTTACAGTGGTCATATTTGACTTACAAATGATCAGCAAATTAGGCTATTTTAAAGAAAATGTATACAGGCAGTATTTTGTAGTGATGAAACTCCAGAGTTAAGCATTCTGTGTTTGTATTCTGGTTCTGCCATCTACCAGCTGAGCAATCTTGGTTACATGGATTGACCTCTTTTAGCATGAGAATTTATATCTGAAAAAGTGGGGAAATACTAATTTTCATTGCCTAGGGCTTTGTGAGCATTAGTGCATGTAAAATTCTTAGGGCTGTTGCTGTGTATAATGTGACGAAAGGTAACTATTGTAATAACTGAGAGGCACAGATAAGGGACGACTAATCCTGACCGGTAGAGCAAGAGGACGTGACATTTAAACTGGGTTTTGTTCGATTCAGATTCATTTCTTGAATTAGGGTGCCACTGAGAATTGGATTTTTAAAAAAAATGGAGACAAGACATCCATTAATGTAAACATTCCCATAATGTATGGATCTTCTCCACCTTAAAAATGTGCCAGATGGCTTCTGAGCTATGCTTACATGGGAAGGTCCGTGAGTTTAAGGAGGGCAACTAAATGAGGCTTAATTCTCTCCATGTCCTCTGAGCCTTGGGCATCTCAAGGAGCACAAGCTAGACCAGCTCTGGTAAAGAGTCAGAACAGTCACCTCTGGTGTAAGTAACTATTAGTCTTTCTTTCTCTTGGAACGGGGGTGGCCTGGAGATTGCAAGGCCAGGACCGATTGGAGACTTTCATCTGGACATAAATATTAGAGTAATAGGGCAGGGGGCTTACAGGTGTGTCCTATCCTTAGTCCTACTTCTGCCTTCATGCTTCCCTTCTTGCATCTACATATCAGTATCTAAAAATGCAACTATGATTCAGCAGTTGAAGCTCTCTCACAACACTTTTTAAAAAATAGGCAAACAGTTCTAATACATTGTCCACATAAGTCTACTATCTTATTCTGCTAAATTTTTCCAGGCCTCAAGGTTCTTCAGATTATTTGTGGATAATGAAAAAAGCAGAGCCATATTAATAATTTAGAGGCCATAAGCAAGAAAAAAATTAAAGTCCCCATTCTCTAATACTTCTTTTTAAAAAATTTTAATCCTTGAAAAATCATATCTCAGAGTAACACAAAACTTCTATGTAAAATAAAATTTTAAAAGCTTTTCCTTTCATACTTATCTCATTTTAAAAAAACTACTTTATTGAAGTATACTAAACAAACAAAAAGCTGTACATAATGTATACAACTTAATAAATTTGGAGGTAGGTCTGAATGCATGAAACCATCACCACAATCTATACCATAAACACAACCGTCATCTCAAAAGATTCCTCCAGCTTTTTAGTTTATTATTACAGCCATACTTCATTTTATTGCAATTCACTTTATTGTACTTTGTAGATACTGTGTTTTTTACAAATTGAAGGTTTGTAGCAACCATGCTTCAAGCAAGTCTATCAACACAATCTATGCAACAATATTTGTCAATTTCACATCTCTGTGTCACATTTTGTTAATTCTCATAATATTTCAAACTTTTTCATTATTGTTATTTTGAAATGGTGATCTGTGGTCAGTGATCTTTGATGTTATTCTTGTAATTCTGGAGTGGTCACCACAAATTGGACCCATGAAAGATGGTGACCTTAATCAATCAATGTTGTGTGTGTTCTGACTGTTCCTCTGACCGACTATTTCTCCATATCTCTTATTTTGGGCCTCCCTATTCTCTGAGACACAACAGTATCAAAACTGGGCCAATTAATAACCCTACAGTGACCGCTAAGTGTTCATCCAAAGAGGAGTTCTGCATCTTTCACTTTAAATCAAAATCTATAAATGATAAAGCTTAATGAGAAAGGCATGTAGAAAGCCAAGACAGGATGAAAGTGAGGCCTCTTGTGACAAATAGCCAAGTTGTGAATGCAAAGAACAAGTATTGGAAGGAAATTAAAAGTGCCACTCCAGTGAACAGCCAAATGGTAAGAAAGAAAAACAGCCTTACTATTGATGTGGAGAAACTTTTCGTGGTTTGGATAGAAGATCAAACCAGCCACGATCAAACCATTCACGTAAGCTAAAATTCAATCCAGAGCAAGATTCTAACTCACTCAGTTCTATAAAGGTTGAGAGGTGAAGAAGCTACAGAGGAAAAGTTTGAAGCCAGCAAAGGTTGGTTCATGAGGTCTAAGGAAAGTCGCTGTCTCTGTAACATCAAAGTGCAAGGTGAGTCAGCAAGTGTTCATGTAGAAGCTGCTGCAGGTTATCTGCAAGACTTAGCTAAGACAATTTATGAAGGTGGCTACATTAGAAACAACTTTTAAATGTAGACAAAACTGCCTTATACTACTGGGAAAAGATGCCATCTAAGACTTTCATAGCTTGAGAAGGGAAGTCAGGGCCTGGCTCCAAAGCTTCAAAGGACAGGCTGAGACTAATTATAGGCCATGCAGCTGGCTACTTTAAATTGTAGTCAATGCTTATTTATCATTGTGAAAATTCTATGGCCCTTAAGAGTTATGTTAAATCAGTTCTGTCTGTGCTCTATTAAAGGAACAAGAAAGCCTAGATGACAGCACATCTGTTTACAACATGGTTTACTGAATATTTTAAGTTCAGGCTTCCTGGGCAGAAAAAAAGATTCTTTTTAAAATACTACTGCTCACTGACAATGCACCAGGTAACCCAAGAGCTCTGATGTAGATGTACAGTGAGATACGCAGCATACATTCTGCAGTCCATGGATGAAGGAGTCATTTTTACTTTCAAGTCATTACTTAAGGAACACATTTGATAAGGCTGTAGCATATGTAAATAGTGATTCCTCTGCTCTATTAAAGGAACAAGAAAGCCTAGATGACAGCACATCTGTTTACAACATGGTTTACTGAATATTTTAAGTTCAGGCCTGGGCAGAAAAAAAATTCTTTTTAAAATACTACTGCTCACTGACAATGTGCCAGGTAACCCAAGAGCTCTGATGTAGATGTACAGTGAGATACACAGCATACATTCTGCAGTCCATGGATGAATGAGTCATTTTTACTTTCAAGTCATTACTTAAGGAACACATTTGATAAGGCCGTGATTCCTTTGATGAATCTGGACAAAATAAATTGAAAACCTTCTGGAAAGAATTTACCATCCTAGATGCCATTAAGAATCAGTATTAACAGGAGTTTAGAAATTGATTCCAACCCGCCATGTATTAGTTTGAGGGGATCAAAACTTCCATGGAGAAAGTAACTGCAGAATTGATAGAAATAGAAGAGAACTGAAATTAGAAATGGAGCCTGAAGATGTGGCTAAATTGCTGCAATCTCATGATAAAACTTGAATGGATGAGGAATTGGTTCTTAGGAGTGAACAAAGAAAGTGGGTTCTTGAGATGGAATTTACTCCTGATGAAGATACTATGAAGATTGTTGAAATGACAAAAGGATTAGAATATGACATAAACTTAGTTGATAAAGTGCCAGCACAGTTTGAATGGATTGACTCCAATTTGAAAGAAGATCTACTGTGGGTAAAATGCTATCAAACAACATTAAATGTTATAGAAAAATCATTCATGAAAGAGAGAGTCAATCAATACAGCAAATTTCATTGTTGTCTTACTTTAAGAAATTGTCATAGCCACTCCAACCTTTTACCACCACCACCCTGATCAGTCAACAGCCATCAACATCAAGGCAAGACTCTTCAAGCAAAAGATTACATCTCACTGAAGTCTCAAATTATGATTAAAATTTTTTTAGTAATAAAGCATTTTTAATTAAAGTTTGCTTGTTGTCTTTTTAGATGTAATGCTATTGGACACTTAATGGACCATAGCATAGTATAAAGATAATTTGTGAATGCATTGGGGAACCAAAATATTTCAATATTTGCTTTTATTGGGGTGGTCTGTAATCAAGCCTGTAATATCTCCAAGGTATGCTTGTATTATAACAATAGTGGTGATTTTGATAACGTGTGATAGAACACACCACTATTTACTTTTTTAGCAGCATTTTAAGCATCCAGTACTGTAATCTGTAGGCACTATGCTATACAATAAGCCTCTAGGACATATCTTGTACAAATGAAACTTCATATCCTTTGATTAATATTTCCCCATTTTCACTCACACCAGCCCCTAGCAACTACTATTATATTTTTTGTTTCTGAGTTTGACTATCTTAGATTCTTCATGTAAGTGGTATCATATGGTATTTGTCCTTTTTGTAGGCATTTATTGCTAGGAACTTCTCTGTTAGCATTGCTTTTGCTGTATCTCGTAAGTTTGATATGTTGTGTTTTTGACATATGTTGTGTTTTTGACTCAAGATACTGTCTAATTTCCCCCTAGATTTGTCTTTGATCCAGTGGACGCTCAATTATGTATCATTAAACTTACATGTATTTTTGAGTTTTCCTGTTTTGTTTTTGATTTCTAGTTTTTTATTACATTGTGGTTAGAAAAGATACTTGAAGTGATTTCAGTTTTCTTAAATTTGTTGACTTGTTTTATGACCTAGTATGTGATCTACCCTTTAGAATGTTCCAGGTGACATTGGGAAGAATGTGCCTTCTGCCACTGTTGGTGAAATGTTTTGTGTATGTCTTTTAAGGTCTAGCAGTATTGTATTCAAATCTGTTGTTTCCTTGTTTTTTCTGTCTGGATGATTTATTCATATTCATTATTGAAAATAGGATATTAAAATCTCTTACTATCATTGTATCATATCTGTTAGTGTTTGCTTTATATATGTAGGTGATCTGGTATTGAGTGCATATATGTATTTAAAATTGTCATATTTTTCCATTTAGTTGAACCTTTTGACATTATGTAATGAACTTTGTTTTTTGTGACAACTTTTGACTTAAAGGCCATTTTGTCTGATATAAGTATAGCAGCTCCTACTCTCTTGTGGTTAACATCTGCATGGAATTTCCACACCATCCCCCCCCCCCCATTTTTTTTTACTTTAAGCCTGTGTGTGTCCTTAAATCTAAAATGAATCTCTTGTACACAGTATATAGTTAGATCTTATTTTTTATGTATACAGTTACTCTGTATCTTTTGATTGGTAAATTTAATCCATGTACATTTAAACTGATTATAGATAAGTAGGATTTACTATTACCATTTTGCTCATTGTTTTCTATGTTGTTCCTCTCTTCCTATCTTCCTTCATGATTCTTTTGTCATAATACACTTTGATTCTTTTGTCCTCTTTATCTTTTTTGTGTCTACTATAGTTTTTTTGTGGTGTGTTGTTATCCTGATGCTTTCCTAAAGCTTATAATAATCCATTTTAAGCTGATAATAACTTTATTGCACACAAAACTCTACTCTTTTATCACTAACTTTTAATGTTATTGATATCAGAATTTACTTCTTTTTATATCATGGATTCATTAACAGAATTTTGTGGTTATAGTTATTTTTAATACTTTTGTCTTTTTAACACTTATACTAGAGTTAAAATTTATATATACAATCATTACGGTATTATATTATTCTATAATTGTCTATGTATTTACCATTACTGGTGAGATTCATTTGCTTTTGTGTTGCTGTTTGGTGTCCTTTTATTTCAGCTTAACTCCTCTTAGGACTCCATGTTAGACACTTCTAGAAGTGACAAATCTTAGTTTTTGGCTATTTTGGAAAGTCTATCCTCCATTTTTAAAGGACAATTTTGCCTCTTACAGTGTTTTTGGCTGGAAGTTTTTTCTTTTAGAACTTTGAATATGTCAAGCTGCTCTTTTGTGGACTGCATGGTTTCTGCTGAGTGATCTGATGATGATCATCTGGGTTCTTTTTATGTCACGAGTTGCTTTTATATTGCTTCTTTCAAAATTTTCTCTTTGCCTTTTGATGATTTAATTTTAACATGTCCTGGTATAGATTGCTTTAGGTCATTCAGTGTTCTTTTGAAGCTCAGTATGTTTCTTTAGGATAATTATTTTGAATTCTTTGTCAGACAGTTTGTAAACCTCCATTTGTTTAGGTCAGTTACTAAAGCTTTATTTTGTTCCTTTGGTGATATCATGCTTCCTTGATTCTCTGTGATCTTTATAGCCTTGTGTTGGTGTCTGTGATTTTTGAAGAAGCAGTCACCTCTTCCCTGGGCCGGCCTGGGGGTGGTGTCCACTGGGAGATCTGATACTGGGATTCACAGGCAAGTGAACCTGGTGTTAGGAGCCACAAAGGGACCTACTGTCTCCTCCACCCAAAGGGGAACTTGTGGGCCAATGGGATCTCTCTGCCCTGTACTATGCCAGATTAATGCAACAATATGGGTAAATGAAACTGTTCTTACCTTTTCTTGTTCTGAGCTCCACCATATACTGTTATGTCACTTGGATTCCAAACCTCAAATAAGTTATTTCTGTCCAAGGATGGCTGTTAAATCGGTATTTGTATTGGGGGACTGGAAGCTAGGAATTCCTATTGTGCCATGTTATATTTTTCTGACTTTGCTCCCACATCATCCCTTTTTGCCTTCCCTTACAAACATGCTAGGAGAAGGCAATGGCACCCCACTCCAGTACTCTTGCCTGGAAAATCCCATGGATGGAGGAGCCTGGTGGGCTGCAATCCATGGGGTTGCTAAGAGTTGGACACGACTGAGCGACTGCCCTTTCACTTTTCACTTTCATGCACTGGAGGAGGAAATGGCAACTCACTCCAGTACTCTTGCCTGGAAAATCCCATGGACGGAGGAGCCTGGTGGGCTGCCATCTATGGGGTCGCACAGAGTCGGACACAACTGAAGCGACTTAGCAGCACAAACATGCTAAGTATGCCCAACAGATTCAATACAGACCTTGGAAGGAGCTAATTTTGACTGGCCTCTCTATCCTCTCCTGTTCTAATAACTTCAAATCATAGTTGTGGTAAGTGGCCTTGAAATCATCTTGCCTAAACTTTTTCATTTTGAATATGTGGAAATAGACTCAGTGATGCTAAGTGATTTGAATAGGGCCCTCCATTTAGTGTTAAAACTAGGTCTTCAGGCATTTCATTTCAAAGAGTAAGAAGCAGCTAAGCTGTGCTTGGTTAGTTAGCTAATTTATATCTTAAAGTTTTCTGGAAGTCTGTAGCCCAAGTGGACCATGAGATTGGACAAAAGTAATTTATGTCGTTATGGCTTCCTCTCCATCTCTCCTCTATACCTCTACGGCAGCAAGTTCTCACTTTGAACTACAGATTAGAAGCCTTGTTTTTTGTTCTTAAATCACAATACCAAGTCTCATTCTAGGCCTATTAGTTCAGAATCTCTGGGGAGGGGCCCAGGAATGAGTATTAAAAAAAAAAAAAAATTCCCCAGGTGGTTCTAATGTGCCACAAGCATTGCAAACCTTCAGGCTAAAAGATTGTTTCCTTGGATTTTGTTTTGTTTTTAGTCTCACTTTTTTTTTTTTTTTTTTAAATGCTGCTCTTTTTCCCTTCTGTCTTCCTTACTCCAGTTCTCTTTTCTGATTCCCTCTTCACTACCTACATTTTGGAATTGAAATTTATTTTTATTTGTTTGTTTGTTATATGTGTTGATTTTTGCGGCTTGGTTTTAAGTTTTGGACAGGTAATTTGAACCTTTTTTCTTTTCTTCTAATTATCTCTTCTTCACCCTTCGCTAAGCTTAAGTAGGCTTTTGTTACATGTAGCTTTCAATTAACTTATTTTCTTGCGTGAAATAGATCTCTGGAGAAAAAAATGTGACCTAACTCTATTTGGAATTTTGGAAGAGACATTATTTAATAATTACAAAATACATTTTTGATGTTACTTTTATTTTTAATACCCTTGATCTGTGTTGTTCTTTTCTCTGACCATGTCCTGACTGAACTTTCCTAACTTAGGTTTCTCTTTCAGAACTATTTCTCTTCTCATTGCACACATTCCTCCTTGGTGGTCTCACCTACTTCACAGTTTAACTCTCATATCTCTTACTCACTCTTGCTCTTGCTCTCTTGGTCTGTCTCTCCAGCTTGATAATTATTGATTGAATAATCTCCACCCTTATCTCCCTTAGTTTTTCAAAATCAGTATAAAGTTATCTTCTTTCTTCTTTTTCTTTCCCATCCCCACAAAACGTTCTTTCTCCATTTATTAATGTACACAGTTTTTTTTTTTTTTACTTTATTTATTTTAATTGGAGGTTAATTGCTTTACAATATATTTATGAATTCATTGGTTCAAGACTGTATCAAGATTGTTCTCTTGATAACTCCCACTTCAGGGGTCTTTTGTGGTTGGGAAATAATGCTCAAACTCTTTTGAAAGCTGAAATATGTGATCAGGCACCAGCTGGGAGAAAGAGGGCTCTGGCTCAGTCTCTTTCAAAATCTCTGCTAATGTTTGAAACATGTCAGCAATCTCAATGTTTGCTCATTGCCCCCATAATTCCAGTTTGCCTTTGAATGCAGCCATTTTATCTGCTGATTTGAACACAATTGTCATTCTCTGCTGAAGTGACAGATTGAGTTTTTTGATCAGATTGAATATGTCACACAGGTAAGCAAGTTTTGTTACCCATTCTGTGTTGCCGAAGTGTGTTACCAGTGGTGACTGTTTTCTTTTCTTAAAAGAAGTCCCTGGAACAACTCTTGTAACTCAAAAACTCTCGTCAGTGATCTACCTTTAGAAAGCAGTCTTTTTCATAATAGTAAAATTAAAAGTCTTAATGTTCATCAACTGATAAGTGGATTAACAAAGTATGGTATATCCATCCAGTAGAATATTATTCAGTCATAAAAAGCAACAAAATACTGATATATGCTGCAGCATGGATGGATCTCAAAAACATGCTAAGTGAAGGAAGTCAGACACCAAAGACCATATGTTGCATGATCCTATATATGTGAAATGTCCAGAAGAGGCATAGAAAGAGAAATAGAAAATGGATTAATGGTTGCCAAAAGGTAGGGGAGAGGAATGGGGTGTGACTTTGAAAGGGTATGGGGTCATGAAAATGTTCTGAAATTAAATAGTGGTGATGGTTTCATGACTTTTTGAAGATATTAAAAATCACTGAACTGTATACTTTAAAGGGGTGATTTTATGGTACATGAATTATATTTCAACAAAAACATTCTACCCACTCTTTAGGCTTTATTGATTGTCCTCAGTATCCACCCCAATCTGATGTGTTCAGTTCTTCCTTTGAAACTTTATCTTTTAAGCAAAACTCTATTAAATACTGTGGCTTTGTCATACAAGTACTTGTGTACTTTCAGAGGTTTAAAGGAGGTCTGTATTGAAATGGATATCACCTAGAGAATCTGGTTGCCTGTCCACACAGGTACTGTATGGGGAGCATTACGGTAGAGAATTTGCTAGGGTCCTGTTAGTGATTGCAACCTCACTACCCAGAAATTCTATCTTGTCAGTGTTTCAAAATCAACCAAACCCACACAATTCCTAAACTCACAAGAGTGTGCCCAGAATGCCTTTGTTCATTGTGACTGAGATCAGCTGTCTGGTGGACTGATTATACCAGAGTGTGTTCTCCCTCTGGGTATATACAAAGTGGGATAGGAAAAGTGATCAGAGCAATGCAGTGATTCTAAAGGTTGATGCAAAAGGCACTCCAGTTGAAAGCAGGTTCACAGCAAGGCTAAACCAGACAGAAAAGCTCTGGCTCTCCTTTACCCTAGAATCACATGATTCTTGTCCATCTCACTTCAAGTACAGGGAACATTTTATCTCTAAGTTCCCTTTTTACAGACTTCTGATCATTCCTTATTTGCTGAATTTATAGTTTAAAGCCTAGAAAACAGCCTTGAAGTAGTCTCAGCTCATGCTCAATGTTTTCTTCATGAAACTGTAAGTTCCAAAAGGCAAAGATGACTAACACATCTGCATCTCTTGCAGCATCTAGCATAGACTTGCATGTTCTACATATGATTGAAATGAACCATAACTGGAGGTAATTTATTTTCAAAACACATTGATTGGTGATTTTCTTTTGCTTCATAGTGTTGTGTATCACATTGGCAGAAATGTAAATTTCTATCAATGTGGTTAAGATAGTTTCTGAAATTATATAATTATCTGTGTATTGAATGGATTTAATGAAGATAATATGCATTATTTTATGTGAAGTTGCTCAAACAATGAGACCTCAAAAATAGTTATTGCAAGCGTACTATCCTCTGTTTCAGTAATCCTCAAACTTAGGTGTGATCAGAATCACCAGGAAGATTTGCTGACACGCAGAGGTCCCAACCCCAGGGCTTCTGACTCACTAGGTCTGGGATGAAACCAAGAATCAGAATTTCTACCAGGCTTAGGCTTGGGTGATGCTGATGTGGCTCATCTAGGACTAACTACACTTGAAAACTATTGCTCTGCTTGGTCTATAGGTTTGAATTGGAGCTTACAATGTGGTCTGTGTATCAGAGCCAATGGTAGTACCTGAGAGCTTTTTAGAAATCAAGGATCTCAGACCCCATCATGACACCAGAGTCACACTCTGCAGTGTAATAAGATCCCTCTAGTGATTAGTAAGCAGTCATTAAAATGAGAGAAACCATGACTTGGAGCATTGAGAAAAGTCACTTTCTAACAGCTCTCAGAGCTCTATGGGTTGCTTACCCTAGGTCAGTTTTTCAAAATGTATTAAGTACATATAAATTTCCTGGGGAACATGCTAAAATATAGATTCTTATTCAGTAAGTCTGGAGTGGGTCCTGAGATTTTGCATCTTTTAAAGCTCCCAGGAGATGCTGATGCTAAGGCCTTAGGAATAAACTTTAAGTACAAGATTCTAAGTTGCCAAAGATCAAGAACATTTTGATTCCACTAAAACTGGAATTTTTGTGTCTTTGGCCTTTGGAAAATGGCAGGTTAGAAAAGATCCACAGAAGGAGAAGAGAATGGCTCACTGAGGCAGTAAAACATCATGAGCTTCTTGTAGCTTTAACCCTTTCTCTTTCCACTATGACAAAGCTATCGAATTTGTTCTTTTTATTTTCAAATTCATTTGTCTTAGCCCTTAATTTCATACTCCTTTGACATATCCACCCTATCAACAATCCTTTCTGTCCTTGAATGAACTTGGCTTCATCTTATTACAGATATTGAAATCAGAATCACAGTTCTATTTAGTTTGTGTTCCATACTTCCTTGGAATTGGCTTCTCATGGACCTAAGTCTAATACAAGGCAGGGAAAGAGGTAAATTTGATCCAAGTATTTTTGATGACAAAGCATATCCTTTGAGTTTAAGACATAATGGCAGGAGGCGGTCCCAAGATGGCGGAGGAATAGGACGGGGAGACCACTTTCTCCCTCACAAACTCATCAAAAGAACATTC
>SJYT01071221.1:277243-348165 GCA_006410635.1 Cephalophus harveyi | reverse complement strand
GCTATTGTTTTCTCCCATTCTGAAGGCTGTCTTTTTACCTTGCTTATAGTTTCCTTTGTTGTGCAGAAGCTTTTAATTTGTGTTGGTGGTATAGTGGTTAGCATAGCTGCCTTCCTATTGACTAAATGTTAAATGAATTACAGTAAATCTGTATCCACATTTTCTGAAACTTAAGAGTCAAACACATATCCTATTTCTGTCCTTATTTTGGATGTAAGGAACTTATGTGGCAGATTCCCTGGAACTGGACTCTCTTTTCCATTTCTCCTCCTCTCCTATCTCTCGATTTGTTAGCTATTTAAGTATTTAATAGCCATTCTTATTATAGATTCTTTAGTTTCTAAATTCCAAAGAGCCTTGGACTACTGAAAAATTTAAACCAAAACAGTTAGATGAATTTTGGGGAATTCATAAAGTTAGAATTTTACTATAAAAGAAAAGGAAAAGACCCTTGAATGGGTTATTGACTATGGTTTCATCAGATGTGTAATATAAATCACATATACATTTTTTTCTGTCTGATGTTATGTGCTTGTAAATTCATAAAAAGGCAATTCATAAGATGTTTTAACTCCTAGTTTGGGATATCTCTTTTTCCATAGAAGTACTGGAAAGTAGCAAGCATACCAAATTTCTCAGCACTTAATTTTGAATAATAACCCCAATTTCTCTCCCTCCATGTGAAACTAATATAAGTAACCTCTTTGAAATGGAATGGCCATGTTTTGAAGCACCATGTTCTCCATCTAATTGCTTTATGTTCTGTGGAAAGTAGTCAAAAAGAGAGTCAAGAAATCTCTTAGGCTGATGAGAAAGGATTTTCTTTTTTTACACTCTCCACAAGTATTGTCTTTCTTCTTTATAAATTGTTGGAATGGTGCTTATTCTAGTGTAGAAGAGAGAAAAGTTGTGAAGGAGTGAAAGGGAGATGGACTGGGTGATTTTAAGTTTTAACCTGCTCTGTATTGATTAACAAAGTATTTAAATATGATTTGGAGTACCTCTTGACTTTATTTATTTATATATTTATTTTTGGTTGCACTGGGTCTTTGTTGCACAAGCTTTCTCTAGTTGCTGCGATCATCGGCTACTCTCCAGGTGTGGTACTCGAGCTGCTTCTTGTGTTGTCTTCCCTTGTTCCAGAGCATTGGCTCTAGAATGCAGAGGCTTTGGTAACTGTGGTGTATGGCTTAGTTGCCCCACTTTCTCAGCATGTGGAATCTTCCTGGACCAGGGATCAAACCTGTGTCCCCTGCATTGGCAGGTGGATTCTTAACCACTGAACCACCAGGGAAGTCCTGTGTTTTCTTATATTTTGATTTTTGACTCCTTTTGATTAAGTAGATATAGTCAGGGGTGAAATCACCTAATTTTGTCCTTGATCTGAACCTTTAAGACACTTTCACAAAAAAATACCACATAAAAATATAACACAAGAGTTCAAATAGGCAGTAATAACCTTCCAATAAAAGATATTCCAGTATTTAAAAGAGTAAGTCAGGAATGAATCCTAACATTCCCCTTTTTAAGGCTTAGTCTCAGGTGGCACATTGGTAAAGAATCTACCTGTCGAAACAGGAAATGCAGGAAACATGAGTTCGATCCCTGGGTTGGGAAGATTCCCCTGGAGAAGGTGCCTGGAGAATTCCATGGACAGAGGATCCGGGCAGGCTACAGTCCATGGGCTCGCAAAGAGTCAGACAGGATCAAGTAACCAAGCACACACATACATAGATTTCACACAGAATGGCCACTACCTGCTCTGGCAGACCGAAGAGAATAATGTGACCTTACCTTTCACATTCCAGGAGTCTCCTTAAAAATCAAGACTGTTACAATTTAAAATTTGCATATAAACTTATAAAGGCAAGATCAAGGATTCCAATTTTGGTTTATATTATTATTTTAGAAAATGACTCTGAAAACTGTCTATTAATTCGTGACTAGCCAAATTATAGTGGCTTAAGCATGATAGAAGCTTATTTCTCTCTCATAGTAATAGCAGACGATAGCCCAAGGCTGGTATGACCAGCTGTCTTCTTGAGATCATCCAGAGACCAGCCTCTGCCCAGTACTTCTCTCAGCTTTCCCTGCTTGTGGTTCACTATCCTCTTGGTAAATGACAGAGTTTTGGTTTTATACCATCAGTCTAGCAGCAGGATGAGGGAAAGATATGTGGTATGGCCTCTACTTTAAGGACAAGTCTAGCAGAAGTCAATCACTATTACAGTCTATTGCATAAAACATGGCAGTACCCAACAGAAGAGGCTGGGAAGTTTGGTTCTTATTCTGGGTATCTAGAAAGCTGCAGAAATCAAGGATTCTATTCCTACAAGAGTAAAGCAGGGAATGGATCTGCGGGGAGCAACTAGCAGTCTCAGTGATACTGGGTCTCAAGTCTCAGTGATTGCTAGAGTCACTTTGGGAACTTTGAAAATATGTAATCCTGGGCCTCACCCCAGAGACTCTGATTCAGTGGTCTGGTTTAGGCTCAATGGCCAAATTATTCCCAAGCTGTATCTCAATGATAAGGTAAATCATCAGAAAGTTACATTTCAGTAGAATTTCCTTTGCAGAAGCCTATTATTCTCTCAGCTTTCAGAAGGAGAGATAATAAATAGCCATGTGTGAGCTGTCTTTGCACCTTTACATTAGAACTTTTGTCAAGGATATTATGCATCATGTTGTTCAGTCCTTCTGATACAAAGATCCTTGTGACTAATTTCTTTCAGCACTCAAATCCAGGTAAACTCCTGGTTTAATTTTCATCCTCCTAAATATTATTCTGCTTTACTAGATGATTAGACCCACTTTGCACTGAATTTTTCTTTCACCATAGCTGAAGAAAGAAAAGACCATTGTTTTCATTCGCCTATTGTAGCACAGCTTAGTATCTGTGCAGTCAATTTCTTCTGACCTGTTTCTCTTAAATGTATTCAATATTATTGGGCTTGGCCTTCTGTTTCTGGGCATCTTTTTATAGGTTTCCTTAAATTAAAATCAGATTTAGATTAGTTATATAAATAATAAAAATAAGAGTTTATAAACTGTACATTATAAATAATGACAATGACATTAGTTTTTTGAGTGCTTACCATGTGTGAGGCAGTAATAAGCATTTTACAACATCAACCTATGTGATGCCAACTCAAGAAATCCAAATAAATCCTGAGACCCAAATGGTTCAGATTATACACAGTGTAAGCTTCAAGAAAGCATAATTCACTTAACAAATACAATTAAACACAAGACCTAACCTTTACTTAGATCTCTCAAAAATAAATATTAATAGATACTGCTAATTAAACACAGCAAAGTTCCCTAGATTTTACTTTCTCCTCCAATTTCTTGCACCCTTTAGAGCTCAGCAATTGACAAATTTCCAAAATATACAAGCAAGGGGTTTTTTTTTTTCTTTTTTTCTTTTTTTTTTTCTTTTCCTCGTTCCTCTGTAATACTTTGCATTATCTCCTTATGAGAGAGAACAGAAGACAAGATCACTGTTGTTGGCTAAGAGATGACACTCTAGGACACTCTAGGATGGCTGGAGGACCAGGCAGCTCTGTGCTCTGGGTGTTCCTTACTTCCCCACAGAGAGAACTTTTGGAATCCACTGAATGCACTGATCTCCTCTCAGGGCATTCTTTCCCTCCTTACTCTTTTGAGGTAGCCCCTTTTTTATAAGACTCTGAGGCTTTGTAAAATTAACCAACTTCCCCAAATTGCCAAGTCACTCAGCTAAGAGTATTGAATATAACTTCAAGGTCTATATGCTTGGACACTCTATTCTCTTGTTGTAGTTTGTTTGACTGGACTGATGGCACATTTATTCTTTCCATAGTTTAAAAGCACTTCCAATATCATCTGCTAGAAACAGTTATCAAATTACTTATCACATTTTATTTCAATTGATTTTTTTGTTCCTATCTGCCATTGCGCTTGGAGAAGGCGATGACCCTACTCCAGTACTCTTGCCTGGAAAATCCCATGGGTGGAGGAGCCTGATAGGCTGCAGTCCATGAGGTTGTGAAGAGTTGGACACGACTGAGCGACTTCACTTTCACTTTTCACTTTCATGCATTGGAGAAGGAAATGGCAATCTGCTGGGGTCCAGCCCCGGTGGATCCAGGAAATTCGAAGGGGAGACGTGTCGGCGAGGAGAGACTTATTTATTTAGAGATATAAAGAGAGATTAGGAAAGAATAGTGTAGTGGAGAAAATAGAGGAGAAAAGAGGCTGTATTCCTTGGTTTACATAGAAAGCCAGTAAAGTCCCGAGACAAGGGACTTGCACTGTCTACGTAGGCCACAGGTGCCTGCTTGAATAGCAGAGGGTGCCCCACCTTAGGCTCCCTCTTGTGTGGGTCTTAGAAGCCCAGGCCAATAAGTAGACATGGCGAGCCTCTATGCTCCAGATGGGAATTCAGCCTGAAAAGGGAGAATAAGAAAAGAAAGACATGGGGGAGCCAAGCATCGGCGCAAGACCCACAACTTTATTTTCAAAGGCAGCTTATATGCCGCACGTTGTACATAAAGAAATAATGGAATATGCAGAGTTATGCAGGGGCAGCAGTCCTGACCCTTATTGAGACCAGGCTTTCTTTTTGCATACCTTCCCGTATACAAAAGGTCTCAGGTGATTTACATTATCTTCTGGCCAAGAGGTCTGTTAACATTTTTATGGCTCTTTTCCTAGATAAATGTCTATCAACCAGAAAACTCATTTTTCCTTGAAGTGTTTTTTCTTTAATGTGCATCACCCTCAAAGTACTAAATAAAGTTACATTCCTGTAGAATAAAGGTGCAGTGGGTTATAACAAAGAAAGTACTTAACTCAAAGATCTAATGTTGCTAATGCCAGGGCTACTACCTGTTTTTTCTACATACCAACTATATCTACAAATAAAAGATATGAAAACTTAGCAGAAAGTATTGGCTCAACAATAAAACCCTTAATCAGTCTTATTCTAAGGATTTTTGACTCCTCAGAAGCCCCTACATTCCTAGGATGTTTTAAGCTTCCTGTGCCTCTCGTGGTCAGGAGGCTGTAAACAATCACATGCCTAGCTGTAAGAGTCTGGATAAACCTGTCAGGCAGGCTAGAAAGCCAAAGAGGGGAGTTTGGGTTGAAACACTCTTATTATGCCCAGGAGACTTATTATCTAAAAGCTCTAAATTAAGTTTTTCCAGAAAAAGGTGGTGGGGGGACAGCCCCCTGTTAATGTCAGAGGAGTTGGTGAAAGGCATAATATAGTAAGGCAGACAGATTCTGGTTTTGGAGTAGATGCTCAAGTAGGTCCAGGGAGGTTCCCTCGAGATCCGACTCGCCTTTGCCTGTCGGGTCTCTTCCTCATGACCTTTGCCATGGGCGGGATTCCTCGTGCTGGCTCCAGGCAGCAACCCACTCCAGTGATCTTGCCTGAAGAATCCCAGGGACAGGGGAGCCTGGTGGGCTGCTATCTATGGGGTTGCACAGAGTCAGACACGACTGAAGTGACTTAGCAGCAGCCATTGCACTCATTGTAAAGTCAAATAATTTTAGTCTCTTCACTACTAATTATCACCTCTATATGCAGTATTTTGTACAGAGTTGGCAAAATAATAAATAATCATTGAATTAGTGACTGGCTGAAAATAAAGTAAGCTGAATTTCTCTGTGACCATGGAATTTTTCTGTCAATGATTTACCCATCTCAAGACTCTTTGGAAATGAAAAATAGTTCTACTCATAAAAGTCTCAGAGATGTTTGGTGTATTGTAGTGAGTTAGCTTTCTTTCATAGCTCATAAATTGCTTCTGAAGAAAATTTCAAGAGAATAGTTCAAAAAAATGTTTTTGAGTGTTGGCAACGTTATATATTCTGTTATGATTTTTTAGGGGGAAAAGCTAGAATTTAGAACCAGAAAACTAAAGTATGAATCCTAGCTGTGAACAGTATTTGGTAAGAATATTAAACAATTTCGACCTCAAATTTCTCCTTTTAAATTGAAAATACTACTTGCTGTAATTCATAGAGCTTTTTAAATGATAAAATGTTAGATGATGCATGAGAAACTTATTTGAAAAATCTTAGTATGATTATTATGTGAACTATTCAATTTCCAATTTGTTTGTTTAATTGTCATAAGTAATACTTATCTTTGAGTGTAAAAGTGCACATTTGTGCCCCATCTGTGTTTCTACTTTTTTTACATTGCAGTTTCAGAAGGAAAGAATAGATGGGGCTTTGTTTTTAACTTTTCCATTTATTTTTGAATAATTATACCATCTGGACTTTTGGAAATGTATTTTGGTTGTGTTCTATAATATTATGTAGGGTATTTAAAATGAAATATTAATTGCAGTAAACAATTAGCAAAGTAAAAATCATTTTCTAATTCCTCATTTTTGCAAAAAGTAAAATCTGAGTAATATATAAAATGTATATCTGCATTTTGGTAGAATTAAACAGTTACAAATGTTTTGTTTCTTGTTTTATCAAAGACATTAAAAACCATTATGCATTAAATCTTTATCATAATAAAACATAACTTTCACCAAATGAACAATAAGTATACTTCTCCAGTGTCAGTAGTTCAGAATGTGTTAAATGAAATTAGGACTCAAGACAATTACTTTTAGTTAGGTTACAGAATATGAATCATAAAGAGGTAGGCAGTCCTCTTGTATTTCACTAGCAGTTATATTGAAAAGGTTACTTGAAAACAAATACAAGAAGGATCTAATAAAAAGAATAAACCCCAAAATTTCTTTAATATGAGTTTTGTGGAGTTCCAATTTTCGTGGTGTTGATACTGTTCTTTCAATGAATTCCAAGAATATGACCACACTTTTATCCCATGCAGTGCAATGAAACAGTTGGCTTTCCCCTAAAAGTAATGGGAAAGCACAATTGCACAGAATGTTTGATATCCTTGTAACTCACTTTCGAAACTTAGTCATCCTGTGTGTTTTGCTAGTATAATACACACTGAAGAAGTGCACATGTCCAAGAGAACTACCTTACAAATATATATCAACTAAATCACTGCTGTCTTAGGTCCTCCATATCACTTTTTTTGAAGATAAGCATCATCCGTCCAGATTGCTTCAAAATAAAGGCACAACTCGTCTCAATTTGTCCCCTCCCCTGCAATGATCTTTATTAGAGCTTACCTGATTTATTATATATTATCTTTATAACTCTAGAAATTCCCAACAGTAGTAAGTCTTGTTTAGGCATCATTTCGTAAGGTTTGAACTTTCTAGGCTTTGAAGGATTCATTTGGTTAATCCTTCAAGGAGAACTAGACACACACCATGGAATAATGTACATAAAATAGACTGTTAATTTAAATGCACGTATGAAAAGACTGTAAATAGTTATATCTTCTAGATTTCTGTCGGCCCATTACTAAATATCTCCTAATTAGGAGTGGGTAAGACCAAGTCTCTGTTTTCTATTTATGTTTAGTACTTTGTTGTTAGATGGGGAAAATTTTGCTTAGCATCATTTGTTCATTCCATGGCTCACCTTCATTCACATCTCACATCATTCTGTGACATTTTACAGTGGACAGATATATTAGGTAAAGTTTATTTTATTGCAGTTAACAGAGAGAAAATGATGCTCAATATCTCAAGGAGAAAATGGGTTTATTGGAGGGAGCTACACACAATCTGAAAAAGCCAAGCAATCATGCTTCTTGGGAGACGGGAATGTGAGTAGGGTCTCAGATCTCAGTAAGTGGCCCTAGCGGAGCTTCTTTTAGAGTGCTACTGTGGTTTTGACTCAATACATGTCCCCGTGGGGCCCCATGTCTTTCTGTTTCAACTCTAGATTCTTAGGAGAGAAGCTCTGGCTCATTTGGTTTTGTTTTCTCTTATCTGAACCTCTTTGTTCATCAGCATCATATAGTTAGAAGGGTAGTGGAGTAGTGCTGGCATTGCTCTGATCCAAGATGCACTCTAATTTTCTGTGTGTCACAATTGGTCACTCTTATCAGGGCTAATACGATCTTTGAAAGAATCTCTCTGCCTCATACCAGTCATTTCTCAGAGTTAGGTATTTGAGCACAGAATCTTTATCAAGTCTATGTCCACACCTCTACTTATTTCTGTTTCCGTCAGTTCTTGCTCAGATTGTGCAGTGCTACACTTATGACTGCTGCTGCCATCTAGGATAAAATGTTTGCTCCCATCTGTGCTTCTAGGGTTCCAGGTGGCACCAGTAGTGAAAAATAAATAAATAAATAAAACGCCTTCCAGTGCAGGAGACATGGGTTCAATACTTGGTTGGGTTGGAAAGATCCTCTGGAGGAGGAAATGGCAACCCACTCCAGTATTCTTGCCTGGAGAATCCCATGGGCAGAGGAGCCTGGTGGGCTACAGTCCTTGGTGTCACAGAGCTGGACACAATTGAAGAGACTTAGCACATGCTTCTGAGGCAGGATGAACTCACCCGGCTATCTGAAAGAGTCTCCTGTAGAGAGACTTCATCCTCAGAATAATTTATTTCTTCCTCAGAAATAATTTACCCTGTGGTTAATTCCTATCTCCACTATCAAAACATTTCCCCCAAATGTTAGAATATTTCTTCACAATGGCCTGTTGGCTTCTTAGGGGTTTTTTTTGCAATTTAATTATTTTATATTGATTAAAGCATGAAATTCATCTGAATAGTGATTAATTTCAATCCATCTATAAGACCCTGGAGAGATTGCTGAATATGACAAGCTTTGTTTTAATGTTCATTCGGTTCTTTCATGTCCATTTATTGCAGAAAAAAATGACTGAGATGAATAGTGGCCCCCTGGCATGATTACTCACCCAGGTGGGAAATTGTTGCTACAGCTTTCAGAAAAGCTTTCAAACTTACGTTAAGGCCATATCCCTATAAGTTGGAATACCAGAAAATAAGCCTATATATGCTATAAAATGAATTTTTTTTCTTTTTGAAATCATGTTCCTTGATCATTTCTTTCATTTTTATAGCTTTCTGGTTTTAATTTACTCAAGATGGCATTTTTGTTTTTTCACTTAAGGAATAGCACTGAGAAGACAGTATCTATTTCTGACTCATTTCATGATCTTAAGTCAGTCATTTGAGCTTTCGAGCACTCTGTTAGCAAAATGAAAGTATTAATATTTATCTTTTAATGAAAACTAACTAACAGAATTTTTTATAGAAAACATCATTGACATGGTTGAGAAGGTATTGGTTGCTCCTACAATCCACAATGTTCCAATTTTCTTCATATTTTCAAATTATTTGACATTATTGCCTATTTTGCAATATTTTTCTCTTAGTGAGACAGTTCTGATGACTCTTCATGTTCAGTTCATTGTTGTACTGAAGAGCTGTACATAAAGCAATTTGCCATATGATCCTTTAGTTTTCTCCAATATTAAGTCATCATTGGGCTTCCCTGGTGGCTCGATGGTAAAGAATCCACCTACCAATGCAGGAAACATGGGTTTGATCCCTGGATCAGAAAGATCCCCTGGAGAAGGAGATGGCAACCCATCCCACTATTCTTGCCTGGGAAATCCCATGAACAGAGGAGCCTGGTGGTCTACAGTCCATGGGGTGGCAAAAGAGTTCTACATGATTTAGCAACTGAACAACAACTACAAAGTCACCATTGCCTTCCCATAGGCTGCAGATCATAGGGTAATTTTGAATGGTTGTAAATAACATGGTTTCTTGATATGAAAATCCTTTTATTTCTTCCAGAGCCACATTAAACTTGATCATATTGATTATATTTTAAATGTTTCTTCTCCAGGGGAATCTTCCCAATCCAGGGACTGAACCTGGATCTCCTGCATTGTAGGCAGACGCTTTACCGTCTGAGCCACAGGGAAGCCCAAGTGTTTCTACGCAGCATGCTAAGTCACTTTAGTCGTGTCTGACTCTTTGTGAACCTATGGACTGTAGCCCTCAAAGCTCCTCTGTCGATGGGGATTCTCCAGGCAAGAACACTGAGTGGGTTGCCATTTCCTCCTCCAGGGGATCTTCCAAATCCAGGGATCGAACCCTCATCTCTTAAGTTTCCTGCATTGGCAGGCGAGTTCTTTACCACTAGTGCAGAATTCTCTCTATAATAAAAAGGTTAAAAAACAAAGATTAAAACAATCTGATACTAAAATTGTATTTCTTCTGAACTACATTCTTTTGTCCTTTAGGAATTTACAGTCGAATGACATTTATATCTTTTTTTACTATCAGATTACATAGAATTTAATTATATATACTACTGATGTTGTTCTTTGCTGTAGATGTTCTAGAATCTTGAGAACATTTAAATGTTAAGAGTGATTTAAGAAAGGCTAATACAGTAGAAGTATAGATCAGTGAAACAGACTATTGAACCCAGAAATAAACACATACCTATATGGTCAATTAATTTCAAAAATGAATCAGAAGTATACAATGAGGAAAGGATAGTCTCATCAGTAGATGGTGTTGGAGAAACTGGACAGCCACATCCAAAAGAATGAAACTAAACCATTATCTTACACCCTATACAAATATCAACTGAAAATAGATTAAAGACTTGAATATAAGATCTGAAACTGTAGAACTCCTAGAAGAAGACATAAGCAATAAGCTTTGTGTCAAAAAGCAGCTTTTTGACAGTGATCTTTTGGAATTGACACCAAATTCAAGGATAACAGAAGCAAAACTGAATGGGAGTACATCAGACTAAAAAGCTTCTGCACAGCAAAGGAAACCATCTACAGAACAAAAGGGCAACTTACTGATTGGGAGAAAATATGTACAAATTGTCCAAAATATATAAAGAACTTCTACAACTCAATAGCAGGAAGAAAAAACAGTGTGACTGAAATATGAGTAGAGGATCTGAATAGACATTTTCCCAAAGAAGACACGTAGATAACCAACAGGCATGTGAAAAGTTGCTCAATATCACTAATCATCAAGAAAATGCAAATCAACACCAAAGTGAGATATAACCTCACACCTGTTAAAATGACTATAACAATAATAATAAAAGAAATAACAAGTATTGGTGAGGATGTGGAGAAAAGGAAACAGTGGTACACTATTGGTAGGGATGTAAATTCGTGCAGCCACTATGGGAAGTAGTTTGGCAGTTACTAAAAAAATTAAAAATAGATTGATTGTGATCCAGCAATTCTACTTCTGGATATTTATTCAAAAAAATATATATATCCCCATGTTCATTGCAACATTATTTACGGTAGTCAAGACATGGAAACAACCTAAGTGTGTATTGAAAAATGAATGGATAAAGATGAGTATATGTGTGTGTATTTATATGTATATAAGCATATAGATAGGCTTCCCTGGTGGCTCAGAGGTTAAAGCGTCTGCCTCCAATGCAGAAGACCTGGGTTCGATCCCTGGGTCGGGAAGATCCCCTGGAGAAGGAAATGGCAACCCACTCCAGTATTCTTGCCTGGAGAATCCCATGGACGGAGGAACCTGGTAGGCTACAGTCCACGGGGTCGCAAAGAGTTGGACACGACTGAGCGACTTCACCTTCACCTTCAAGCATATACATACAGCGGAATATTATTCAGCCATTAAAAATGAAATATTGCTATTTGTGACAGTATGGATTGACTTAGAGTATATTATGCTAGGCGAAATAAGAGAAATACAAATACTGTATGATCTCACTTACATGTGTACTCTGAAAATAGCAAAACAAACTCATATATACAGAAAGCAGACTGATGGTTGCCAGAAGCCAGGGGCAGGAGTGTGTTTGGAGCAGGGTATGTACCTAGAACTTATACCCACACATTTATGATCAATTAATTTATGAAAATGGAGAAGGACATGGCAACCCACTCTAGTTTTCTTGCCTGGAAAATTCCATGGACAGAGGAGCCTGGTAGGCTACAGTCCATGGACTCGCAAAGAGTTGGACATGACTGAGCGACTAACACTATCACTTTCAATTTATGAAAAATGAACCAAGAATATACGGTGAGGAAGGAACAGTCCTTTCAATAAATGGTATTGACCATAGTCAACTATAGCATGGTGACTATAGTTAATAATACCTTATTTTTTGTTTGCTCAGAGAGTAGATCCTAAAAATTCTCGTCACAAGAAAAAAATTTGTAACTATATGCAGTAATGGATATTAACTAGAGTTCTTGTGGTGATCATTTCATAATATATACAAATATCAAATCATTCTGTTGTACACCTTAAACTAAAATGATGTTATATGTCAATTTAAAATTGCTTGTACAAACACAAAGGTTTTTGAATTCTAACTTTAGAGTCTTCTATTCCAGTTTTCACTTTTAAAAACAGCATTTGCTATGCTTTCAATACTTATCTTTTTGAGTAACTTGATTTATAACAATCACAGATACTATATCAGGATTGACAGGGATGTGATAGGTACTGTGCTAACTACTTTACACACATTATCTAATAGTGCCACTATCTCAGTTGTCAAAGGGCAAGGTTATTATTCTATAGGTGTTAGGTATGTGCTGATAACTAACTAAATAACAAATAGTTATTATTTATAAATGAATAATAATAAAATTATTATTTGTGATTGTGTTATCACTCTAAGTGGAAAATCTACTCAATGTTAGGAATATAATAATAATAATTATTATTATTATTAAGTTATACTTTTATCTTAGTCTTAGAATAATTTTTGGTGCATAATCATGCATTAATAAGAGAGGACTATTCTGTTATAGGGCTTTCCCAGGGGGTGTTAGGGGTAAAGAACCTGCCTGCTAAGGCAAAAGACAGAATAGACACAGGTTTGATCCTTAGGTTGGGAAGATCCCCCTGGAGAAGGGCATGGCAACCCACTCCAGTATTCTTGCCTGGAGAATCCCAGGGACAGAGGAGTGATAGCTTATGGTGAATGATCTTAGATTCATGATCTCCAAAGAAGATGATTTAGCTTCAGGACCAGGAACTAGGCTTGATCACTCAGAGCTTTTGTGTGACAGAAGTTTTATTACAGTGAAAAAGAACAGAGAAAACTTCTGACATAGCTATCAGAACAGGGAAGGAGAGTGCCCTATCAAGTCTTATCAAGGCCTTAAATACTTTTACCAGACCCATTTCCACAACATACATCTTAAATTAACAAGATTAGAACTAACAATAGAAAGGTCTTACCAGAGCCACTCCCACAACATACTCTTAAAATAACAAGATTACTCAGAAGTTTCCTGTTAAGAAGAAGAAACATGTCCTTAAGCAAGATACGTTGTTATATAATCATTAGATGGTGCAGAGGTTAAAGCGTCTGCCTGCAATGTGGGAGACCTGGGTTCGATCCCTGGGTCGGGAAGATCCCCTGGAGATGGAAATGGCAACCCACTCCAGTATTCTTGCCTGGAGAATCCCATGGACGGAGGAGCTTGGTGGGCTACCAAAGCAAAGAGTCAGACATGACTGAGCAACTTCACTTTCACTTTAAGAGAAAACATACCCTCAAGCAAGATGAGTTGTTTTGTTGTGTAATCATTAGCTCTGGGCTTAAAGAAAATAACATCTTATGTGACTAAGATGAAGGAATATAGGGGAAAAAAAATCCTGTCCTTTTCTCCTCCTTGAGAGCCCTGGACACCTTTCTCCTCCTCAAGAGCCCTGGATCCCTTTCTTCCCCTTGGGGGCCCCGGACTTCTTATCAACCTACCAAAGAATTAACTCTCTCAGGAGCCTGGCAGGCTGTAGTCCATAGGATCACAGAGTCAGACATGACTTAGCATGCACATTCTGTTATATTTTAAAACAGTTTTCCTAAGCTCTTTGGCTGTATTTAACTACCTGGAAACAGCATTCTATGACATTTAAAATGGTAGTTACTCATAGACTGCTTGATCTTATAGGGCTAAATAAGGAAATGTAGGTAAACAAACATTTTTGGAATAAACATTGCAGGAACACAGAGTACTGTTATGAACTCATGGATGTTTAATCTTATTCCAGTTGGAAGTCACTTTAGGAAATAGTTAAGTACATATAATCTGAACTCATATACTTAGGTTGAATACATGAGTTCTGGACTAACAACTTATATTGAAATTTATGCTCTCTCTTTCTTGCTCTATGACTGGGGAAATCCCATCACCTTTGTATACCTCATTTTTCTCATCAGTACAATAGAAACAGACACCTCTCCTTAATTGGTCTACTTTATATTACTGCTCTCTTTAATATGTGTTACACAGTTTCATTGGTTCCTTATATCTCTTATGATAGAATTCAACACACAATAGGCTAATCATAAGAAGCATGACCCAATTAAAACTGTTGTATCACTTGCAGTTCAGTAAGCAAAGTGGAACTACTAAGAATAATATGGAATAAGAGATTATTCTAGTAAAAATTTAAGAGTGTTTTCTACATGAATGGATTTTGAATTCTAACTAGTGTTTTGTTGCTTATTTTGTGATCTTTTTTGGTTTCTATGAATTCAGTGGATTAAAGAGTTAAGACATTAGAACTATCCCAGGTACATTTGAGGATACATTGTATTGTAAAATTGGCATCTCAAATCACTGTAGAAAATATAGATTACTTAATAAATAGTTTTGAGGAAATTGGTTAACTGTCAGGAAAGAAATAAGGTTATGCTACAAGCTATTCACAAGAATAAATCCTACATATAATAAGGACTTTATATTAAAAAAAACTATAAAAGTAATAGTAGAAAACATATGACTATGTCTGTGATTTTTATAACATAACTCTAGAGACAAGGCCCAAAAGCTGTAAAGAAAAAGGCTGATAAATCTGATGTCAAATTTAGAAGCTTCTTTATGATGGAATGATATAATAAATAACAGACTAGATTTTGTAGTCTATTTGTAGCAGAAATCAGATTTATATCAAGTATGTAAAAGTGAAAGTCGCTCAGTCATGTCCGATTCTTTGCGACCCCATGGACTGCACAGTCCATGGAATTCTCCAGGCCAGAATACTGGAGTGGGTAGCCATCACTTTCTCCAGGATATCATGTATATAAAATACTAAAATTCAACAAGAAAAGATAAAGTAGAAAGGCGGGCAAAAGGCTATGAACATGGTACCTAGGGAGTTGATAATAGCGATTGCCTCTCAGGAGGGATCTGGGATTTGGAGTGGTAATAAAAGGGAGATTTAATTTTGTGTATAGCATTATGATGTTTTTCACAAGGACAATATATTCATGAATTACTTGTTGTTTATATATTGTAGGTGTTAATTCTTTGTCTTTATATGTAGAGCAAATAATTTCCTATGCTTTCCGAATAGGGACAATTAGTTAATTTCCAAATCTTTGCTATCCAAAGATTATCGCAATAAACACTCTTTATATATTGCCTTAAAAACCTGAGGGAGATTTTTCTCCTGAACTGGCTGTAGAATGGAATTGCCAGCTCATAGTGTACACTCAGGTTTTAACTTTAGAAGATACGGCCAAACTGCTTTCCAAACTGTCTGTGACAGTTTTACTCTTAACAATCAGTGTATGTCTGCTCTAGTTTTTCTACACTCTGGCCAACAATTGAAATATACATTCAAAGAGAGAGGGCTTCCCTGGTGGCTCAGAGGTTAAAGCGTCTGCCTCCAATGCTGGAGACCTGGGTTCAATCCCTGGGTTGGGAAGATCCCCTGGAGAAGGAAATGGCAACCCACTCCAGTGTTCTTGCCTGGAGAATCCTATGGATGGAGGAGCCTGGTAGGCTACAGTCCATGGGGTCGCAAAGAGTCGGACATGACTGAGCGACTTCACCTTCACCTTCACCTTCAAAGAGAGATAATGTGACACCTAAACAGAAATATCAACAAAGTCTCTGAATAATCATTTAGAGAAAAATAAACATCATGGGCAGTAAACGTATGAAATAATGCTTGTTTTCATGCCTAATCATGGAAACATAAATTATAACAACTGTGAGGTACCTTTAGTCAACCATCTGTTTGGCAAAAGTGAAAAAGTCCTTACGATTTTAGAGAATGCATTCCAGTATGTTCACTGTCCAGCAAAGTGAGATAAAAGACTTCCAGTGTTTGAAATTAGAAAAAGAAGTTTTATTTAAGGTAGTAGAGAGAAGGACCATGGAACTTGTACAGAGAAATGAATAAAGATTAATCAAATGTTGGTGGAAGCCTAATACAGCCAAGCTCTGTCAGCAGACCGCAGGCAGCAGGGCCCTCCACAGTCTTCCTGTTATTACAATTAGATTGAGTGGAAGCAGTAAAAGCAGAGACAACTTAGTAAGAATTGGCAAAAAAAGAATTGGTTAGAAGAGCTCAAGTCTTAGTGGTCAATGTAGAAAATGTTGTGGAGTCAGGTTGAAATATTAGCATCCATGGAGGGGAAAATCCATTCATGGATTTTTTTGTTGTTGTTGGCGGGGAGGGGAGCAGGGGAAAGATACTCCGAAGCAAATTCAGAGAGTTCCCTTAGCAATAAGGTCCTGTTTTTGTAACCAGTGTAAGAAAGACACTTATTTAATGGTGTACTGCATGTACTGGGGAGTCATTATAATGTTTAAAAAATTGTAGAAGAGTTAGGGATATTGGGGAAGTGAGCTTGTCCCTGAAGGCAATGTTTTCAGGGCCCTGCAGTGTTAGACTAAATCTTACAAAACTGTCTGGGCTATTCACTTGGAATTATGGCCGAGACATTTCAGGATATTTCTTAAAAGATCAGTGAAACCACAAGTCTTACATTAAGTGAGTTGTACTAAGC
The DNA here is from genome assembly GCA_006410635.1 of Cephalophus harveyi. Taxonomy (NCBI): domain Eukaryota; kingdom Metazoa; phylum Chordata; class Mammalia; order Artiodactyla; family Bovidae; genus Cephalophus; species Cephalophus harveyi. The sequence continues at coordinate 331,463 of SJYT01071221.1, read as the reverse complement.
GGTATTAGACAGTAGTTTCCAATCACATCACATCATAAAATTAGAGATCAGCCTGTATCCTGGATAGACTAAAATTTCCAAAGAAAATTGTGGAGTTGAGATAATTAAACTCATATCTGAGATGATGTGTTCAGATTTCCACAACCCAGTGAGGAATAGGTGAGCTCATTGGGCACAACCTGAGCCTCTTCCAATCTGACTTTGCCATCGGCAGACTGAGGAGCACATGTGGCTACTTTCCTAAATATTAGCCATGTGCTAGAATCCCAGGGATGGAGGAGCCTGGTGGGCTGCCATCTGTGGGGTCGCACAGAGTCAGACATGACTGAAGCGATTTAGCAGCAGCAGCAGCAGCGTGAAACTGTAGATAAAAGAAAGAGGAAAAGGAGGCAGCTTCTCAAGTGTCCAATCTGGAAGTGGATAATGGAGATGAGGTTATGAGTTAAATTCAAAAAAGAGCAGGATGGCCATTCTCCATGAATGGAATGTGTTGTTGTTGTTGTTTAGCCACTCAGTCATGTCCGACTATTTACCACCCCATGGAATGCAGCACGCCAGGCTTCCCTGTCCTTCACCATCTCCTGGACATTGCTCAAACTCATGTCCATTGAGTCAGTGATGCCATCCAACCATCTCATCCTCTGTCATCCCCTTCTCCTCCTGTCTTCAATCTTTCCCACCATCAGAGTCTTTTCCAATGAGTCAGATCTTTGCATCAGGTGACTAAAGTATTGGAGCTTCAACATCATGCCTTCCAATGAATATTCAGGATTGATTTCCTCTAGGGTTGGCTGGTTTGATTTCCTTGCTGTCTAAGGGACTGTCAAGAGTCTTCTCTAACATCACAGTTTAAAAGCATCAGTTCTTTGGCACTCACCCTTCTATGTGGTCCAACTGTTACATCCATACATAACTACTGGAAAAACCATAGCTTTGACTATACAGACCTTTGTTGGCTAAGTAATGTCTCTGCTTTTTAATATGCTATCTAGATTGATCATAGCTTTTCTTCCAAGGAGCAAGCTTTCTTTTAATTTCATGGCTGCAGTCACCATCTGCAGTGATTTTGGAGCCCAAGAAAAGTCTGTCACTGTTTCCATTGTTTCCCCATCTGTTTGCCATGAAGTGATGGGACTGGATACCGTGATCTTAACTTTTTGAATGTTGAGTTTTAAACCAGCTTTTTCACTCCCCTCTTTCACCTTCATCAAGAGGCTCTTTAGTTCCTCTTTGCTTTTTGCCATGAGGGTCATGTCATCTGCATATCTGAGGTTATTGATATTTCTCCTGGCAATCTTGATTCCAGCTTGTGCTTCATCCAACCCAGCCTTATGAGTAATCTACTCTGCATATAAGTTAAATAAGCAGGGTGACAATATACATGGAACATGGGCTGTGCAAATGGTGAGAGACACTGAATAGACCTATAATGCCATGACATTTTCTAGACCAGTCTTCAGAGGGTCACTTTCAGAGGGTCACTTCAGAGGGCCACTCACATAAGTCCATAAGATTAAGAAACCATTTTATACTGGTGTTTCAAAATCCTAGTGTATACCTGATAAGTGTGTGTTATTCTGAAACTCAAAGTAGTAAGATTTGTTACACCTGACTTTACCCTTTACCACGAAGGGAGGCATAGCAGTTTTCTGTGTTGTTTTTAAGGAGGGCATATTAGCAGTTATATTTGGCTGGGGAAGGTAAGTCAGTTTTCCTTCAGATTTATCTCAGTGGAATAAATTTCATAGTCTTTTTTTTTTTTTTTTTTTCTAAAGCAAAGTTATATTTCAGTTGAGAAAGAGAGATTTAGGCTTTAAAGATTTTTGGAGGTGCTGGTATGATTAGATAAAATCGGTGTACTTGAGACTTTGAGAGGCCCCAGGAGCTGTGAGAAGCAAATCATGGCTCCTCTGTGTCTGGGAGCTATGCGTGGGGGAAGGGAGGAAGGTTAGTTTGTTTATTTTTTGTTGAAGTATAGAAACTTCTCTGGTGGCTCAGATGGTAAAGAATCTACCTACAATGCAAGAGACCCAAGTTCAATCCCTGGATTGGAAAGATGCCCTGGTAAAGAGAATGGCTACCCACTCCTGCATTCTTGCCTTAAGAATTCCATGGTCAGAGGGGCCTGGCAGGCTACAGTCATTGGGGTCGCAAAGAGTTGGACAGAGCTGAGTGACTAACACTACTACTATAGTTGATTTACATGGAGTTGTAACTGAGAAAAAGCACAGTTCCAGAACAGCGTTAGAGATGTAAACCTGTTTATGGGACTCTGTAGGTATCTTGAATCAAAGAAGGTTCTAGATAAACAAAAACATCTTGCTGAGTTGCCTCAGGCATACCTTACCAGTACAGGGCCTTCCCTCCTATGAGTCTGTAGCCAGGACATTGAAAGTGAGGTCCATGTTGGTAGGTGTACAATAATTCATATGTATAATGATATTGAAAAAATTTTATATACAACTGAGATTAAGATTATATAAGCTATTTATTTGACTTTTCTTACTCTTTCCCCCATATAGGCATGCTACCCCATGCCTCCCCTCCCCACAAATAATCCATTTTGACAATTTCCCATCTTTTTCTCATGGAAAACTCTGTGAATTTGGTACAACCCTAATTTGTTTTCATGCCTGCATCATACTTCATGATGTAGATGTAAAAATGTATTCAGTCGTTTTTCTGTTGATATTTTATGTGTTATCCATTTTGTCCAAAATGAATAATACTACGGTGAATATCCTCTGCAAATGTCCCTTCAGAATGGAATATTTTATTTCTATGACATAGGTTCTTAGGAGTTGAAATTCTAGATTAAATGGTATAAGTACTTTTAATAGATGTTTACAGTGTGATGGTTCATGCTTAGTACTATATGAGAATACCTTTTTCTTCACAACCATACCAGAAATAATTGTTCAAGCTCTTTTCAAGTTTGTCGGTTTGATGGTTGTGATGTGGCATCTCAGTGAAGCCTGTATATGAATTTCCTGTCCATGTATACAGTGCTACTAGGAATGCCACCACTGAGTCTCATTTTTCAAAGTTTAAGTAAAGCCCCTGGCTCCCCAACCTCTGGTTTTGGGTATGTGACATGGGAACAAAAGGGACTCGTTTCCTTAAGTATATGCTTCTAACTGAAGCACTAAACTCCAAATGGCAGTTATATTAGTTGTTGGATATCCTGGGTCAGTATAACAATATGCAACAGAAAGAAGAAAACCAAGCACTGTGACACCAGGATCAGTGACCTGGAGGCTATTGCTATGGAATTTAGGCTTCTTGATGGATATGAAGTAGCTGTCTGTTGGAGGTTCTTTGTATCCTATAGTGAGTTGGTTAAGTTCCCTGTCACGTATGAATAAATCAGAGGGCTGACATGGGATATTTAAAGGAGTGAAGAATGGAAGATCCATTCTTCATAGGACTTCTGTTAATATTCATGCCCAGATTAACAGGCTGACTTCTCTGTCTCAAGAGAAAAAGAAACTATTCTCCTGAAAAAGAAGGTAGGATGATGATAGAAGATGTAGGAAGAGATCTTGGGTAGGAGTAGGAAAGCTTGACATTCAATACAGTTAGGCAGAGGTGGACCCACCACAGCACTTGAGCAGGATACAGTGATGGTAGAACCCACGGGACCAGCCAGTACATCTTGGACAAGGTAATGGAGGTTGGTTTTGGGGAGACTTTAAAGAACTCGAAAGTAGAGAAATAAGTGGAGGATCCTGCAGCACAGCCTCTAAGAGTTGAACATACCAGGAGCTTAGGTTACCCTTTCCAGGCTCATATTGCTCACTGCCTGACAGGCCAGTAAATCAAGAGACAGGTTGTTGAGGCAAGAATTAATAACTTTATTCAAAAGCCAAAAGACTGAGAAGGTGGTGGGCTAGGAGTCCCAAAGAGTCATTTTCTCCAGATTATACTAAAAGGGGAGGGGGTATGGTTGGTTGGTAGAAACTTCTTGGTGCCCACATCCTTTGTTCTTGCAGCTGTCCACATGGGTCAGGTCATGATGTACCTGTAAACCTCCAAAAAGACAAATATTATTCTCTGTTCTGCACCTTTTTATCTCTGTCTGAATGGAAAAGTGCTATACCTTTAAAAAATCAGAGCCTTGAGAAGGGGCTGTCCTGCATATCTCTTGCTATAGGCAACATTTTTAACTTTCAGCAAAAGCAACAGAATACAAAGGTTAAAATAAAAGAAACAGACCCAATATATGGAGTCATTTTTGTTCTTTCCTGTTACACTTATCCCTGGTGTTAGGGCACAGAACACCTCAGCCCATCCTTACCATTAGGAAGAAGAGAGCTATACCTCCCTTTGTAAGAGCTGTGTGAAGTCCATCAGAGGCGCCATGGCAGGATGGGACTTTTTCCTTTTCAGCATTCACCCTTTCCAACATACACAAGCACAGCATGACAGGAAGAAGCCAGAGAGGCAACGGATCTCTTGTAGTTGAGGAATGGATTGAAGTCTTTAAATATTGCAGCTCACAGGAGAACTGCTGAGAATGGCCCATCTTGATTGTCTCAAAAGTTTGATTAGCTCAAGTTCCAAGGAAGCTTGAACCTTCTTTCCCACACTCACTTGGTTATGTTCACTGGTTGATGGGCTGAACTATTGTTGAAAGCCTAAGGGATCCTAACCCAGAACCTCTGTACCCACGTGGTTTTTGATGCTGGAACCTAAATTGGAGAACTATTTGAAACTCTTCTGGACTTGGTGTGAATACATAATCAGCTAACAGCAAAGTTGTTATATAATGGAATATACTCTTCCTTTTCCCATTAAGCATATGGATCTGGAGCTTTAGTTGTATGATAAATGCTGTTAAATGTTTTCTAAGAACTGGAAATTTTTCTAGGTGCCTTACATACTTTATATCATGTAATTAGCACTAGGTGGCTCAGCTGGTAAAGAATCTGTGTGCAATGCAGGAGACCTGGGTTCGATCCCTTGGTTGGGAAGATCCCTTGGAGAAGGCAACAGCTACCCTCTCCAGTATTCTGGCCTGGAGAATTCCATGGACGGTATAGTGCATGGGGTCACAAAGAGTCAGACATGACTAAGCAACTTTCACTTCACATTCACTTCAGATTATATATAGGAAACTAACCTCTGAGAGAGTAAGCACAGGTCCCTAAGGTCACACAGATCATGAGTGACAAAATAGAGTTTCACTTGCTGTTCAGCCTGACCCCAGCTCCATGTTCTTGCCACATTCTTTCTTCCAAACCGTGTGCAAATGCAACAGCTCCTGGTGCTCACAGAGGGAAACCCCTGCAACTTCAAATAATGGATGCAAGGGCCTTGACATCCCTGCCCAGTGCCCAGGTGCGCAGGATTCATAGCAGAACTCCGAAACAGTGCTGTCTTTGTTCAGCACATTGAATTTCCGAGCATAATATTAGCGTCTCAGGAAATCCTTCCCAACAAGTTATTTCCAGCCGGCAACCAGTGATTTATTCCAAATGTCTGAATGAGCCGAAGAGAGTTTCCTCTGGTCTGAAGTTGCTTGTCCTGGCAGACAGATGTCTTCACTGCTTTTTACTTTTTAACAAAATTTGTCTCTACCACAAAGGCTTACAAATCTTTCCCACCTTTGTGCTGTTTACCTGGAGACAACAAAATAATGAATTTAAACATGAAACAGAGCCTATCACTACTCCCTTCTATAACTGTTTTTCTTATTTTTCCTGACAGTGATTTTATCTTCATTTGTGTCCTTCAATATGGATGTTTCTTGCACTTCACATGCAGTATTTAGCATTGGCAGCATCAACCCTACTGTTTAAAAAGCTCTTGGAATTTGAATCAAAGCCACAGTCAGAGTTGACTTTGGCAGTTGTGTTTTTCAGACAGCAGCTCTTTCCAGTATCCCTAAAGGTGTCTAGGGCACCGAGATGAGACCACGTCCTGAACAAGACAAAGACCTTTCAATAGATGTGAAGCATGCTCAGAGACAGTCTAAACACCAGACGCTTTAAAACTGAAGCAAATGAAGTATCTCAAGTGGTTCCCTAAAAACCAATCATTGCCTCACAGCTTCTGGAATTTGCCAAATAAAGCAACTAGTGCTTGTCTTGAATAGGATATGCCTAGGTAATTTTCTGGTACTTTTGAGAGCGGGAACGATGCCATTATTTCTTTAGGAAAGTTTCTGGGTTTTTTAATTGGGATGCTGTAGAATGGGAGTTATGGATAAGTATTGTCAAATATACTAAATAGCTAATACTTTGGATTCCCTCCAATCAGATTTGTTTGCAATCTGTGTGTACATGTTTGTGATTTATCATATTTGCCTTTTTCATCCTGACAGCACAGAGAAACCTGAGTCTTTTCAAAAGGTCTTCTAAAGGGGCTACAAGTCACCCACAGGATCCTGTAGGGTCCTGCAGGGAGCTTCTGATGGACGCCACTGCTCAGGGCTCCTGCGATCACTCCAGCCTCCTGTGCTTCTCTTCCTCCCAAACCTTTCCAGGTGCCCTCTGATGCTTTTGTCCACAATCAACAAATTCTACTACCTTTCTGCCACTTTCTGGAACTCTTTGTTCCATTTTTACTTTAATTGAAACCTGGTTCTCCCTGAGGACCCTTCCTCTTGCATCTTTTTCAAGTGAATGCTGCTCCTTCTCACAATCACCCATATCGGCACTGGCAGTAAAACTCACATCTTTTGGTTCCCCAGTGTCAACTCTGAACTCCCATTCTTCTACTTCCCTGAAAAACATCCCGGTACCCTGATGCTCATAAGGTTCTTTCACGATTGCGTCTGACTGTCTGGTCAGTCTCTGTTAGCTGATGTACATTTTGGTATCTGGCTCACAGAATTTCTCTCTATCCCAGATCATATCATTGTACTGACTTCAGAGTTTATAGAGATTGCCATCCAAGACAATATTCTTGACCTCCTCGATGTCACAGTCTTAAAATTGTGAGCATCAGCCCGTGTCCACAGTGTAGACGCTGTATCATTCTGGATTCCATAACAGGAATTACCAACTAAAATAGCTGCCACTTATCACATGCCAGGCCACTGAGCTATCACCTTTAGATTTGTTGTTTCATTTAATTCTGAATCCAACCCTCTAAGGTCGAGACCATAATAACTCCCATTTTACTGAGAGGGAAACCAAGGCTCTGAATGTTTACGTAAATTGTTTAAAGTCGTACAGTAAGTAAATGATAGAACTAGGATTAAAAATAAAAAATGTCTGCTTTTAAAAGTTCAAGATTTTCATTCCCACAGTGTTAACAGTCTGCCTCCTGATCCTACCGCTCTCTCTCTCCTTCCTTCATTCGGTGCTGTCTCACCTGACCCTGAATCTCATGGTGAACGCTAAGAGCTCCCAGGCCTGCCTGCTTCTCTCAGACATGCTACCTTCTCTCTTTTTCATTTTCTTTCCTGGTAGGTCTAGATTCTGTGAAGTGTCACTGAACTGTACTCTTTGCTGTGTTATCCCACCTTCTTTCTTGTTCTCCCTTCACATCTCTAACCCACGAAAAAATATCTAATCACAGAGAGGATCTAATCTACTCCTCATATGGGTTGCCAAGCGCTTGAGGAAAAAAAAAAGAAAAACACTCAAACTGTAAAAGATGCAGGTCTTGCTCCCCTAAGTTAGTATATAGTAAAAGTGACTATTATTTTTTTTTTAAAGTGACTATTTAATCTGCCATAATAAATTCATTTCTAATTTAAATGCCCAGTTCACTGGGCAAGAAAAATTGTGTCTCTTTATATATCTCTTTAAAGACTATACCTAAGACACCTTAGGTATCTCCTCTTCTGATTGTATCACATTTTCAAGGGGGTCACACGTGCTAAAGTCAGTGGGATGGGAAAGGGAGAAGAGAACCTTTCCTTGGAATATTCAGAAACCCATGCTGGGATCCACTGAGATATCTTCATTCAGGGTGACTTCTGGCAGTTGTGGCAGCACCCTGCTCACCCTGCCTCATTTCCTGCTCCAAAGCATCTACAGCTCTGTCACCCCTGGGCCACTTATCTACGGTAGGCTGTGGCACCAGAGAACCTAGTGACACCCAGCCTGACATGGGTGGATCAGCAGTGGATAGGTGATGTGTCTATGCACACAGGTGCTAAGCCGACTCAGAGCGCACCTCCCACTGTGCCGCCAATGGTGTCCCTCATTCCATTCCTCTAGACCTTTGGACCTTGGTGCTCTTCAGATACCTCCAGGCACCATCTTTTTTATTTTGTCTGTGTCAGTCCCTCAGTGAACTGGTTGCTAGTGATGGGCTTTTTTTTTTTTTTAAGTGGTTCTGTTTGTCTTTAATTCCCTAACCTCCACATGTTCACCTGTATGGAATGTCCTCATCCTTTGACATAACCTTAGAGCTCAATTTCCAGACCCCCTGAAACAGGATCATTGCTATCTTATATATTTCCATCAGCTCTTATCATGCTGCTTATGAACACCTGTCCATTTGTCTACATCCATCTTCTTAACTATCCTAGGAGCGAGGCATCATGTGGGTCTTGATGATCATTAAGTCCTTTCAGAGAGGAGCAGATAGAAACCCAGTAATTTACATTCCTTTTTTTTCAGCTACACAAATGTAAGAGAAAAATGGTCTTAATTTTTACATAAGCTTCCATATATTTAATGAAAAGCTTGTTTCTTGTTTCTGTTGAAACATGTTTTTCAGAAAATTGGTATGTAAATTTCTGTCATAGAACTTATATACTTAATATTCTTAAAACAGCAATGAGATATACTTTAGAATAGTTAAAAATAAAAGATTGACACTAAATATTACCAAGGATTGATGAGGATGTGGAATCACTGTAACTTTCATACATTGCTGGTATATAAATTGGTATAATCATTTCAGAAAATTATATGACTCATCTACTGAAACTGAGTATTTGCATACCCATTAATTAGTAGTTCTCAATGGGCTTTCCTGATGGCTCAGTTGTAAAGAATCCACCTGAAATGCAAGAGACTCAGGTTCTATCCCTGGCTGGGGGAGATCCCCTGGAGAAGGGAATGACAACCAACTCCAGTATTCTTTCCTGGAAAATCCCATGGACAGAGGAACCTGGTGGGCTACAGTTCATGGGGTCACAAAAACTCAGACCCAACTTAGTGACTAAACCACCACCACCATACATGCCAAAAGATGTGGATGATAATGTTCAGAACATTGCTTGTATTGTGGCCATACTGGAAACAATGCAATTGTACATCCACAAAGGAATAGATGAATAAAATAGGTTATGTTCATACAGTGGAATGCTATGCTGCAACAGGAATGAATGAACAATCAGTTCAGTTCAGTTGCTCAGTCGTGTCCGACTCTTTGGGACCTCATGAACCACAGCACGCCAGGCCTCCCTGTCCATTTCCAACTTCTGGAGTTCACCCAAACCCATGTCCATCGAGTTGGTGATGCCATCCAACCATCTCATCCTCTGTCGTCCCCTTCTCCTCCTGCCCTCAATCTTTCCCACCATCAGGGTCTTTTCCAATGAGTCAGCTCTTTGCATCAGGTGGCCAAAGTATTGGAGTTTCAGCTTCAGCATCAGTCCTTCCAATGAACACCCAGGGCTGATCTCCTTTAGAATGGACTGGTTGGACCTCCTTGCAGTCCAAGGGACTCTCAAGAATCTTCCCCATCACCACAGTTCAAAAGCATCAATTCTTCTGCGCTCAGCTTTCTTTATAGTCCAACTCTCACATCCATACATGACCACTGGAAAAACCATAGCCTTGACTAGATGGACCTTTGTTGGCAAAGTAATGTCTCTGCTTTTGAGTATGCTGTCTAGATTGGTCATAACTTTCCTTCCAAGGAGTAAGCGTCTTTTAATTTCATGGCTGCAATCACCATCTGCAGTGATTTTTGAGCCCCGAAAAATAGCCACTGTTTCCACTGTTTCCCCATCTATTTGCCATGAAGTGATGGGACCGGATGCCATGATCTTCATTTTCTGAATGTTGAGCTTTAAGCCAACTTTTTCACTCTCCTCTTTCACTTTCATCAAGAGGCTCTTTAGTTCTTCTTCACTTTCTGCCATAAAGGTGGTGTCATCTGCATATCTGAGGTTATTGATATTTCTCCCAGCAATCTTGACTCCAGCTTGTGCTTCCTCCAGCCCAGCATTTCTCATGATGTACATTGCATATGAGAATGGACAGTAGCTATACACATAAACATGGCTGACTCTTGCAGCCGTTTTCATTTATGTAAAGTTCATTAACAGACAAAACTAACCTATGGTATCAAAAGTGAAGAGAGTATTAACCTTGGAGAAGGAGTTGTGATTGTGAAAGGGCAGGAAAGGAAAATTCTGGGGTGCTAGAATGTTCTGTCTCCTGACCTGGATGATAGTTTATGGTACATTCACTTTGTGATCGCTTATATTTTGTGATTTGTGAATATTTCTCTGTGTGTGTGTTATACCTCAATAAAAACATTTTTAAAAATTCAAGCTGATGATTACATATCAGAGTGCCAGAGATATTACTATACAGACATTAGAGGAGGTTGCCTTTACCATGTTCTTTACATAAGCATACAAGTTTTACCAGTGTAATTTCATTGCTCTCCTTTGGAAACTCCACAGGACTGTATAATTGAAGTTGTAGCATAATTGCAATGTAACCAGGAGAGCATTATACTAACAAAGGGTTTCTTGACATTGTTTTTTTCCCCCTTGGCTGATTTGGCATGTCCTATAAACTTCTCATAAAAATGTTCTTAAATGCACAAAATAAGATTAATTCCCCTAAGGTTATAAAGGAAAACCCATTGTAGAATAATTAGCAAAATATTAAAAACGGATTTTTACTAACACATTAATAACATGATAGTGCTTTTTAAATACAACCAAGTTAAAATTTACTTTTAAAAGACAAAGTAAAGGCTATTTACACATTCCAGTGCAACATTAACTCCCTGTCCTGGTGGCTCAGATGGTAAAGAATCTCCCCACAGTGTGGGAGACCCAGGTTCAATCCCTGGGTCGGGAAGATCCCCTGGATAAGTGAATGGTTACCCACTCCAGTGTTCTTCCTTGAAGAATCCCATGGGCAGAGGAGCCTGATTGGCTATAGCCTATAGGATTGTAAAGAGTTGGACACAACTGAGCTACTAACACTTTCAAAGACACAGATATGTGTGTTTACAGGGAGTTAAGAAATCTCATTTGAACTATCCAGTCAAACATCCAATCCTGGGTCACTAGGATGAGAATTTGCTACCATTTGGCGATGGAAAGACTGACTGCTCAGTGCCATGTAGTTGTCCAGGCCTACAGTATGAGCAGCTGCAGGTAGAAAGATCACAATCACATATGATCTCCTGGCAGATGTAATAAGCCGTAACTTTAAGTAGTAGTGAGGAAAAAGACAAATTTGAAGGTATATTAACAGCTGTAAAATATTATGTACAGTATCTTTTTATGTATGATATAAAACATCTTTGGTTTCTGTTGGTCTGTAAAGTCACAGGTACTGCTGATACTTTCATGGTTTCTTGTCCGTGTTTATAATGAAAGTAATGCTACATTTTCAAAAGTCCCAGGTGCTTGATGATGCATTTAGAGATTTCTAGCACCCTGGGCTTTTATAGAGAGTGAGCCCTGGTGGGCAGGTTTGGGGCTCAGTCTTTGTCAAATGCTGCTTGTAACAGTTTTGGTGTGCAGAATCAACAGTAAATGGTATACAAGGGGATGGGAAGAGAAAGTGATGCTACATTTTAGTTAGCGGTTAGAGAAGTAAAATTAAGACTGAAGTAAGGATGTAATTTTTTCTCATCCAAGTTATGAGTTCCCTGAATTGTATCTGGGGTCAGAACTGCTATTCTAAAGTAAAGGTGTGAAGTCCTTGAAGAAGAATTGACTTTGTGTTGACTTTCCTTAAAGAGAAAGGTTGTAGGAAAGAGGCAATACAAGAAGTTTTCAATAATCACAAGTGACACTTTAGGCTTTTTTGTAGACAAAATGAAGAACTTAGGTCAAGATTAAAGGGAAAACAAACATTTCATATGCTCAGAGCCCTCAGGAGAGTTAAACTTCAGAATAAGTCAGTGACCCTGTTCCTTCATTCTTTATGCTAGAGCACCTCTATGGGTCAGGCCACTCAGAAGCATAAACTGATGAATAGAAACATTTAAATTTTTTGTCTTAGATGAGGCCTCTTCACATAAATGAAGACTACAGTATAAGATTTCAAAACTTCCTTCAAGTCTCAGCTCAGCCTCCATGTAAACCTTTTCATGGAGCCCTTGTATGCAGAGTGCCTCGAACTTCCCTCTATGTAGCACTCACCACCTTGATAATACTTTTTTTTTTTTTTTTTTACTTTACAATACTGTATTGGTTTTGCCATACATTGACATGAATCTGCCACAATAATAGTTTTTTATTTCCTTTCAATTGAAAGATAATTTATTTACAATGTTGTGTTGGTTTCTACCATACACACCTTGATAATGTTTGGTTGAGAATTTGTTCTTTAATTTCACTAGGTTCTAAGCTACACACAGACAAAGACAAATATCTGTCTTATTCATTGCTTTATCCCTAGCAATTGGCATAGTGTCTGGTATGTGGCAGGCACTCACTAAATACGTGTAGAGCAAACAAGTAAACAAACAAGTTATCAAATGCTTTTTGGAACCCTCTCTCTCCTGTTTGTTAATCAGGGTAAAAGAATCACAGGGAAAGGAATGAACCACAGTCCCATGTTTACAGCACAGTGGGAGTTCCGATTCACAAATAACACTGACTTAATGCAGAAAGACTACTCGTAATAAGGGCTTTCAAAAAATTAGAGGTAGGAACATCAACATATCAAGCAGACACAACAACTTCACAGATGGAAGTGCCACAGAATTGAAAGTAAAAATGCCTCTTCTTTTATTTCCACAAGACTCTTAATCCTGTTGAGTTTTTCCTCAGTTTTACCTAAGAGATAGAAATTTTTATTATCCTGAATAAGTAGGTATCTAAGTTAATAAAATGTAGAACTGCATTTTGATGAAAGTAGCTATTTTCAAAGGGTCACTGAGAATTACATTGCTGAGTGAATTAAATTCACTGTAGAAGGAGATCAACTGTGACTAATCTGAGTCTATTTTACCCCACATTATTCCTTGATTTATTTGTCCCAACTCCACCAGACAAAATCAGCTTTCCTCCTGAGTGATTGTGATTCATGTTTTAATGCAAAATGATTTCTTTGTATTCCAAATGAGTAGCTCGTGTAAGGAATGGGACCATTTTTTTCTTCCACCCCTGCTGGTATTAACCAGTAGACAAGATTTGTGGCCTTAATACATAAGGCCATGTTGTTGTATGTTGTAAAATATGTATTTTTATAACACTACATGAATTAGGGCAAGGGAGAATGACCCTAGGCACTATTCTCACCTTTAATTTTATCTTGGAACTTCACTGTTTGATATTTCTTTTATAACTTTATTGCGTGATTCTCGTTTTAGATGAACTGGACCTGTGCCCTCAATCCTTAAAGAAGAGCAAACATTTGCTGCTGTGTACTTGCAGTGTTGTTTACCATCATGAGCCAAGAGTAAAGTCAAAAGGTAACTGACCTTCCCATCCACCTGCTGCCGCAAAGAACTTCACAGTATGAATTAAACAAATATTTCCTGTGGCAGGTATTCTTCAAAATATGAAAAACTAGTAATGAATAACTCTGCCTTGCAAGGAAGCTTATTTTCTGATCAGAGAAATGCATTTATATATGGTGTGCAAGACCAAAATTCACAAAGATGAGAAATATGTACCGAAGGAAAACAAGTAATGTTTGCCGCCATCTGGGGGAGTTGTGACTGGTGGACCCCACATGGAAAACATTTCTTGATTCAGGCATCTCCCATGATCCATGAGGCTGGTTTCTGAGAACTCCTTTGAATACTTAGTTGATCAAATGCTAGTATTAGACACTCAGTCATGTCTGACTCTCTGTGACCCCATGGACTGTAGCTCACCAGGCTCCTCTGTCCATGGAATTCTCCAGGCAAGAATACTGGAGTGGGTAGCCATTCCCTTCTCCAGGGGATCTTTCTGGACTCAAGGATCAAACCCAGGTCTCCTGCATTGCAGGCAGATTCTTTACCATCTAAGCCACACAGAGTGGCTAGACAGAGTCAAATGCTACATCAGGTCCAAACTTCCCAAAAGAGGATCTTGGTCATACATGCAATTACTCCAGGGCTATACTTCCATATAGATATTCTTCTATGGGAGAACACCAGCTAATTGTAGTTGGGTTTTATTTTTAACTTAGCAAAACCTTGCAAACCCTACTACCTGCTCTGTTGGTCTCCAGAATATACAGGTTTCCTCTCAGGGAGCAATAAGCAACTCCATTACACTCATCACATCACTGAAATATTATGCAGCATCAAGTTAGCTGCTTTTCATCAGGCTGAAATAACTTCCTTTTGCGGAAGGAATTTGGACGAGAGGTACCATTCATCTCCTGTTGGTGCTCTTGGTCCTAGCCTGTGGTTCAGTTGTTAGTCATGCCCAACTCTTTGTGACACCACAGACTGCAGCATGCCAGGTGCTATCCTAGGCTCCCTTTAGTCATGAGACAGCTATATATCAGGATCATATCCACTTAGCTGTTTATAGAATTATTTTCACTAACTTGTGCCTTCATATATTCCTCAAGGTTTTATTCAGGATTGTTTCAAGAAACAACTGAGTGGTTTCTTGTTTTACTTCTGTTGCTATTTTATAAAATGAATGCTAACAGTTAATTTTTGTAAAACAACATTCCCTGTATAAAAGTTCCACTAAGAAATTTATTTTAGAATTTATTAGAAGGAAAAAAAGTTTAAGCCAAAACTTTGTTTCCTCAGGAAAAAAACTGTTTTGCTTCCACTTCTTTTAATGTACTTTGTGATACCATATTTGCTTTTTTTTTTTTTTTTTAAGATAACTCCTAAAAGGCTCAGAATTAAATTTAAGGTACCATTATAGTAATTATATTGAACCTTACATCTAATATATTTTGATATACTTTTCACTGGTTTCTATTTTTCATCTTCTATCGTGTTACCCAGGTATATATCAAAAACAATTCTTATCAAATTATGTTGGAAAGAAATTGTCTATTGTACTCCCAACTGACAACCCCCCACCCCAGACTGAAGGGACGTGTATTTATTTAATGTATGGAAGAGAACCTGGCTATTCTGAGTACTAACAGGATAAATATTGTATGGACAAGGTCTGTAATCAATGCATAAATCTGTGTGTCCATGGAAGCTTGCTTTTCAAGATGGTATAAATGAATTAGAAACCCAAGAAAACAAAGTAGAAAATTAGAGTGCTGAGGGAACTAAGAATATGTGCAAAGCCAGTAACACATGTCACACTTATGTAACTTGCTAGAATTACAAAAGAGTGAAACCAAAGACAGCTTTCATTCAGAAAGAACTTTAGCCACTTTTAAATAGCAAAGGACAGGATGACAGATTGCATGTGTAGATGTGTATGTGTGTGTAGTTGTGTACATTCTCATACATGTGTATGTTTTTAGAAGATTAGAGAGAGGATGTTTAGAGAAAAAACAAAAAGGTAAAATACAGCATTTTTATGACACATACCTATTAAGAGTGAGTTCATGTGCAGGCAAGCTCAGTTGTGTCCAACTTTTGCAACCCCATGGAGTATAAGCTGGCTAGGCTCCTCTGTCCATGAAATTTTTCAGTAATTTTTAAGATTGCTGGTGTGGGTTGCGATTTACTACTCTGGGGGATCTTCTCAACCCAGGGATTGAACCCATATCTCCTACATTGGCAGACAGATTATTTACCACTGCGCCACCTAGGAATCCCATTAAGAGTAAAGGATACCAAAAATTAATTCTGTTCCACATAAGAAATTGTTCAGTCATTCAGTCGTATCAGACTCCTTGCAACCCCATGGACTGCAGCACACTAGGTTTCCCAGGCCTTCACCGTCTCCCAGAGTTTGCTCAAATTCATGTCCATTGAGTCAGTGATGCCATCCAACCATCTCATCCTGTTGCCCCCTTTTCCTCCTGTCTTCAATCTTTCCCACCATCAAGGTCTCTTCCAATGAGTCAGCTCTTCACATCAGGTGGCCAAATATTGGAGCTTCAGAATCAGTTCTTCCAATGGATATACAGGATTGATGTCTTTTAGGATTGACTGGTTTGACATCCTTGTGGTCCAAGGGACTCTCAAGAGTCTTCTCCAACATCACAGTTTAAAAGCATCAATTCTTATGTGCTCAGCCTACTTTATGGTCCAGCTCTCGATCCATATATGACTACCTGAAAAGCCATAGCTTTGACTAGACAGATCTTTGTTGGCAAAGTAATGTCTCTGCTTTTTAATATGCTGTCTAGATTGGTCATAGCTTTTCTTCCAAGGAGCAAGTGTCTTTTGATTTCATGGCTGCAGTCACCATCTGCAATGATTTTGGAGCCCAAGAAAATAAAGTCTGTCACTGTTTCTACTTTTTCCTTATCTATTTCCCATGAAGTGATGGGACCAGATGCCATAATCTTCCTTTTTTCAATGTTGAGTTTTAAGCCAGCTTTTCACTCTCATCTTTCACCTTCATCAAGAGACTCTTTAGTTCCTCTTGTCTTTCTGCCATTAAAATGGTATCATCTGTATATTTGAGGTTATTGATATTTCTCCCAGCAATCTTGATTGCAGCTTATGATTCATCCAGCCTGATATTTTGCATGACGTACTCTGCATGTAAGTTACATAACGAGGGTAACGATATACAACCTTGATGTACTGCTATCCCAATTTGAAACCAGTCCATTGTTCCATGTCCAGTTCTAACTGTTCCTCTTGACCTGCATATAGATTTCTCAGGAGGCAGGTAAGGTGATCTGGTGTTCCCACCTCTTTAAGAATTTTCCACGGTTTGTTGTGATCCACACAGTTAAAGGCTTTGGCATAGTCAATGAAGCAGAAGTAGATGTTTTTCTGGATTTGTCTTGTTTTTTCTATGATCCAACTGATGTTGGCAATTTGATCTCTGGTTCCTCTGCCTTTTCTAAATCCAGCCTGTACATCTGGAAGTTCTCAGTTCATGTACTGTTGAAGCATAGTTTGAAGGATTTTGAACATTACCTTGCTGGCATGTGAAATGAGTGCAATTTGACTCTTAGGCAACTATCTTGTGTTTTTCCCTTCTGGATACCTGATAAGAAAAAGTGTCAGCTGTGTTATTAGGAAGCCATTGCTTCTGGTAAAAATGACCTTAGATTGGTAAATTACACCTGGACTCAAAGAATTATAAAGATCTAATAGTGTACTGAAACTCTGGGCCTCTCTGGACGTGATGACACTTACATTTTGATATGTCCCTTGGAAGACCTATGGAATTGTTCTAGAAATCCAGGGTCTCATGGAGCAGGAGGCTTTTAAGCCAGTGTGGTTCATCCCATTGCACCTGAACTGTCACCTTAGGTGACCCGGATGGCCTTAACATACCCTTCAGCTTCACTAAACTTCTGACAGATTTCTTCCTGAAAATAGGCAAACGACCTCCATTTTCTTAGAGCATTAACCTTAGAAAACTTGTAAACTCTTTGTCCCGTTGAAGTGTAAATCTTCCACAACCCAGGAATGTCTTTTTCAAGGACCTAGAAGCCCTTCCTTTGAGATGTAATCATCAAGAAGGATAGGTCCCCTCTCCCCTGTCTCTTTGGCAGATTAGGACCCTAACTTCAGTAAGCAAGATGGGGCAGTTAGCAAGCAAAGATGGCATAATCACATCAAGTAAATTCCAAGATGGCATAATCACATCAAGTAAATTCCCAGTTAAGAAGCTCTAGTACTTTCCCTTTAACTCACCCCACTATTTGAAAATCTTTTCACCTTTTGTTTCAGGGGAGCTGCATTCAACAACTCTCTCCCCTACTGTAGTCTTGAATAAAGTCTTCCTTTATTCAGTAAGTCCTCTATTCAATTCCTTCACTGTTTTTCACAAGTGACCAGTGCAGTTTTGTTTACAGAGGTGAACTGAGTGAGCACAGTGGCAGTGTGGAGTGCTGCAAGGACTTCTGCTGAAGAAGCAGCCCAGTGCTGCTCTTGAGTGAATGAAGTCGTTCAGTCGTGTCCGACTCTTTGCGACCCCATGGACTGTAGCCTACCAGGCTCCTCCCTCCATGGGATTTTCCAGGCAAGAATACTGGAGTGGATTGCCATTTCCTTCTCCAGGGGATCTTCCTGACCCAGGGATCAAACCCGGGTCTCCCACATTGTAGACAGACGCTTTACCGTCTGAGCCACCAGGGAAGTGTTCTTACCTGCTAGTAAATGGGGCTCTTACCTCTTACAGAGTCAGCTGAGGCCAGAAGGCCTCACAGTCCTATGAATCTGAATGTTTAGTTGAACATTAAGACTCCCTGATGATTGGTGCTCTTATGTTGACTCTCTTCTACTGTCTTGCTACTGGTTTTATTTTGTCTTCTAATGGACTTTACTTTCAACCAGTAAGACAGGTTTTAACCAGAAAGTAAAATGTTACGTCCTTACTACCTTCTCCATAGTTTGCAGCAACCCAGTCTTTTTTGTCGTTGTATGATCATGAATTTGGAGAAGGCAATGGCACCCCACTCCAGTACTCTTGCCCGGAAAATCCCATGGACGGAGGAGCCTGGTGGGCTGCAGTCCATGGGGTCGCTAAGAGTCGGACATGACTGAGCGACTTCCCTTTCACTTTTCACTTTCATGCATTGGAGAAGGAAATGGCAACCCACTCCAGTGTTCTTGCCTGGAGAATCCCAGGGACAGGGGAGCCTGGTGGGCTGCCGTCTATGGGGTCACACAGAGTCGGACACGACTGAAGTGACTTAGCAGCAGCAGCAGCATGATCATGAATTACCATTTTATGGCTTTTGAGAAAACTCTCCTGGAACTCGTCCTCATAATGCTTGCTTCTATTGGGACTTTGAAGAACAATTCAGGCATTTTAGTTATAAGCAAAATAGCAGCTTATCCAAATGTAAAGGCAATAACTACTATACTATCACCAAAGAACATGATTTATAAGTAACTGGGTAGAAGGTTAAAAAAAAGAAAAAGCCCTCAGGGATTCTAGGATCAGTGAGGCTTGTTTCTACATTTTGGGGGATGGTGATGCAAGTAAAACTGATGGCCTGGCAGCAAGTAAAGAGGCTGTTCTGGACAGTCTGCAGGCTGGGTGGGGTAATCTCATAAAAAGTCAAAAAGCCAATTTCAGTTGTTTATGGATTCTTTGAAAAACCTTGAAGATCTAATGTGCACTGTCTCTTTGTATTGTCTGCTAAAGTGTTTTCATTGCTACCTTTCCTTTCATTCCCAAGTCTACCATTTCCTCATCAGGATCTCTCAGCACATTTAGACAGCCTTGGCTTGGTCAGGATGATAGAAAACATTCCTTCCTGAGGGCTGAATATATTTTTCAAAACAATTATATATATTCAATTGATCAAGCCAGAAACATGGTTCAAAGATCTGTAGATAGAACAGGGGAAAACTAAAGAAGAAAAAAAGGAACTTTTTAACTCATTTTAATGCTTTTAATGATTCTCTAAATGTAGTTCACATAGTTGAAGGGAAGTGTGTTTTGGACTTGGGGAAATTATTTCAAATATATTCTAACTCTAAAAGTACATCTAGGAAGATAACGTACTGCTGCAAAACTTTTATACACACTCTATCTAAAGAGCTGTCAAGAATTTATAAATGAATACCACATTGTCTGAAGTTCTTAGAGAATACAGACACTTCCTTGGACGGCTGTTAACGCAGAATAATTATGTCTTCACTGATAATTCTTCCAAGAACTTGTTTTCTGTATCTTCTTATAATTCTCTTTCTTCTCTACCACCTCCTGCTTTTAACCTTTACTTTTTTGATTTTTATTGTGCAGTCTATGCAAAAATGGATTCTCTGGAATATGAAAGGATTTAATAGATGATAGGATTTGTAGAGACATGGATGGCACATTTAAATCTAGAAGACTGGCATTAGCTTAAGTGAGAAAAATAAGAAAAAAAATCTTTGAAAATATTCCAGACATTTTTACATGTGACAAATGAAGGACTATGTAATATTGTAGGAGAAATTTAGAGTTAAGCTATGAGGATATGGGACCCTCTCAGAAATTCAGTGAAGTTCAACGACATTCCTAAGCTCAGTGCAAGCATTATGATAGGTGCCATCAGAAGTAAGGAAGACCCTGTGTGTTCTTTTGGAATTTGTGATCAAACTGAGTTCCTTACTATAGGAGTCCTCTCTTTGAGAGAAGAGGTAACTTGTAGGCATTTTAACCTCCTAGAACCTAGTTCAGGGTCAGTCAATGACCAGGAAATAGTTACTGAACTGAAGCATGCAAAGTTGCCTTATGGAAATAAAAACGTGCATTACCTAATGCACTGAGTTACTCATAAGAAAATTGTCATCATAATTAACCAAGAAATCTTCCTTTGTAGTACCAATAGCCTTTTTAAAAATATATCTCAGCTCTTTCTCTTTAACAGAAGCATCATCTTGATCTGACAGATGAGAAAAGAGAACTAAAATTAAAATAATCACTTGAGTCCTTATATTGCACTTAGTAGTCTACAAGTTGCTTTGCGTGTTTTGCCTGACCTTATTCTCACATCATTCTATGAAGATACTATGAAGAAACTGAAGCCCCTACCAGTGAATAATTTTTGCAGAATTGTTGTTGTTCAGTCATTAAGTCACATCCGATTCTGTGACCCCATGAACCACAGCACATCAGGTTTCCTTGTTCTTCACCATCTCCCAGAGTTTGCTCAAATTCATGTCCACTGAGTCAGTGATGCCATCCAGCCATCTCATCCTTTGTTGCCCCCCTGTTCCTCCTGCCCTCAATCTTTCCCAGCATCAAGGTGTTTTCCAGTGAGTCAGCTCTTTGCATCAGGTGGCCAAAGTATTGTATCTTCAGCTTCAGCTTCAGTCCTTCCAATGAATACTCAGGATTCATCTCCTTTAGGATTGACTGGTGTGATCTTCTTGCTGTCCAAGGGAGTCTCAAAAGTCCTTCTCCAGCCCCAGAATTTGAAAGCATCAATTCTTTGGCACTCAGATTTTTTTATGGTCCAACTCTCACATCTGTACATGACTACTGGAAAAACCATAGCTTTGACGATACAGATATTTATTGGCAAAGCAATGTCTCTGCTTTTTAATACACTAAGTTTGTCATAGCTTTTCTTCCGAGTAGCAAGTGTCTTTTAATTTTGTGGCTACAGTCATTGTCTGCAGTGATTTTGAAGCCTAAGAAAATGAAATCTGTCATTGTTTCCATGTTTTCCCCACCTGTTTGCCAAGAAGTGATGGGACTGGATGCCATGATCTACATTTTTTGAAGGTTGAGTTTTTTTATATAAATTTATTTATTTTAATTAGAGGCTAATTACTTTACAATATTGTATTCATTTTGTCATACATCAACATGAATCCACCAGGGGTGTACACATGTTCCCCATCCTGAACCCCTCTTCCACCTCCCTCCCCATACCATCCCTCTGGGTCATCCCAGTTTTAAGCCAGCTTTTTCACTCTCTTCTTTCACCTTCATCAAGAGGCTCTTTAATTCCTCTTCACTTTCTGCCATTAGAATGGTAACATCTGCATATCTGAGGTTGTTGATATTTCACCCAGCAATCTTGATTCCAGCTTATTATTCATTCAGCCTGACATTTCACATGATGTACTCTGTATATAAGTTAAATAAGCGTGGTGACAATATACAGCCTTGAAGTACTCTTTCCAAATTTAGAGCCAATCCGTTGTTTGGTGTCCAGTTCTAAATGTTGCTTCTTCTCCTGCATCCAGGTTTCTTGGGAGACAGGTAAGGTGGTCTGCTATTTCCATCACTTTAAGAATTTTCCACAGTGTAACCCACACAGTCAAAAGCTTTAGCATAGTCAACAAAGCAAAAGTGGATGTTTTTCTGGAATTCCCTTGCTTTTTCTGTGATCCAACGGATGTTGGCAATTCGATATGTAATTTGAAGAATTATAGAGCTAGTAAGGGAAGCAACTAGGATTGTAGCTCTGTTTTCTTTAACTCCAAAGCCCATGTTCCTGCCATTGGTTTTCACTATTTCTGAAACGTGAAAAAATTCAAACAGACACTATATACATGCCTCTAATAAGCTAGAAACTTTGACAAGTGCTCTTATTATAAAGTTAATGTATTCAAGACTTACTGGGAATTGCTCACTGATAAAAAGTAAGGTATACTTTGATTTTCCTAAGTGAGCAATCTGAAGCTGATATGTGAGACAGCTGTTCCTCTCGTTTCCAGATTCCATTTGCAGTATATGTTATGGCAAAATATGTGTGAGTCTTGACTGAGACTTCCAAATATAGAAAGGTCTGTACACCAACGAAGAATGGAGGAATAGTAAAGAGAACGGAAGTTAAAGTTTTAGGTGTTTTACTCTGTGCAAGATGCCAGTAGTAACCACAGGACTTAATCTTCAAAAGCCATCTTCTGACCTTGAAGCCAATTTTTTTCCCACTCTACTACACCAGTTCCAAGAAGTTGCTAACAGATCTGACAGTTGAGTTGCGCTAGCTCCACCAGAATCAAGTCTCTAAACACCCTACTCATCTGTAAAATGGGGATAATGGTAAGGATTATCTCATACAGTTTGAGGATTAAATCATTTACTTTGCCAATCATCATGCCTAACAAGTAGAAAGCCAGCCAGTCTTTCTATGACACTGCAGCCTAGTATATGTCTCATTTTACATTAGTCTAAATGAAATTAAATAAATCTTCAATTAACATTTATATGCCGAGGTCTGCTGAATCTCTAAAATCAGTAAAATGTAACAGTCCTATTCAGTTCAGTTGCTCAGTCGTGTCCGACTGCGACCCCATGAATTGCAGCACGCCAGGCCTCCCTGTCTATCACCAACTCCTGGAGTTCCTCCATTATATGGAAATAAGGTCCAAATTTTGCTCAGCTTAAAGAAAAAAGAAAGTGAGGGGCACATTCTCCTGTTTCTGTGGCCATAGTGTCTGCCCCTTGTGTTATGTGGTGCCCTGCACAGCTCAGGTTGCAGGGAGGCCGTTCTCAGCCTCAGACATCACGATGTCACTGGAGGGCCCAGGCCCAAGCTTCCTAGCCTGCAGCCCACATCATCACTCACGTGCTGTCCCCATCAGTTCTGCCAGCTCCGAGGAGCCCAAGGGGCCCAAGTAACAGAGGAGGTCATTGAGATCACTTGATGGCTGTTGACCCATGATCTGGATCCAAGTAATTGGCGCCTCTTCCCAATCATTGTGCAGGGGAGTGAATGTATGTTCTGTCCACCACTGTCAACAGTGGGCACCATTGCAAGGCTGCAGCCTTGAGACAACAGTGTGGTATGTAGACCACCAGAATGGTATGCGTGACTGACTGCTCATTTTGCAACCGAAAGGCACTCCTTGTTTTAAGTTCTCTTGCTTATTAGAGCTGCTTGTTACCAATCTGGAGTGCTCTGCCTTCTTTGATCTTCCCTTGCCCTCCAAGTATAGGGGCCAATTTCAGATTTCAACCAACACCAAGTTGCAGCTTTCATCTCTCCAACCCTAGTTAAGAAGGTTGCCCATCTGGCTCCTTTTCTGTCAGGGACTCTGGAGGTCTCCACACCCTCCTCACTCAAACAGAACCAGGTCCTCCTAATAGCCCAGACTTTGTGAAAGGTGAGGGCACGGTTCTGCAGAGTTGTGAACTTTCCATTTCAAGTTTGGAACCCTGAGACATTATTAATAGACTCCTCCCATTCCTATCCGCCACTCTGTTCTCTGTACTTACCTTACCAGGAATTAGTAATGCCTGTCAGCACACTGCATTTTGCGTACAGCACAGCTGTACATACTTTTTATCATAATATAAAGATTAATTTGGTTTTTGTCCATTTAACATTGGTATCATGGAGCTCTTTCAATGGAAGTCCAAGTTAGAGCAATGTATAGACCACATGAAACTCAGTAAAAAGAAAACATTTCTATAAAGATATGTCTGAGGTTGTTTGTAACACAATATTGCCTAGTAAAGGCTGACTGATACACATATTTCTACTTGTATTTCATAAATATCATCTAGAGTCAATCAGTGCTAATTACATTTCCCTGAAAACAAGAAAATTAACATTCTTTACTGCTTTATTTGTTCAACATTGTTTTTCACACCCCAATTTTTCCTTATGAATTCTCTTTTCTTTTTGCTGAAATACATGTTAAGATACATGGTAAGATAATACATGGAAATACATGGTAAGATAATTCTTTCAGAGAAAGTCTATGAGTAGTAAACTGAGCTCTTCCTTGTCTTAAATTATTGAGATTTTGCCCCCACACAAGTTTATTTGTACAGAAGTATCTAGGTGCAGAGTTACTGCTTCTCAGAACTTTTGAGCTGTTACCTTTTTGTCTTCATGAGTTTGACACTGTCAGTGAGAAATCAGATGTCAATCTTGTTTTCATGCATTCCTTACTCCTATATTTTGATTCAGCGTTTATTTGGATAGATTTTAGTTTCAGGTAGTTTTTTTATTCTCCTTAAGATTGTTTTTATGTGTGCTCAGTTCCTGTGTGTTTGGTAATATATGCCAGTTGCTGTTATACCTGAAGGATAATGTCACTGTTTTAAATGATTGGATGACACTTTATTTTCTTATGATGTTGTAGATATGCCTTCCTTGACTCCTGGCATGAGAAGTAGCTACTGAGAAGTCTGAAGTAACCTAACTTTTCCTCTATAAATAGCTTCCTTTTCTGTTTGGATGACCATATAGTACAGGTAATTTTTTTTCTAAGGTGATATCGTCACACAGCTAAATTCACAGACAGGATATAATTTAGTGTCTGTCATATTTTAAACAAATTTTCTTGAGACCTCTGGGAGATAGAGTGATCTTTAGATATGCAGATTAATACTTTGCTACAATTAAAATTTTTTAAAGATTTTGTTGTTGTTGTTTTTGAATGGTTTTTCAGTTCCATTCATTATAAATTCTGCTTCCAAGCACTAATCATACATGTGATGGCTTTATGTGTGGCCTTACATCCTTCACCTCCTCCATATTCATTCCTGTATATTTATTCTTTTCCATTATTCTTTTTTTATAATCTAGGCATTCAACATCTACCTGGATGTGATTTAAGTCATCTTTATCTTATTTTTATTTAATGTATCTTTTTTTCTCTTTATGTATTTCTTTTTCATTTTATTCCTACACTCAACTAGCTCACCTTTTGTCTTCTGCTGTCTTAGGAACTCATTTCTCTCTTCTATGAGCTTTTCTTTTATGGACAGATAATTTGTTTGAAATTTATTGGAGGCCATGGAGGATTATATGTCTGAACTCCTGATCTATCGGGCAACTGTTCTTAAAATGTATTTTCTTTACCTGCGTGCTTTATATTTTCCCTCCCTACTTGTGGAGTGTCTCTGCATATTTAAATTTTTGTTCTTCTTTTTATCGATCACATTGTTTGAAGAATATACTGGATAACTGCATAGAGGTGGGAGTGATATGAGTTGGAATGCTGTAGGTTTAGGTTTCTCATCTTAAAAACACTCTTGGAAGACCTGTGATTTCCTCTGCCCTGGGACGCCTCTGATTTCAGCTCAGTGTCCTAGCAGTCTTTATGACATGTCAAGTCTTTTATGTCACAGTTCTGCCACTGAGGTCTGGTGGTATGTAAAACTGTTTCTCCTCTTGCCTTAGTCCTGTTTTATCTGTCCATGAACTGTTCGGGTCGTAGACCAGAAAAATGACTTGTCAGCACAGTCATTCATTCTGTCCCACATTCCCTGTGTCCCTGCCAAGTTGACAGTCCCTGTTACTTTTGTTGGCCTTCCCATCCTTCCAGATCTTGTTACTCATTTAGGACAGAGTCATTTGCTTTTAGACAAGTATTTCTTGTTCACAGTGTAAGCCAATGTGCACCTGTTCTTAAAATACTCCCTAGATTTCCCAGTATAGCAAATATACCTCATATTTGTATAATTTAATTGAAGATGACAGTTTTTGGTGGGTCTCATGGAGTTGGGAATACATTTTTAAAGAAAAACAAACAAAAAAACCTTTTCTCCATTATCTTTAACTGAAAGACCAAAACAGATTTTAAAAGGTTGAATTGACATGATTAAAACTATCTCCTAATAATTGTCATTGTTATAAATTATAGAGATGTTCAAAATATAGAATCAGCAGAATTTGCTGATATACAGAATATAGAATCCAAGGAAATGAGAGGAATCAAAGACTATCATTACGTTTTCTTGACTTGAGATACTAGGATGACGATGGTGTCAGTCTTTTGATGTTGAAGACAGGAAGACCAGGCTGCCATGGAGAGTGTATTAGAGGTTCTCTCCTGATGTATTATCACTGAGGAATGTCTGATATATCCAAGGGGGATTTCAGATATCCTTTTAGATATGAGTCTGCAGCTTGGGGAAGAGGTGGATTAGCCTAAATACAGTAATTAGAGCCTGAAAGATGGCTAAACTGATCATGGAAGTTATATAAATAGTGAAGAACAGAAGCCAAGCTCTGAGATATTCTTATGTATAAATCAGGTACTAGAGAAAGAGGAAAGGAGGCTGAGGTTGGAGGGAAAACAAAGAGAGTACAGTGTCTCTAAAGGGAAGAGGTAGTATGATTTCGAGAGGATAGTCGATTGTATTAAATGAGTCTGAAAGGTGGAGTAGAATGAAGAAAGAGAGTTGGATTTGGCAACATGGAACTCACTAGTGACCCTGACAAAAGCAGTTTCAGTGTGTTGTTGGTAAGAAGCCAGATTGCAGTGGCTTGAATTAATGAGATAGAAGTGAGGAAGCAGGGAGAAAGTAGATAACATTTTTAAGAGGTTTATCTGTGATTGGCAGTTGACAAATATGTGGTAAGTTGTGACATCAAACTTTGCTGTTTATTTGGTTTTATTATGAAAGTTACTAGAGCATGTTTGTGTTCTACTATAAATGACACATAGAGGGGAAGAGATTAATCATGCAAGAGAGGAATGGATGAATGGCATTGTATAGTCTTTGAAAGACAAGAGGGAATTTGATCCAGAGCAAAATTCTGTCAGTGGACAGAAGCACAGTCAGATCATTTGCTGAAATAGGATAGAAGAGAAAATATGGATGTTAATGTTACAAGTTTCTTAAATTGGATGATGGTAAGATGAAATTTCTTTTTGATGGCTTCTGCTTCTCTGTGAAATTTGAGAGGAGGTCATCAGGTTGCTGAGGGAGAACCATTTTGTGAGCCTTGAAACAATAAAGATGTTAGAACCTCAAACCAACTGCCCTGTTAAACATGTTATATTTAAATGGTTATTTTATATTCAGTGATTTTTCTGGAAAATAGTTAACAAAACTATAAAGCAAGACTAAATGCCTACCGACACATTGCTATGAGTTAGTGCCTCCTGCTGCTGCTGCGTCGCTTCAGTCGTGTCTGACTCTGTGCGACCCCATAGACGGCAGCCCACCAGGCTCCCCCGTCCCTGGGATTCTCCAGGCAAGAGTACTGGAGTGGGGTGCCTAGTGTACCACTTTTACAGGTTTAAAAACTTGAGCCATGTGGATTTTTCAGTGTGATATAAGTGGGAGGTGAGGGAACTAGAATTCAATCCAAACTGATCTCAGAGCCTGTGCTGCTAATCACCACAGAGAGTGCCTCTAGTCATCACTGCATTTAAATCACCACCCTCACACATACAATGAAAAATGTTTTGTTTTTTTTTTTCTCATTATTGACTTTACCTCTGTTTCAAAAGTTCGTGTGACTCACTCAAAAAAAAGTTTATTTAGATATTCTGGATAGAACAAATACCTCATTTCTACACTACCGAGGTCAAGAGTTAGAAATAAAACTATACATTCTCACCTTAGCATTTTCCATGGACATTAAAAGTTTTTATTTTTAATCTTTAATAAATAAGCCGTGATGAAATAACTAGAAATTTGACGAACTCTGCAACTTACAGTGTTCATCTGTCTTCATGAATAATCTCTTCTGTCAATCTGGCGTTAATATTTGCCTTTATGAACATGTTAATTTTTTCATTCAGTGGTTTTCTTTCACTTTTTTTAATAAGACAAAAACAAGAATTCAGACATTTGACAGAGTATATAATGCAGAAAAGAACAAAAAGATGTCTTGGCACTGAGTTAATGAAATTATTACTCAAAAGAACCATGAAAGGTGTTGGAATAACGTGGGTGTGTTATTCATGAATTCTGTTTAATTTTTGTTTTTCTTTGCTTAAGAGTGCTATCTAAGATTGGAATGTGAAAATTTAGTTTGACGCTTCAATTGCTAAAGATAATTTAAGAGCAGAGAGCAGATCTTCAAGTAAAGAGGGGAAATGCAGTACAAAGAAAGAAATCATTAACATGGGAAGGATAAAATAAGGAAACTGACAAAAGTTTCTGTGATTCCTGAATTTATTACAAAATTCTGTGGAAGAGGCTTAAACTATTATTCTATTTTATGAAAGAGGAAAATAAAACCTCATAAATATGTGTAATTTCATTATACATACTTATAATTTGTATTTGGATACTCCAAATATTTATAATTTGGAGTAAATAGTATATTAATGATGTGTAGCACTTAAAACGTATGTCTCTCCCATTATTTTTCTAACATTCATTTTGCTTTTTGATTCAGAAAGTGTTGGTTATGGATGGGTTACTATTGACTAAAATTAATACTTGAAATTCATACCTACAGTGGGAAAAATTCAAAGATAATAATTAAAATGCAAATTTAACTAGAAGAATTTAACAATGGAATTAAAGTCATCCTGGAATTTCAGTGATACCTTGATGTATTACTCAGTTTTTAAGACTATTTTTTGCTGAGGAGAGAATAAACATTCAGCCACACGTGTGGAGAACAGAGAACAAGTTAAGAGTGCTTTATTAAAGGCTAAAGTGCCAAATTTGCTTATTTTATTTTTCTTCTTGGTAGACTGGCTCTGTCTGAGACCTATGTTATCCTAGACACCAGGACCCACTACAGGTGGCTTAAGAATGAAGAGCCTTAGACATATAGAAGGGTATCATATAATCTGCATTTTCTGGGGATGGAAGTCCTGAGCAGAGTCATGCCCTATCTGAGGGTGAAGCTTCCTGATTCTGCAAAAGGGATTTTTTTTTTCTTTCATAGGAAGTAACCACATCATGGTCACATAATTTCACTTTGATGACATAGACTTTTTAAAGAAAAGCTAATTAAAGCTTATATTACTCATATTTTCAAAAAGCCCTCATGTAGTATACTGTGTTTCAAGGTCAATTAATTATTTCATTCTTATAATTTGGTAAAATGAGAGCTGAATTTCATAATTCAAAAAAATAAATAAAAGGAGTCTAATAACACACTGATAACCACATACAGATATTTATTTTATTGTCTCTGGCCTCATTGGAATGTCAACATGGCAGACGTGTGTGTGCTTCGCTTCAGGCTTTTGCTCATAGAAACTCCTTATCCAGAGAAATGTTGAAAAAATACCCCATTTTTTCCCTTTAAAAAATAGATATCAAAAAAATCAGAGGGCTACATTTTTAGTTATTCCACTCTTACCTCTTACTAGTATTCTTGATCTTGGATGTGCTACTTAAAGTTGGCTTTTGAGAGTCAAAACTTTGGGCAAGATTCAAGTTAACAAAAGGAGGGAGCCTCCTTCTCACTGAGAATGGAAGTAATTTTCCTGAATCAATAATGTTCGTTTCTAATGGATGATCCTTGAGATTGATAAAAGTTGATAACCCAGGAAAAGGAAATGCTTAAAATGTGGCATAACCTAAGGGATTTAAAAGTAGTATCTAGCATTCTTGTATATTCTAGAATCAGAATTGGTTCTTATATCTTGTAGATAAATACTATTAGGAGAGGTTTTTTTTTTTAGACTCATGATCTTTGTTATTTAAAAATTATTTCAATTTAAGATAGTTTACTATGTTTTTTCATATCAAGCCAATGAAATGAGTTGGCGTTATCATAGAAAAGGAAATCAAATTTCTCCAAAATTCACTGCTTTGAGGTAAATCACCTCAAGGAGATAGTAAGAATTAATGGCAGCTCCAGGGTGTCAGATGTTTGAAACGCTCCCCACAGCCTTGGTTCATATACTTTCTTGTTGCTGATTGACCGAGGAGTAAGATATCAGTAAGCTAAAGATCAAATGAGCAGCACTGAAATCGAAGGGGCTTTAGAGAAAATGATACATCCTAGAAGCTGAGCCTTGGGAGGAAATGGATAGATTTTATTTTCTATCCAGAATCGTGCCTCTGCTTCTTTGATAATTAAACTGTAGTCTAAAAAGAGTTGGGGAAGATAGTGGGGGGAGAAGACACTCACATGATAAAAGTTCAGACTAGCATCTATGATTTTAAATATTAATTTAAAACAGTTGTGAAAAGTATTAGCTTTAGATACCATATTGACTTTCTGACTTTCAAGACAGAAAAGAATGCTGTCTTCTGTGCCTGGGGGGATGGTAATCAAGCTGGCACACTGGCAATCAATGTGAATTCATTAAAGAAAACAAAATAAATAGGTGTGGCTTTAAAATTCTATCTCTGTTTATAAATTCTTTCAATATGAAACAGTTTTGATGTTGAAAATCAGCAAAAAAAATACATGGAAAAAGGCAACCAAACAAATGGAAAAATCCTAAAAGAAATCACCAGTCTCCAAAACCATTCTGGCTACCCAGCTCTTCAAGAGATACATAAAGCTTCTCTTAGATAATTCCATCCTTTATACATATCCATTTGCTGCTTTTTTGTTAATTACAAAAATCAACATACTTAGTGTAGAAAAAAAAGTAGAAAAAAATAGAGAAAAGCAGAAAGAAACTATCCACACTATCTTCCCTCAGATATAACCAACTTTGATGTTTTGTAAGATATTCTTTTGTGTTTTTCCCTCATTTCTTTTTTCCCAAATTGCCATGAAATGCAGCACATTTGTGTGTGCATTGTCATGAGCAAATATACAGTCGACATTGTTCAGTTGCTCGGTCATGTCCGACTCTTTGCAACCCCGTGGATGACAGCATGCTGGGCTTCCCTATCCTTCACTCTCTCCCGGAGTTTGCTCAAACTCATGTCTGTTGAGTTGGCGATGCCATCCAACCATCTCGATCTCTGTCATCCCCTTTTCCTCTTGTCTTCAATCTTTCCCAGAATCAGTCTTTTCCATTGAGTCAGCTCTTCGCATCAGGTGGCCAAAGTATTAGAGTTTCAGCTTCAGCACCAGTCCCTTCAATGAATATTCAAGATTGATTTCCATTAGGATTGACTGGTTGTATCTCCTTGCAGTCCAAGGGACTCTCAAGAGTCTTCTCCAACACCACAGTTCAAAAGCATCAACTTCTTTGATTCTCAGCCTTCTTTATGGTACGACTCTCACATCCATACATGACTACTGGAAAAACCATAGCTTTGACTATTTGGCACACACACCGAAATCCACACAAAATAATTGATAAGAATGAGAGCACAATATTTTAATATATGCAATATATTATATTTAATAAATATTAGGTTATACTCTTTCATATATTTGGATGCATCATAAATTACTTAACTATTCACCAGGTAAAGGACATTTAGAATATCTGTAACTTTTCACTGTTACAACAGTGATACAGTGGGCATATTTGTACATATCTGTGCCAGTTAATGGAGAAGGCAATGGCACCCCACTCCAGTACTCTTGCCTGGAAAATCCCATGGACGGAGGAGCCTGGTGGGCTGCAGTCCATGAGGTCGCTAAGAGTCAGACACGACTGAGCGACTTC
This sequence comes from Cephalophus harveyi, assembly GCA_006410635.1. Classification (NCBI taxonomy): domain Eukaryota; kingdom Metazoa; phylum Chordata; class Mammalia; order Artiodactyla; family Bovidae; genus Cephalophus; species Cephalophus harveyi. The sequence goes on along the minus strand of SJYT01071221.1, from coordinate 299,606 downwards.
ACTTTCACTTTTCACTTACATGCATTGGAGAAGGAAATGGCAACCCACTTCAGTGCTCTTGCCTGGAGAATCCCAGGGACAGAGGAGCCTGGTAGGAGGCTGTCTATGGGGCTGCACAGAGTCGGACACGACTGAAGCAACTTAGCAGCAGCAGCAGTAGCAGCAGCAGCAGCAGTGCCAGTTAAATTTTCTTCATATTTTCTGGTTTTTTTTTTTTTACCATTTTGCCATTTATTTTCTTAAATAGGTCCTTTTGTTCAATCTGCCATCTCACCAAATCATATTTTATTTAAGTTTCTTCTTATTTTTAGCTCATTATTGTATGTTTTTAAATTTCAGCACTCATTTGTGAAACTATAGATATATGTATGTATGTATATCTACATACATTAAATATTTCACATATATTACATATATTTATATTAGATTTGTATATAAATATATATTTATATTTAAGCTGTATGAAATAAATAATGTACAAATATGTATTAATAAAAATTATATATATTTAATCTCTACACAGCAGTATTTTAGAGCAGGTTTCTGTTATCATGGACAAGAAAGCCTCTCTGAGGGTATGAATTATATTTATTTAGAAAATTGGAACTGTCAAAGGAACATTTCATCCAAAGATGGACACAATAAAGGACAGAAATGGTAAGACCTAATAGAAGTAGAAGAGATCTAAAAGAGATGGAAAGAGTAAACTGAAGAACTGTACAAAAAAGATCTTAATGATCCAGATAACCACGATGGTGTAGTCTCTCACTCAGAGCCAGACATTCTGGAGTGTGAAGTCAAGTGGGCCTCAGGAAGCACAACTGCCAGTAAAGCTGATGGAATTCCAGCTGAGCTCTTTGAAATCCTTAAAAATGATGCTATTAAAGTGTTGCACTCAATATCTCAGCAAATTTGGAAACCCAGCAGTGGCCATAGGACTGGAGAAGGGCAATCCTCATCCCAATTCCCAAGAAGGACAGTAGTAAAGAATATTCCAACCACTGGACAGTTGCACTCATCTTTCATGCTAGTAAGGCTATGCTCAAAATCCTCCAAGCTAGGCTTCAGTATTGAACTGAGACCTTCCAGATGTTCGAGCTGGGTTTACAAAAGGCAGAGGAACAAGAGAACACATTGCCAACACTCGCTGAATCATAGAAAACACAAGGAAACACCAGAAAAACATCTACCTCTGTTTCACTGACTGCTAAAGCCTTTGACTGTGTGGATCATAAACAAATTGTGGAAAACTCTTAGAGATGGGAATACCAGACCATCTTACTTATGTCCTGAGAAACCTGTATGCAGGTCAAGAAGCAACAGTTAGAACTCTGTATGGAACAACTGACTGGTTCAGGATTGAGAAAGGAGTATGATAAGGCTGTTTATTCACTTACTCCAAGAGAACATCATGCGAAATGCTGGGCTGGATGAGTTACAAACTGGAATCAAGATTGCCTGGAGAAATATCAATAACCTCAGATATGCAAATGATGCCATTCTAAAGGCAGAAAGCAAAGAGGAACTAAAGAACCTCTTGGCGAGAGTGAAGGAGGAGAGTGAAAAAGCTGGCTTGAAACTCAGTATTAAAAAAACTAAGATCATGGCATCTAGTCCCATCACTTCATGGCAAATAGAAGGGGATAAGGTAGAAGCAGTGAGAGATTTCCTCTTCTTGGACTCTAAAATCACTGCAGATAGTCACTGCAGCCACAAAATTAGAAGATGCTTTCTTCTTGGCAGGAAAGTTATGAAAAACATGCACAGTGTGTTAAAAAGCAAAGACATCACTTTGCCAACAAGGGTCTGTATATTCAAGGCTGTGGTCTTTCCAGTAGTCATATATGGATGTGAGAGCTGGACAGTAAAGAAAGCTGAGCACCAAAGAATCTATGCTTTCGAGCTGTGATTCTGGAGAAGACTCTTGAGAGTCCCTTGGAAAGCAAGGGTATCAAGCCAGTCAATCTTAAAGGAAATCAACCCTGAATACTCTTTGGAAGGACTGATGCTGAAGCTGAAGCTCCAATACTTTGGCCACCTGATGTGAAGAGCCAACTCACTGGAAAAGACCCTCATGCTGGGAAAGATTGAAGGTGGAAAAAGAGGGCAACAAAGGATGAGATGGTTGGATGGCATCACCAATTCAATGCACATGAACTTGGGCAAACTCCGGGAGATGGTGAGGGACAGGGGAGTCTGGTTTGCTGTAGTCCAAGGGGTCTGAAGGAGTTGGACACAGTTTTAACAACTGAACGACAACAAAAACTTCTGTCCTGTTTTTCTCTATTGTTGTTTAGTCACTAAGTTGTGTCCGACTCTTTGATCTCTGGTTCTTCTGCCTTTTCTAAATCCACCTTGTACATCTGGAAGTCCTTGGTTCAAGTATTGTTGAAACATAGCTTGAAGGATTTTGAGCATAATCTTGCTGGCATGTGAAATGAGTACAGTTGTATGTAATTTGAACATTCTTTGGCATTGCTGTTCTTTGGGATTAGAATGGAAACTGACTTTTTCCAGTCTTGTGCCCACTGCTGAGTTTTCCAAATTTGCTGGCATAGTTAGTGCAACACTTTAACAGCATCATCTTTCAGGATTTTAAATAGCTCAGCTGGAATTCCATCACCTCCACTAGTTTTGTTGGTAGTAATGCTTCCTAAGGCCCACTTGTCTTCACACTCCAGAATGTCTGGCTCTAGTTGAGTGACCACACCATTGTGGTTATCTGGATCACTGAGAACTTTTTTGTTGTACAGTTCTTCTGTGTATTCTTGTCACCTTTTCTTAATTTATTCTGCTCTTGTTAGGTCTTTGCCATTTTGGTCCTTTATTGTACCTATCTTGCATGAAATCTTCCCTTGGTATCTCCAATTTTCTTAAAGAGATCTCTAGTCTTTCCCATTCTGTTGTTTTCCCCTATTTCTTTGCATTGTTCACCTAAGAAGCCTTTCTTATCTCTCCTTGCTATCTCTGGAACTCTGCACTCAGTTGAATATATCTTTCCCTTTCTTCTTTGCCTTTCGTGTCTCTTCTTTTCTTAGCTATTTGTAAGCCCTTCTCAGACAACCAGTTTGCTTTCATGCTTTTCTTCTTCTAGTCTCTTTAAAGGCAAAAGGTGAGGGATGGGCATGGTTAGTTGTTGCAGACTTCTCCTCACTGTCAGATCCTTTGTTCTTGAGGTCAGTTCATGATCAGGTAGCAATGTTCCTATAAATCTCTACCAAATGAATGTTATTCTCTGTCCTGACAAGAAAGAGCAAGGTCCCAAAGCACAACTTTTACCCTCCAAGGTCCCAGTCCTGGCTAAGAGGAGGCAGAGCTCAGCTGGCAGCTCCTTCAGGCCAGGTTCCCACATCCTGCCCAGCTGTCATCCCTGAGAGCCAGGCCTCCTTCCAGGCCGGTCTTCAGTCTCCTTCCTCAGGCAGCCCAGATGGGGAGACCAGATCTCACAGACTGTGACCCAGACAGCCAGCCACTGCTAGGAGGTCTCAGAGACAGGAATAGGGGAGAGGTTCACCACTGCCTCAAGCCCAGGGCCCAGCCAGTGGGTGGTCTTGATGAGGTCCCTGGAGCCCTGCAGGATGTAGTCCCCAGTCTGTTCCCAGAGCCCTCAAGCTCACCCACCTGATCCAAGGCTGGATAAGCTGGAGGGCCTCCAGGAGAAGACCTGAATAGGCCTCTTACCTCACTCTCCACCCGATGAGCACCGCACCACCAACCCTTGACTGACTCTCTTCCCCAACTGTCCCTCATTGACAGTTGCCTGGGGGCAGGGCCCACAGCAGCGCTGACCAGTAGCTGTCAGTGCTGGGAACAGAGTCTGTTATATCTGCTTAATTGTGATAGTAATTTTCTTGTAATTTAGATTTGGCAATTCTAGTGCCCTTAATTCCCACCAAGCTTTGTTGTCTTTTCCTGAACATCTGAAAATTCTTAGGAAGTCTAGACTGCAGGTTGAAAGGCAAGGAGCATTTCTTTGGTTTTCCTGAGGGTCTCTGAGGCTTTGCAGTGAATGTTGCAGTGAAGGTTCTGAATCCTGGAGATGCATCTTTGCTGTGTGCTCATGGTTAGAGTGCTGGGGCAGGCACAGCCTGTGAGGCCCTCATCTTCAGGATACTTCCTCCTCGAAATGTGTTTGTGGCTGTAAGGTGCTTGGGACACTGCTCAGATTCGTTGTCCTAGTCTGAGAGTGTATAGTGTGAAAATGTCCAGTTCACAGAGTTGTGCCCTTTGGTTTATTGCGGCTTGCCTGGGCAGTCCTCGAAGTCAGTTATTTAGACAGCAGAGAATTAGTTCAGCCAAAATGTTCATTTCCAGTGTCACTGGAGTCAAATATCTTTACTTGTATTCACTGAACACTAGTATCTACATTTTTATGAGTCATATGTTTACATTCTTTACCATACTCCATTGTGTGTATTGTGTTTGTTCTTAAATGATCCTAGGGAATATTATCAACTTCATATGTTTAAAATATTTCTTCCCACTTTATCACTCATATTTCACGAGTCATTTGCTTTTCACCCTTCAGAAGTTTCAAATTTTATTGAAGTTAAATGTGTCAGTAGTTCCCTTTCTGAATTTTTAATTTTCTAGCTTTTGCTTTTGAACATGTTTGAGACTTTCTTTCTTGCTAAGAGTAAATCATACAAGTTTTCATCACAGGAAAAAAATCTGTAACTATATATGGTAACAGATGTTGTAGTAACTAGACCTATTGTGGTGATCATTCTGCAATATATACAAATATATACTTAATATATATTTGAATCATTATTTTGTACATCTGAAAGTGATATTATATGTCAATTATACTCCAATAAAAAATATATACAAATTTAGGACTTTAATCTTCCTGGAATTTAATTTGGTAAATGGAGTAACAGAGGAAACAGTAAACATTTTAGTTTTCCAAATGGTAGTTGCCCAGACTTAATTTATTGACCAGTTCATAACTTTCCCAGTGTCTTCTAGTGTCGTCTCTATCATAAACCACATTTCTGTATAATCACGAGTCTTAATATTCTGGACTTGTCAGTTTGATTTTGTTTACCTATTATTTAAGCATCAAAAATTCTCCAATTTTAAAATTTTTTGTGGGGATTTGTACTTAGTTTTATTCCTTGATATCCAAATGTTTGTAGCTATTTTGAATAGATTCATTTAAATTGTTTATTTTCTAATGTTTATTGCTGATATAAAGAGATGCAGTTGACTTTGTAAATTGACCTTTTCCCTAGAATCGCTTGATAATTCTAATAATTTGTCACCACTTATTATTTCTAATGATTTAACTTTAGCTTCTTTTTTAATTTTTGCATGTACAAATTTTTTTCAAATATTTCTTTTTTCTTTTTTTTCTTCTAGTTGCACTGAGTTGTAATTGACATACAGCTCTGTATAGGTTTACAAAGTACAGCATATGATTTGACTTACATACATTATGATTACCACAATACATTTAGTTAATATCCATCATCTTGTATAGATACAAAATTAACTAGAAAAAATATTTTATCCTTGTGATAAGAACTCAGGATTTACTCTCTTTCTCAGCTTTATGTATAATGTACAGCAGTACTGCCTGTATTTATCATGGAATCCATTACATATCTAGTTCTCATTTATCTTATAACTGGAAGTTTGTACTTCATTCACATCTCACTCTTCCAACATAAACCCCTACATCTGGTAACCACAAGTCTGTTCTCTTTTTTTTAATATTTTTATTGTTTCTTTGTTTTTGAGGTATGATATACCTATTATACTACATTAGTTCCTTGTATGTGACATGGTGATTCAGTATTTCTATACATTTCAAAATGATCACCACAATAAGTCTGGTTTCCATCTATCACCATACAAAGATACTACTTAGTTATTGACTATACTATAAATATACTATATCCACTGTACATTTCATACCCACGAGTCATTTATTTTGCTCCTGAAAGTTTGTACCTGTTAATCTCCCTCATCTGTTTCTCTCCTTCCCCTTTCCCCTCTGGAAACCATCTGTTTACTCTCTGTATCTATGATTCTTTCTCTTTTGTTATGTTTATTCATTTTGTTTTTTAGATTCCTTGTATAAGCGAAAATATAAAATTTGTCCTTCTCTGTCTGATTTATTTCACTTACACCCTCTAGATCTATCCATGTTTTCACAAATGGCAAGATTTCATTGTCTTTATGGATAATATTCTACTTTAGACATATACCACACCTACTTTATCCGTTTATCTCTTGATGAACAAGGCTGCTTCCATTTCTTCTGTAAATAATGCTGCAGTGAACAGAGGGGTGCATATGTCTTTTCAAATCAGTGTTTTCATTTTCTTCAAATAAATACCCAGACATGGAATTGTTGGATCATATGGTAGTTCTATTTTTAGTTTTCTGAGGAATCTCCATACTGTTTTCCATAATGGCTGCACCAATTTACATTCCCACCAACAGTGTACAAGGATTCCTTTTTTCTCCACATCTTTTTCAAAATTTGTTATTTGTAGACTTTTTAATAAGTGAGGCTGGATCTCATTGTGCCTTGCTGAGGAGCTCAAGGTCTCCAAGCTGGTTTTGGCCTATTTGTGAACTGAACTGTAACCCTGGAGGATTCTGGGCCTGGTGTCAGCCTGCTGGGCCAGGGGCCAGGGGATCTTAGGCATGGTGTCCTCCCCCTGGTGGCCTGGGCTGGGGCCCACAGGGTCCTAGGGCTAATGCTGGCTCACTGGTGGGTGGAGCCCTGTCCCAGGGTCTGTGATTACAGCACACTGAGGGTCCTCAAGCTGGAGCCATCTCCTGATGGGCAAGCTGAACTCTGACATAGCTGAGTCCTGAGATCATTAGCTTGCAGGGCTCCTGGGGCACCAAAGTTGAGGTCAGCCTGTTGTTGGGGTGGGGGGCCAAGTCCCAACTGCTGACTTCAGAGCCCAGGGATCCTGAGGCTAGTGCTGCGGCACTGGTGGGTGGGACCAGGTCCTGAGTCCTCTGGGGACAGTTAGGTCCTAGGAAAGCTGAGGGGTCAGAGGGTGCTGAAGCAGCCAGCCTGCTGGGGGGCTGTGTCCCTGCCCGACTGGCTGCTTGGTCTGTCATCCCAGTACTGATGCTGACAGGCTGGCAGGTGAGGCCAGGTTCTGGCACTAATAAGCTAGCGTGAGGATTCCAAAATGACCCTTGCCAGCACCAGTGTCCTTGTGGTAGAAAATGCTCCCCAAGAGCTGCTGCCAGTGTCTATGTCCAGAAGGTAAATCACAATTGCCTCCTGACTTTCCAGGTGACTCTCCAAGATCAACAGGTGGGTCTAACCCAGACTCCTTTCAAATTACTGCTTCTTCCCTGGATCCTGGAGCATCTGAGAGTTTGTGTGCTCAATAGAGTCTCCACCACTCTCTGGCTCTGCCGAAAGTAAGCCCTGCTAACCTTCATAGCTAAAAGGAAGTTCTAGGGAGCTTGTCTTCCCAAAGCAGGAACCCCAGATTGGGGTGAACCCCATGTGGGACTTGAACCCTTCACTCCTTTGGGAATAACTTTTGCGATTATAATTATCCTCCCATTTGTGAGTCATCCACAATATGAGGGCTGTGTCTTTGCACCTCGTATTCTGCCTGTTGTGATTCCTTCTTTCTATCTTTAGTTGTAGATGATTCTTTCTTCTAGTCTTCAGGTCATTTTAATAAATAGTTACTTTCTAAATAGTTGTAATTTTGGTGTACCCATAGAAGGAGGTGAGCTTAGGGTCTTCCTACTCTACCATCTTTACTAGGTACTTCTATACATGCACAATTGAATTGCCTATAAATAATAGCAGTCATATTTCTAATTCTTTTACATTTTATTTTTCTTGTCTTATTAAATTAACTGGGACTACCAGTACAGTGATGATTTGGGGCATATTGGTCTCATTTCCAGTTTAGAGGGAAAGCTTTCAACATCACTGTTTTGAATGATATTCTCTGTACATCTTTTCATAGATATCCTTTATCTAACAAAAGAAGTTGTTTGTTTTTTAATGTATTGAATATATATATTAGAATATATGACATACTAGAATTGATATTGAGAAAATGTTTTTCTGCATCCACCGGTATTTTGATAGTCTTCCTTGATTGTGGTGATGTGTATGAATGCACTGATAGACTTTAGGGAAGTAAGTCAATGTTGAGTGAGTAAAAGTCACTCAGTCATGTCCAACTCTTTGTGACCCCTTGGACAGTAGCCCAACAGGCTCCTCCTGTCCATGGAATTCTTTAGGCAAGACTACTAGAGTGGGTTGCCATTTCCTCCTCTGGGGGATCAAACCCAGGTCTCCTGCATTGTAGGCAGATTCTTTTCCATCTGAGAATAATCCCTATTTTGTCATTGCATCCTAGCAGGAAAGCAATGATTCAGTGAAATTGAATGTTTTGAAGACAGATAAACAAAAGGGTGGTTTAAAAGGATATGGATTAAGAGAATGAGATAGCGGAGGAGTAGGTGGATGTGCAATACAACTTTCTCCACAGATACATCAGGAATACAACCTCGGACTCAGTATCTTTACTAGGTACTTCTATACATGCACAATTGAATTGCCTGTAAATAATAGCAGTCATATTTCTAATTCTTTTACATTTTATTTTTCTTGTCTTAATCCCTGGGTCGGGAAGATCCCCTGGAGAAGGAAATGGCAACCCACTCCAGTGTTCTTGCCTGGAGAATCCTATGGACGGAGGAGCCTGTGGGCTACAGTCCACAGGGTCGCAAAGAGTCGGACACGACTGAGCGACTTCACCTTCACATCAGGAATACAACCTCGGACTCAGCAGTGCATGCAGAACACCAGCTGAGAGTGGACAGGAGTACCTGACCATTGGAAAATAATATATAGAATCACACAAAACTCGGTAGAAGAAGGAACTAGGGGGAGAAATTGGAGTGTTAGTAGGACTGGACCTGCCCTCAGCAGGTCAGGGAGCTGAAGCAGGGGTCTAATCTCCACATCTGGGCAACTGTCTGAGTCAGAGGAAAAACATTTAAGGGCTGAGAGTGAAACAGCTGATCCGTGGCAGGCTCAATGGAATGAGAATCAGACAGTCCTTGCCGCAGCCATACAGACCCCAGACATGGACACAGGTCCCCTGGAAGGTGCAGCTGCTGGGAGCTGGAGTTTAGGGACTGTGGAGCTATCCCAGGGCGAGGGCTGCTGCTGACTGCGGAGAGAGGGATTGAGGGGAGGGGAGGAGACTGTGGTGGGAACTGCCTGCGGAGGAAGGCAGGGCAGCCATGGAGGCAGGGCGGTGCTGCTGAGGCACGCATAGCGGGTAGAGCCGTCACCGCAGCCTTTCTCACCACACACGCCAGCATCAGCAGCCGAACAACGGAGAGACTGGCCCATCAGACACATGGCGCACTGAACTGCAGGGTGGGACCCCACTCGGGTTGCCCCTTTAAGTGACATGTGCTGAGCTACAGAGTAGGATCCTACCCAGGGTGCCCCTTTAAGTGACTGATGTGCTGAACTACAGAGTAGGACCCCACCCAGGGTGCCCCTTTAAGTACCTGACACGCTGACCTACAGAGTAGGACCCCAGCCAATGGGGCCCCTCTATGTGCCTGACGCTCCGAGCAGCAGAGAAAGACCCCAGGCAAGGGAGCCCTCTAGTGCCTGAATGGGCAGAGCTACAAAGACTGGCCAAAGAGGCCTTCTGACCGCCAGCTACAAGAGGCTCGAAAAAAGACTCTGATAGGGCCATAACTCCTGCGGCAGAGGCAGTCCCTGTCCCTGCACACTTGGCGTGGCAAGGGTCCCCGTGAGCCAAGCAGCTGTGCCACCTTCACGCTCAACTCTCACTGGGGCAGAGCTGCCACAGGCAAAAGAAGTCTTGCATCTATGCGCACAGGGTCGCTTCGGTTGTGTCCAACTCTTTGTGGCCCTGTAGTCTGTGGCCTGCCAGGCTTGTCTGTTAGGGGGTTTCTCCAGGCAGGAATACTGGAGTGTATTGGCCAGTACTGGTTGCCATACCCTTCTAGAGCATTATACTTCCTGCTGCCCTGGCCACCAACTCCCCTGAGTACCTGGTGCTGCCAGAACCCCTGTAACCTAAGCAGCTGTACCACCTCCACAGTTGGCCCTCACGGGGTAAACTCAAGTCCTTCTGAGCAACCTCAGGAGCAAACCCCAGTGGACGACCCACATGCAGAGGTGGAAATAAAACCACAACTGAAACCCAGGGGCAGTGTGGCTAAAGGAGAAGACCCAAAACCCTCCCACCAGCTGTATAAGCTGCAGATTAAATCCACATGATCAACTAGGCAGACTCTGTGTCTATGGAATATATAAAAGGCCATTGAGAGCTCCCACAAAAGAAAATGCACTAGTTCTGATAGCTGTGGACATTGGAGGCAAGAACACACAGGAATAGGACCAGATTGGAATCTGAGCTGCCCCCATATCAGGTCCAGAGATCAGCACAGTGTTGTAGGGCATCCTAGGGAGGTGAGGTGGACTATGACTCCCAATGAGGGAAAGGACTCTTAACAGCAGTGACTCAAGAAAAACATTTATTATTCTTATGTTTTGACTTGTTCTGTAGATTCTTTTGGACTTTTTTTTCCTTTTTTGCCCCCCTCTATTGTAGTTGTCAAATTTTATTGGCACCATGAAATCTAATTATGCTTTTGGGCTTTTTTTTTTTTTCCTCTCAGTCACATTTTTTATTGTTATAAACCTCTGCCTTTACATTGGGCTTTTGCAGTTTTGTGGAGTTTTCCTTTTTTTTTTCCCCTCCCTTTTTTGATTTTGATTTTTTAATTTTTTAAACCTGTTTTTATGTTTTCTACATTTATTCCTTTGTTTGCTTTTTCTACTGTTCTTTTCCCCTTGCAGTTAATCTTTAATGTATGTAAAACTTCTTTATCTACCTCTGTTTAACTTTGCATATCTATTCTTTCTTTCTTTTCTTTCTTCCCTTTCCTCTCAACATATTTTTTAGTTTTATTTTCATTGCTTTATTCCCCACTTGGCACTTTGCTTTAGTTTTGTTTTACAGTTTGTGCTTTAATTAGTTTTGTTCTAAACTGGTAGATATAATTTTTTATTTCCTTTGTTTACCAGGTCAGTCTCTTGTACTTTATTTTTATTGGACTGTTTTGATTTTGCTTATGGGTGTGTGTGTGTGTGTGTATACACACATATATTCCATTATTTTAATTATTATTTGCCTGATTTGTAACTGCCATTTATCTGGGGTTCATCTTTGGTGTCTCGCTTTTGGGTATTTGTTTTCATCTCACTTAATGCCGTAACAGACTACTTGTGGATTCTTTGTTCCTCACTGGAGATCAAGCCCTGAGCCTTTGGAGTGGGAGCACTGACTCCAAGACCCTAGACTACCAAAGAACTAACCCTAAGGAGTACCAAATAGTGAGAACTCACTCAAAGGAAATCACTTGAATACAAGACCCGGCATCATCCAACCACCAGGGGCACCCTGTGCAGGACACCTCATCTAAACAACAAAGATACAAACGAAATCATCAGCAGACAGGATTAGTACCTCACTAAGCCTTGCCCATCAGAGGGAAAACAAACAAACTAACAACAACAAAAAAATAAAATAAAACTCAGTACAAATCTCAACCTATATGAAGGTTTCACAAACTACTGGACCAACCTTAGGAGTACAGAAACAAAAAGGAAGAAAGAATTCACTTTGAAGCTCAGGAAAAGGAAACCTCAAACACAATAAGTTTAAAAAAAATAATGAAAAGGCAGAGAAATACTACACAAATGAAGGAACAAATCAGAAACACCAAAGTCCAAATAAATGAAGAAGAAATAGGCAAACTACCTGAAAAAGAATTCAGAATAATGATAGTAAAGATTATCAAAAAACCTTGAAAACAGAATGGAGAAAATGTAAGAATCAATTAACAAAGTCCTAGAAGAAGTAAAGAATACAGAGACAAACAATGCAATTACTGAAATTAAAAATACTCTTGAAGGAATCAGTTCAGAATATCTGAAGCAAAAGAACGAATCAGTGAACTGGAAGATGCAATGGTAGAAATAACCTCTGAAGAGCAGAATAAAGTAAAAAGGATGAAAAGAACTGAGGATAGTCTCAGAGACCTCTGAAACAATATCAAATGCACCAACATTTGAATTACAGGGGTCCCAGAAGAAGAAGAGAAAAATAAAGAGTCTCAGAAAATTTATGCAGAGATCATAATTGAAAATTTCTGCAACATAGAAAAGGAAATAGTCAGTCAAGCCCAAGAGCAGCAGAGAGTCCCACACAGAATAAGCCCAAGGGGAAACACACCAAGACACATACTAATCAAACTAACAAAGACTAAACACAAAGAAAGAATGTTAAAAGCAGTAAGGGAAAAGCAAAAAGTAACATACAAGGAAACACCATATGTTTAACAGCTGATCTCTCAGCAGAAACTCTGCAGGCCAGAAGGGAATGGCAGGATATATTCAAAGTACTGAAAGGAAAAAATCTACAACCAAGATTATTGTACCCGGCAAGGATCTCATTCACAATTGATGGAGAGATAAAAAGCTTTTCAGAGAAGCAAAAGTTAAGAGAATTCAGTACTACCAAACCAGCTTTACAACAAATGTTAAAGGGACTTATATAGTCAAGAAATAGAAGAAAAAAGATCTACAAAACCAACCCCAAACAATTAAGAAAATGGCAATAGGAAGATATATATCAATAATTACTTTAAATATAAATGGATTAAATGCTCCAACCAAAAGACACAGACTGGTTGAATGGATACAAAAACAAGACCCAGATATATGCTGTCTACAAGAAACCCACCTCAGACCTAAAGACACTTATAGACTGAAAGTAAGAGAATGGAAAAATATATTTCATGAATATGGGAAGCAAAAGAAAGCTGGAGTAGCAATCCTCATATCAGACAAAAGACCTTAAAATAAAGAAGATTGCTAGAGATAAGGAAGGACACTACATAATGATCAAGGGATCAGTCCAAGAGGAAGACGTAACAATTATAAATATCTATGCACCCAACATAGTAGCACCTCAATACATAAGACAAACACTAACAGACATAAAAGGAGAAACTGACAGTAACACAATAATAGTAGAAGACTTTAACATCCCACTCACACCAATGGACAGATCATCAAGCCATAAAATTGATAAGGGAACACAAGTCTTAAATGATACATTAGAAGAGATGGATCTCATTGATATCTTCAGGACATTCCATCCAAATACAGAATACACCGTATTCTCAAGTGCACATGAACATTCTCTCCATGAGAGACCACATCTCGGGTCGCAAATCAGACCTCAGTAAATTTAATAAAATTGAAATCGTATCAAGCATCTCCTTTGACTATAATGCTGTGAGACTAGATATCAGTTATAAGAAAAAACTGTAAGAAAACAAAACCATGGAGATTAAACAATACATTTCTAAATAACCAACAGATTACTGAATAAGTCAAAAGAGAAATCACAAAATTTCAGGAAACAAATGACACTGAAAACTTAAAATGTATGGGATGCAGCAAAAGCAGTTCTAAAAGGGAAGATTATAGCAATACAATCATACCTCAAGAAACAAGAAAAACATTGAATAGACAACCTAACTTTACACTTAAAACAATTGCAAAAAGAAGAACAAAAACCCCAAAATTAGTAGGAGGAAAGAAATCATTAAAATCGAGCAGAAATAAATGAAAAACAAATGAAAGAAACACTAGTAAAGATTGATAAAAATAAAAGCTGGTTCTTTAAGAAGATAAACAAAGTTGACACACCTTTAGCCAGACTCATCAAGAAAAAAAAGAGAAGAATCAAATCAATAAATTTAGAAATGAAATGCAGAAATACAAAGGATTATAAGAGACTATTATGAACAACTATATGGCATTTAGAACTGGACATGAAACAACAGACTGGTTCCAAATTGGGAAAGGAGTACATCAAGGCTGTATATTGTCACCCTGCTTATTTAACTTATATGCAGAGTAAATCATGAGAAATGCTGGACTGCCTGAAGCAAAGCTAGAATCAACATTGCCAGGAGAAATATCAATAAATTCAGATATGCAGATGACACCACCTTTATGGCAGAAAGTGAAGAGGAACTAAAGAGCCTCTTGATGAAAGTGAAAGAGGAGAGTGAAAGAGTTGGCTTAAAACTCAACGTTCAGAAAATGAAGATCATGGCATCTGGTCCCATCACTTCATGGGAAATAGATGGGGAAACTGTGGAAACGGTGACAGACTTTATTTTGGGAGGCTCCAAAATCACTACAGATGGTAACTGCAACCATGAGATTAAATGACACTTGCTCCTTGGAAGAAAAGCTATGACAAACCTAGACAGCATATTGAAAAGCAGAGACATTACTTTACCAACAAAGGTCCGTCTAGTCAAGGCTATGGTTTTCCCAGTAGTCATGTATAGGTGTGAGAGTGGGACTATAAGGAAAGCTGAGCACAGAAGAATTGATGCTTTTGAACTGTGGTGTTAGAGAAGACTCTTGAGAGTCCCTTGGACTACGAGGAGATCCAACCAGTCCATCCTAAAGGAAATCAGTTCTGAATATTCACTGGAAGAACTGATGCTGAAGCTGAAACTCTAATACTTTGGCCACCTGATGTGAAGAACTGACTCATTTGAAAAGACTCTAATGCTGGGAAAGATTGAAGGCAGGAGGAGAAGGGGACAACAGAGGATGAGATGGTTGGATAGCATCACTGACTCAATGGACATGAGTTTGAGTAAACTCCCGGAGTTGGTGTTGGAGAGGGAGGCCTGGTGTGCTGCAGACCATGCAGTTGCAAAGAGTCGGACACAAATGAGGAACTGAACTGATATGGCAATAAAATGGATAACCTGGAAGAAATGGACAGATTCTTAGAAAAATTCAATCTTCCAAGACTGAACCAGGAAGAAATAGAAATTATGAATAGTCCAATTACAAGTACTGAAATTGAAGCTGTAATCAAAAATCTCCCCCAAAACAAAAGCCTAGGACCAGATGGCTTCACAGGAGAATTCTGTCAAACATTTAGAGAAGAGCTAATGCCTATCCTTCTAAAACTCTTTCAAAAAATTGAGGAAGAAGAAACACTTCCAAACTCATTCTCTGAGGCCACCATCACTCTGACACGAAAACCAGACAAAGAAAACACAAAGAAAACTACAGGCCAATATCACTGATGAACATAGATGCAAAAATCCTCAACAGAATTTTGCAAACAGAGTTCAGCAACACATCAAAAAGCTCAGACACCATGATCAAGTTGGATTTATTCCAGGGATGCAAGGATTCTTCAATAAACACGAATTAATCAATGTGGTACACCATATTAACAAATTGAAAGATAAAAATCATATGATAAACTCAACAGATGCAGAGAAAGCCTTTGACAAAATTCAGTACCCATTTATGATTAAAACTCTTCAAGAAATGGGCACAGAAGGAACCTACCTCAGCATAGTAAAGGCCATATATGATAAGCCTACAGCAAACATTATTCTCAATGGTAGAAAGCTAAAAGCATTCCCCCTAAGATCAGGAACAAGACAAGGGTGTCCATGTTTACCACTATTATTCAATATAGCTTTGGAAGTCCTAGCTACAGCAATCAGAGAAGAAAAAGAAATAAAAGGACTCCTGATCAGAAAAGAAGAAGTAAAGATCTCACTGTTTGCAGATGATGTGATATTGTACATGGAAAACCCTAAAGATAGTATCAGAAAATTACTAGAGCTAATCAGTGAATTTATCAAAGTTACAGGATACAAAATCAATACCCCCAAATCACTTGCATTTCTATATACTAAAAATGAAAAATCAGAAAAAGAGAAATTAAGAAATCAATCCCATTCACCATTAAAACAAAAAGAATTAAATAACTAGAAATAAACTTACCTAAGGAAACAAAAGAACTGTACACAGAAAATGATAAGACACTGATGAAAGAAATTGAAGATGACATAAACAGATGGAGAGATATTCCATGTTCCTAGTTAGGAAGAATCAATATTGTGAAAATGACTATATTACCAAATGCAATCTACAGATTCAGTGTGATCCCTATCAAATTACCAATGCCATTTTTCACAAAACTAGAACAAAAAATTTCACAATTCGTATGGAAACAAGACCCTGAACAGCCAAAGCAGTCTTGAGAAAGAAGAATGGAGCTGGAGGAATCAACCTCCCTGACTTCAGATTATACTACAAAGCTACAATCATCAAGAAAGTATTGTACTGGCACAAAAAGAAAAATATAGACCTATGGAACAAGACAGAAAGCCAAGAAATAAACCCATGCACCTATTGGTACCTTATTTTTGACAAAGGAGGCAAGAATGTACAATGGGACAAAGAAAGCCTCTTCAATAAATGGTACTGGGAAAACTGGACAGCTGCATGTAAAAGAAGGAAATTAAAACACTTTATAACACCATACACAAAGATAAACTCAAAATGGATTAAAGACCTAAATGTAAGACCAGAAACTATTAAACTCTTAGAGGAAAACATAGGCAAAACACTCCCCACCATAAATCACAGCAGGGTCCTCTATGACCCACCTCCTAGAGTAACAGAAATAAAAATAAAAGTAAACAAGTGAGATCTGATTAAACTTAAAAGCTTTTGCACAACAAAGGAAAGGTGAAAAGACAACCCGCAGAATGGCAGAAAATAATAGCAAATGAAACAACTGACAGGATTAATTTCCAAAATATACAAGCAGTTCGTACAACTCAATACCAGGAAAAAAAAAAATTCAAAAAGTGGGAAAAAGACCTAAACAGACATTTCTCCAAAGAAGACATACATGGCTAACAAACACCTGAAAAGATGCTCAACATCATTCATTATTAGAGAAATGCAAATCAAAACTACAAGGAGATATCAACTCACACTGGTCAGAATGGTCATCATTAAAAAATCTACAAACAATAAATGCTGGAGAGGTTATAGAGAAAAGGGACACTCTTGCACTGTTGGTAGGAATGTAAATTCATACAGCCACTATGCAAGATGGTATGGAGATTCCTTTAAAAACTAGGAATAAAACCACCATATGACCCAGCAGCCCCACTCCTAGGCATATACCCTGAGGAAACCAAAATTGAAAAGATACATGTATCCCATTGTTCATTGCAGCACTATTTACAACAGCTAGAACATGGAAGCAGCCTAGATGTCCATCGACAGATAAATGGATAAAAAAGTTGTGGTACATATGCACAATGGAATATTACTCAGCCATTAAAAAGGAAAACCTTTGAGTCAGTTCTAATGAGGTGGATGAACCTAGAACTAATTATACAGAGTGAGGTGAGTCAGAAAGAGAAAGGTAAATATTGTATTCTAATGCATATATATGGAATCTAGAAAAATGGTACTGAAGAATTTATTTTCAGGGCAGCAGTGGAGAAACAGACATAGAGAATAGACTTATGGATATGGGGAGAGGGGAGGAGAGGGTGAGATGTATGGAAAGAGTAACATGGAAACTTACAGTACCATATGTAAAGTAAATAGCCAATGGGAATTTGTGGTATGGCTCAGGAAACTCAAACAGGGGGTTTGTATCAACCTAGAGGGGTGGGATAGGGAGGGAGATGGGAAGGAGCTTCAAAAGGGAGGGTATATATGTATACCTATGACTGATTCATGTTAAGATTTGACAGAAAATAACAAAATTCTGTATAGCAATTATCCTTCAATAAAAAAATAAGTAATTTTAAAAATAACATTTTTAAAAAAGGATATGGATTAGAAAATGAGGAAACCACAAGAACTCTAGCAGTGCAGCCCTCTCAGTCTCCCCAGACCTGAAGGCATGAGTGTTGAGAGTGGTTACAAAACTACAGTGAAGAGAGCTGATGGGAGAGGGATGCCTGACAGAAGCTGAGAAATTAATAAACCAGCTTTAGTCTCCTTTCTTCTAATCTCCAGTAGTGGTTTATTAAAAAAATAAGTAATTTTAAAAATAACATTTTTAAAAAAGGATATGGATTAGAAAATGAGGAAACCACAAGAACTCTAGCAGTGCAGCCCTCTCAGTCTCCCCAGACCTAAAGGCATGAGTGTTGAGAGTGGTTACAAAACTACAGTGAAGAGAGCTGATGGGAGAGGGATGCCTGACAGAGCTGAGAAATTAATAAACCAGCTTTAGTCTCCTTTCTTCTAATCTCCAGTAGTTTTACCACTGGCCAAACTCAGATGAAAGCTTAAGGAAAGAGAAGTTCACTGATGCAGTCCTTGAGGGATTTTTTTCCCATTGTACCAAGTAGGGGAGATCTGAAAAAATGTTTAAATATGTCAAGTATGGTAATGTGTTGTTCTTTAGATTTATAATATTTCTGGCTTCAGTTTTTGCATTTACATTCAAGAATGAAATTGACCTTGAATTTTCCTTTCTCATAATTTCTGTTATGCTGACCTTATAAGTAGGAATTTTAAATATAATTCTTTTCTCTCAAAAAGTATTCCTTGGTGGTTCATACGATAAAGAGTCCACCTGCAATGCAGGAAACCCAGGTTGGATCCTTGGGTTGGGAAGATCCTTTGGAGAAGGGAATGGCTACCCACTGTAGTATTCTTGCCTGGAGAATCCCATGGACAGAGGAGCCTGGCGGGCTGCAGTCCATGGCGTCCATGGGGTCACAAAGAATCGGACATGACTGAGTGACACTTTCACTTTTTTCACACTTTTCATAAGTTGGAATTTTAAATAATTTTCTTTTCCCTTAAAAAGTGTTTTTAAGATTGGCATTATTTATACCTTAAAATTTTCTTATAATTGACTGGTTGAAGACGTCTTATATCAGTTGTATTTTATTATTATTTTTACATTGGTCTAAATAAGTGAGGTAGAAATTAGTATGTAAACAGTGTAGAAATCTCGGAGAAGGCAATGGCAACCTACTCCAGTACCCTTGCCTGGAAAATCCCATGGACGGAGGAGCCTGGTAGGCTGCAGTCCATGGGGTTGCGAAGACCCAGACATGACTGAGCGACTTCACTTTCACTTTTCACTTTCATGCATTGGAGAAGGAAATGGCAACCCACTCCAGTATTCTTGCCTGGAGAATCCCAGGGATGGGGGAGCCTGGTGGGCTGCTGTCTATGGGGTGGCACAGAGTTGGATGCTATTGAAGTGACTTAGCAGCAGCAGCAGTGTAGAAATCTGAGACCTCAGTCTTGTTTTCAGTAAATATCCTGCTCCATTGTCCCTAATTCCTACAATGAGTCTTTGGTCAGATGAATTATCAGCACTCAGATCCAGGGAAGGGCAATAATTAACTTCTATTCCATATGTCTGAGGAAAAACAACTGGCGATCAATTAGTCTTAAACCCATACATCTGATCCATTATAAAGTGTCCAGTGAGTTAGCTCAGTCGCTCACTTGAGTCTGACTCTTTGCGAACTCATGGACTGCAGCACGCCAGGCCTTCCTGTCCATCACCAACTCCCAGAGTTTACTCAGACTCATGTCCATCGAGTCAGTGATGCCATCCCACCATCTCATTCTCTGTCATCCCCTTCTTCTCCTGCCTTCAATCTTTCCCAGCATCAGTGTCTTTTCAAGTGAGTCAGCTCTTCGCATCAGGTGGACAAAGTATTGGAGTTTCAGCTTCANTCCCAGAGTTTACTCAGACTCATGTCCATCGAGTCAGTGATGCCATCCCACCATCTCATTCTCTGTCATCCCCTTCTTCTCCTGCCTTCAATCTTTCCCAGCATCAGTGTCTTTTCAAGTGAGTCAGCTCTTCGCATCAGGTGGACAAAGTATTGGAGTTTCAGCTTCAACATTAGTCCTTCTAGTGAATATTCAGGACTGATTTCCTTTAGGATAGACTGGCTGCATCTCCTTGCAGTCCAAGGGACTCTCAAGAGTCTTCTCCAACACCACAGTTCAAAAGCATCAATTCTTCAGTGCTCAGCTTTCTTTATAATCCAACTCTCACATCCATACACGACTACTGGAATATCCATAGCCTTGACTAAACGGATCTTTGTTGACAAAGTGATGTTTCTGCTTTTTAATATACTGTCTAGGGTGGTCATAAATTTCCTTTCAAGGAGTAAGCGTCTTTTAATTTCATGGCTGGAATCACCATCTGCAGTGATTTTGGAGCCCCCAAAAATAAAGTCTGCCACTGTTTCCTCTGTTTCCCTACCTATTTTCCATGAAGGGATGGGACCAGGTGCCATGATCTTAGTTTTCTGAATGTTGAACTTTAAGCCAACTTTCTCACTCTCCTCTTTTACTTTCATCAAGAGACTCTTCGGTTCTTCTTCAATTTCTGCCACAGGGTTGGTGTCATCTGCATATGTGAGGTTATTGATATCTGATATTTGCAATCTTTATTCTAGCTTGTGCTTCCTCCAGCTCTGCATGTAAGTTAAATATGCAGGGTGACAATATACAGCCTTGATGTACTCCTTTTCCTATTTGGAACCAGTCTATTGTTCCCTGTCCAGTTCTAACTGTTGCTTCCTAACCTGACCTTTCTCAAGAGGCAGGTCAGGTAGTCTGGTATTCCCATCTCTTGAAGAATTTTCCACAGATTGTTGTGATCCTCACAGTCAAAGGCTTTGGCATAGTCAATAGAACAGAAATAGATGTTTTTTGGGAACTCTCTTGCCTTTTTCAGTGATCTAGCAGATGTTGGTAATTTTATCTCTGGTTCCTCTGCCTTTTCTAAATCCAGCTTGAGTATCTGGAAGTTCATGGTTCACAGATTGTTGAAGCCTGGTTTGGAGAATTTTGAGCATTATTTTGCTAGCGTGTGAGATGACTACAATTGTGCGGTAGTTTGAACATTCTTTGGCATTGCCTTTCTTAGGGATTGAAATGAAAACTGACCTTTTCCAGTCCTGTGGCCACTGCTAAGTTTTCCAAATTTGCTAGTATATCGAGTGCCACACTTTCACAGCATCATCTTTTAGGACTTGAAATAGCTCCACTGGAATTCCATCACCTCCACTAGGTTTGTTTGTATGATACTTCCTAAGGCTGCCTTGACTTCACATTCCAGGAAATCTGGCTCTAGGGGAATGATCACACTATCATTTTTAGCTGGGTCATGAAGATCTATTTTGTTCAGTTCTTCTGTGTATCCTTGCCACTTCTTAATATCTTCTGCTTCTGTTAGGTCCATTCAATTTCTGTCCTTTATTGAACCCATCATTGCATAAAATGTTCCCTGGTATCTCTAATTTTCTTGAAGAGATCTCCAGTCTTTCCCATTCTATTGTTTTCCTCTATTTCTTTACACTGATCACTGAGGAAGGCTTTCTTATCTCTCCTTGCTATTCTTTAGAACTCTGCATTCAGATAGGTTTAGCTCTCCTTTTCTCCTTTGCCTTTCACTTCTCTTCTTTTCAAAGCTATTTGTAAGGCCTCCTCAGACAGCCATTTTGCTTTTTTGCATTTCTGTTTGGGGGGGCTGGTTTTGCTCCCTGTCTCATGTACAATGTTATGAACCTCCATCCATAGTTCATCAGGCACTCTGTCTGTCATATCTAGTCCCTTAAATCTATTTCTCACTTCCACTGTATAATCATTACGNTTCTGTGTATTCTTGCCACTTCTTAATATCTTCTGCTTCTGTTAGGTCCATTCAATTTCTGTCCTTTATTGAGCCCATCATTGCATAAAATGTTCCCTGGTATCTCTAATTTTCTTGAAGAGATCTCCAGTCTTTCCCATTCTATTGTTTTCCTCTATTTCTTTACACTGATCACTGAGGAAGGCTTTCTTATCTCTCCTTGCTATTCTTTAGAACTCTGCATTCAGATAGGTTTAGCTCTCCTTTTCTCCTTTGCCTTTCACTTCTCTTCTTTTCAAAGCTATTTGTAAGGCCTCCTCAGACAGCCATTTTGCTTTTTTGCATTTCTGTTTGGGGGGGCTGGTTTTGCTCCCTGTCTCATGTACAATGTTATGAACCTCCATCCATAGTTCATCAGGCACTCTGTCTGTCATATCTAGTCCCTTAAATCTATTTCTCACTTCCACTGTATAATCATTACGGATTTGATTTAGGTCATACCTGAATAGTCTAGTGGTTTTCCCTGTTTTCCTCAATTTAAGTCTGAATTCAGCAATAAGGAGTTCATGATCTGAGCCACAGTTGGCTCCCGGTCTTGTTTTTGCTGACTGTAGAGAGTTTCTCCATCTTTGGCTGCAAAGAATATAATCAGTCTGATTTCTGGTGATATCCATGAGTAGAGTCTTCTCTTGTGTTGTTGGAAGAGGCTGTTTTCTATGACCAGTGCATTCTCTTGGCAAAACTCTATTAGCCTTTGCCCTGCTTCTTTATGTACTCCAAGACCAAATTTTCCTGTTGCTCCA
>SJYT01071221.1:203166-268169 GCA_006410635.1 Cephalophus harveyi | reverse complement strand
GGTGTTGACCATCTGGTGATGTCCACGTGTAGAGTCTTCTCTTGTGTTGTTGGAAGAGGGTGTTTGCTATGACCAGTGCATTTTCTTGGCAAAACTCTATTAGTCTTTGCCCTGCTTCATTCCGCATTCCAAGGCCAAATTTGCCTGTTACTCCAGGTGTTTCTTGACTTCCTACTTTAGCATTCCAGTCCCCTATAATGAAAAGGACATCTTTTTTGGGTGTTAGTTCTAACAGATCGTGTAGGTCTTCATAAAACTGTTCCACTTCAGCTTCTTCAGCATTACTGGTTGGGGCATAGTAAAATAGATATATAAATTATAAATATATATATATAAATTTATATATGTATTAAACTGATAGTTATTTCGTTTTAAACCCTGTCTTAAATCTCTGCTTTTTTAGTCTCCCCTCCCATGTTTTATGTTTTGGTCTCATAGTTTACATCTTTATGTATATTCCTTAACTGTTTATTGTAGTTATAGTTGATTTTACAGTTTTTCTTTTAACCTTTAGATAGCTTATTTAAAATGTTGATCCACTGCCTTTATTATATGTTTACCTTAGCCAGTTAATTTTTGCCTTCATTTATTTTCTTATGTTTTGTTATAACTCTTTCTTTTTCACTTAAAGAAGACCTTTTAGCATTTCTTATAGGGCCAGTTTAGTGGTGATGAAGCTTCCCTGGTGCTCAGGTAGTGAAGAACCTGCCTGCAATGCAGGAGACCTGGATTCAGTCACTGGATTGGGAAGATACCCTGGAGAAGGAATTGACTACCCACTCCTGTATTCTTGACTAAAGAATCCAATCCCATGGACAGAGGAGCCTGCCACATTGCCGTCCATGGGGTCGCAAAAAGTCAGACATGACTGAGCAGCACCTTAGTGCTGATGAACTCATTTAGTTTTTGCTCATCTAGGCAACTCTTTCTCTTTCAATTCTGAATGATAACCTTGCAAAGTAGAGTATCCTTGGTTACAGGGGCTCTAATTTTTCTTTAAAAAAAATATAACATACCACTACTTTAAATATATCATGCCACTCCTTTCTGGCCTGAAAATTTTCTGCTGAAAAGCCAACTGATAGCCTTATGGTGAGTTTCCTTGAATGTAACTCTTTTCTTTTGCTACCTTTAAAAGTCTTTTATGATTTTAATTAGGATATGTCTTGGAGTGAGTCTCTTTGAGTTTATCTTGTTTGGGACTCTCTATGCTTCCTGGATCGGAATATCTGCTTTCTTCTTCAAGTGAGGTAATATTTCAGCCGTCATTCATCAAATACATTTCCTGCCTCTTTCTTTCTCTCTTCTTCTTCTGAGACCCCTATAATGTGAATTTTAGTATGGTTGATGTTTTCCTAGAGGTCCCTTAAACTATCCTCATTTAGTTTTTCTTTTCTTTTTGCTATTCTGATTTGGTGATTTCCACTATCCTGTCTTTATATATCTCATATTCTTCTGTATCATATAATCTGTTGTTAATTCCTTCTAGTGTATTTTTTTATTTCATTGTTCTATTCATCAGCTCTGGTTCATTTTTAATGTATTTTAGTTCTTTGATGTTCTCACCATTTTCTGCCAAGTTCTGTGAGCATTTTTATGACCATTACGCTGAATTCTTTATCAGTCCAATTAGTTATTTCTGTTTCATTAGGGTTTGTTTCTGGAGTTTTATTCTGTTCTTTCATTTGAAAAAATATTCTTGTTTTCTCATTTTGTTTTACCTCTCTGTCTCTTCGAAATTAGGAAAAACTGTTACCCATCCCAGTCTTGAATGCACATCCTTGTAGGGGAGTATCTTTGTGCAGTCTGTATGTACCCAAGCAGCTTTGATGGGAGAGCTCAATCTAAAGCAAGCACAGGCTGAATCTTCCCTCAGAGTGCACTGGCCACCATTGCCTTGGCAGAGAGTACGGCTGGAGCCTGAGGGCTTGTTCTCACCATTTTCTGCCAAGTTCTGTGAGCATTTTTATGACCATTACGCTGAATTCTTTATCAGTCCAATTAGTTATTTCTGTTTCATTAGGGTTTGTTTCTGGAGTTTTATTCTGTTCTTTCATTTGAAAAAATATTCTTGTTTTCTCATTTTGTTTTACCTCTCTGTCTCTTCGAAATTAGGAAAAACTGTTACCCATCCCAGTCTTGAATGCACATCCTTGTAGGGGAGTATCTTTGTGCAGTCTGTATGTACCCAAGCAGCTTTGATGGGAGAGCTCAATCTAAAGCAAGCACAGGCTGAATCTTCCCTCAGAGTGCACTGGCCACCATTGCCTTGGCAGAGAGTACGGCTGGAGCCTGAGGGCTAGAGCTAGTGCCCAGTTCTAGCTGGGACTCACCACCTGTAATGCTGGATGTCATGCCCTTGGCAGGGAGCAAGGTTAGAGCTGGAGGGCTGGAGCCTAAGCCTGTTGTGAGCCACAGCTTCTCATGCAACCTGGTAATGTTTGTTGCCTTGGCTGGAGAGGGGCCAGGGCCAGAATGTCTGGAGCAGCGGCTTATGTAAGTTTGTCATCTCCCCAGCATGATGGTGTTTGCCACCTTGGTGGAGAGCAGGGCAGGAGCTGGGGAAACTGAAGCCTGAACCTGGTGTAGGCTAGGGGCATGCTGGGGCATCCAGCAGGCAGCCAGAGCACCATGCCTTCTTCAGTCTGCTGCTGCTGGGTCCAGGAGCAAACAAGTCTTTGTGTGCACCCTTCAAGAGCAAAGTCTCAGTTTCCCACAGCCCTGTCTTATGCCCCACTGGTTTCAATCCAGTGAAGGGGAGTGTTTAGCAGTCTGCTTCTTCATTTCCAAATGTATGGCCTTTGTTTTCTCTCTTTTACTGTACCTTTCCTTGTTTATTTTTTTATTCCTAATTTAATTACACTTTGATCAGAGAACATATATGAAATATGTGTGACTTCAGTGCATTGAAATTTGCTGAAACATGCCTTCTGACCTGGCATTGGTGTTTTTCTAAATGTTCTGTGTGTGCTTGAAAAAAATATTTACTTTATAGTATACATGTCCACTCAATCAATTTTGTTTATTATATTCAAATTTTCTTATTTACTCTTAACTTTTTTCTTGATATGTCAGTTACTGACAAAAGTGTGCTTTACCTTCAGGAATGAGAAATGTCTTATAACTGTGAATATATTTATTTCTCCTTACAATTCTATCAGCAAAATGTATGATTTTCTTAGTTTTTTTTTTTCAAGCTTATTGGGGTAAAGTTGTGTATATTATTCTACAATTTCCATGAGTTCAAATAGCAAAACTAAGGAGTACTTTTATTTTGATACATAAGAATAGAATTGCATGTGATCATAATAAACCTGCATGGTGTTAAAATGGCAGTCTTGTTCCTTCAGAGGAAGAGACATTGAAACAGTCGTTATTAATGTGTCTTTTGCTGAAACGCTGCCACAATTTCTTCCATCCCAGTAAGTGTCCTTTTGCAGTGATTAAGCAATTAATTAACGCTCCCTTAACCTCTCTGCTAAACTAAATGCCACAGTGATTGAGAGGCTTTGAATTGGTTTATACTACTTTATCCTTCAAATCATATGTGGTTCTTATAAAATGGTGTTGTTCTTTTTGACATTATACTTACCTATTAGAAGGATCATAAAGGTAGAAAAGACACATAGGTTTTGAGGGTTTTGGTTCATTGTGTCTTTGTGGAATTTGACCCATTTTCTTATGAAGTTAGTTCATAATTGATGTTTCCTGTGATTAATGATTTCCAGGTCTAAGAAACTATAGCAGATTCTTCTTACCAGCTAGCATTCTCTTTGCTTTGTCTGTAGATATGTTGAATAAGAGATGTAACTTTTGTTCATCAATTCCATCTTTTCAGATTTTTTATAGTATTTCAGTTGCTACATTGCGAGACATATGTTACACTTATAAAGCCATACCAGCTTGATAGTAAAGCTTATTGTATGTCTCAGGGGTATCAAAGCAGTACAATCAGCTTTTAACCTTTGGAACAGAAAGCAGTTCTAATAATTAACTCTTATTGCATAACTGTATTTATAAAGGGACCTTCTTTGCTGTAATGCCACAGCATATTAATCTGGAAAGCCTTATGAACACTTGGCTTCATCACAGTGAAGCAAGCAACCAAGGCTGCCAAGAATGGAGGACACTGGTACTCAACAACCCAAAAGAAATGGCTTTGGCCTTGAGAGAATGTTGATGAGCAGAGAAATGACATATCAATGAGAAAACTGTTGATAAAGCAATAACCATTATCCTTGAACTATTTAATCCGTCAGAACAATTTTATGGTTTCTTAGTCCTTAATCATTTTAAATGACTCATAAACCTGTTGGCTATTATTGACTTACCTAAAAATATTTTACTCAAAGGCAACCAGATTGCCTGTCAAACAGGACTATGTAATAAAAATGCATTTTTCTACTCATTCCTACAATACCATTCAGGGACCTTTAGGTTGGGTGCAGTGTAATTCAGGTATCTTTAAGGGAATGAACAGTTAACATATTGTCATTAGAGAAATGTAGCCTCTCAGAATTACCTTTCTAGAATATATTAGGTTACACTATTTTACTACAGTATTCAATCAGTTGCCTAAAAAATTAAGTTCAAACTCTTTTAATTTAGTTTTCAAGTCTCTGTGTAATATGACCACAATTTACCTTTCCAGCTAAATTTCCTGTTACTCTGCTCTGTATTCTGATCTAGCATTCTGTTGTATTTTCTGTTTCCCTTTCCTGTCAGATAATTCTGTATCTCCTTGTACTGCCTATACTGATTTCTCACTCTGCAATGCTTTTTCTTTTTCACCATGTTCCCTTGCCCAAATGAAACATTAGCTTTAAACCTTGCTGGTTTCTCATGATTCAAATGCATAGCACAATGCTTGTATTTTCATCTGATGCTTATTTCACTGTTTTTTCCAAAGATTTGAAGGTCTTTATGAGTAATTGATGTTGTATTCCCAAAGCTTAGCAATAACTAGCATTTATTTATTGACCATTCTGTACAGGATACTATTTGCTTAGGATACAAATATGAAAAGACATTGTTCTTGTGTTTGGTGTTTAGTAAATAGATGTGTAACTGTCACTTATAATGAGTTGCCATCATCTTAAATAATGTATAGTTCTAGAAAATCTTATAAACATTTTTATAAGGGGTAGAAATTTTTAAATATTCCATTTGGGAGTTCTTGTAAAGAAAATACATGCAGTTGGGGTGTCTTGAGATGAAAGAGCCTTGGATCACTAGTTTGGAGATTTCCTATAACTGCTTTATAATGTAATTTAACAAGGGAAATTATCATTCATTTGGCTTGAGTCTTAAAGAAAAGAACCTGAAGACTTTTTCCCCATGGATGACTGAGTCTTATCAGTCCCATATGTAGTATTTGGGGGAATTTATAGCTCTTAGCCCTTGTGAATTTTTTTTTAATTGTGAAAATAAGTTTTTAATTTTTTATTAAAAAAAAAACTTGAAAAATTTTTAAGATTGTGATCACTATTTACTTTTTCCTGAAAGTTGAATCATTCATTGAGGAAACTGCCTGAAATATGTGAGATTGTAAAGTTGAGTGCCAGACAACATTGAGAAGTTAGTTTGGGGATATAATTTTGAAAGTTTTACTAAGGAATTTGAATTTTTAATTAGCAGTAGTGATATGGAAAAAGCTTTTTCAAAAGTCCAGGCTATTATTCAAAGTATCCAAAAAGAATTTGAGTAAGGAGCACAAAGGAAACAGACACACATGCACACTGAGGAGCAAAAAGAACACAGAAGCAATTTATTCAGGGCAAAAGTGAAAGGACACACAGAGAAGAGTGTGGGCATCCTGGTGATTGAGGAGCACCCTGAAGGGTTGTTGATCCCCTTTTCATATCTTATTTTTAGCCCTTTGAATGGGTAAGGTCTTTTTGACCAGGGGTGGGATATTCACTGAGGGGAGGGTTGGCGTGTATCCTGGATTGCATTTGGTTGCATCAGCTCCGTCTTACATGTTTGTCCCCTGAAACCATCTTACATGTGCTCGAGGCTGTTTCCCCTGACTAGTTGAGCACACACATGGAAGGTCATCCAGGGTCATCAGCATGCTTGTTGTGTATGGCCCATGGTTTTCATGGTCAGAATCTCTTGCTCAGATGCTGCAGAGTTTCTGTGTTAGATGCCATTCTTTCCTGTGTCAGGGCCTCATTAAGTACAAGGCAGGGAGGTGGCTTTGCCTTCTGCCTAATGCCTGTATCTGAGGAGGCTGTCCTTGGGCCTGGCCCTGCCTTTCCTGCCTCAGTAGCAAAACAGTGAGAGTTTGAGTAGTTGGATGACCTCCTGTCCATATATGCAAAGCATGTCAGTGTGCCAAAAGAAAGACTAGCTACACAAAGTAGTGAATGGAGAGTCAGAGACCAGATATGAATATAATTTTATAGTTGGCAACAGATGATGAAAATCACAGTGAGAGCTACTTTGGAAATTAAAAAAAAAAAAAAAACCATACAGCTGTTGGAACCCTTTCAGAGAATTAATCGATAGAATCTAGTCATTGGTGAGAGTCACGGGGAAAGGAACGTAATAAAAATGACAGGCCTGAGTGCCTGAGAGTGGCTTTTATCAAGAGACAGCACAGGAGGAGGAAGAAAATTATGAAACAGGAGTTTATCAGTCAGGGTGACCTAAGTTATGTTGTGTTAATGTTAACCTTTAAATCTCATTGAATTAAAATAGCAAAGTTTCATGGCTTTGCATTGTCACGTGACCATTTTGGCCTGGCTGAGGGTTTTGCTGCACATTTTCCTCATTCAGACGGATCAGCCACTGTCTAAAAAGCTGGCAGTTGCTGTAGCAGAAGAAAAGAGAGTGCTACTTACTCCAGCAAGTAAATATTCTGGCCTAGAGGTGACACGTGTCATTTCCAACCACAGCTCATTGACCAGACTAAGCGCAACCACTAGGGGACTGGCTGCAGGTTGAGTCTTCCAGGTAGTCAGAAGGAAAGGGAAAGGGCACAGGGGTGTGAGTGAGAATCTTGTTAGGTCTCCTGAGAAGCAGACCTCAGGATGCAATTAAACAGGCAAATTTTGTTTGTGAGAGGAAATAGGAAGGAAGGCTGAGAAAGCCATCAGACTGTCATTCACAACTTTCCACTTTCTGAGGAAAGCTCCCAAGACTGTCAGGGAGTTCTGGAGTTAGTCTTCTGCAAAAGAATCCTGTGTTTCTGAGAACAAACCTCTCCTCCTAGCCTTGTCGTGCTCAATCTTTGGTTTGGGGCAGCCTGTGAGAAGGGCTACATCTCCACACATGCAGCCATGGAGCTGACAGCACAGAGCTCTGACCCTTGGTCAGTTGGGGGTGACATATCCTCATGGTAGTCACAATAGCCCCCCTCGTGGCTATCTCTGGAGTTGATAGAGTTTGATTTACATATATTTTATCTGAGATTCTGAGCCAGGGAATATAGGGAAGGACAGTATAAGATGGCAGCTTTATTGTAGTGACGTCCAGCAGAAGGTGACGGTAGCATATGCAGCTTAGACAGAAGCTCTGGATTGCTAATTTGAAAGCCATAAGGATAGGAATGTGGATTAAATTAACGAAAAGTGTGTTCACAATAGCAAGGGGGAAATTCCATATACTCTTGAATACAAAATTGAGCCTGAAAGCACTAGAGTCTCTTGCACAAGATGTTGGTCACGTACCTGGGAGATGGAGGGACGTCTTAGGTAGCTGTTCACATGTCTTCCTAGACAGGGGCAAGCATGTCTGAGCAGAGGAAATGAAACTGGACTTCCAGGTTCCTTGGCGCCAAGGAGGAAGGAAAGAGTATGTTTACCCAGGTCAGTGGAACTGTAGACAGGAGACTACCAGCAATGGAGAGGTTCTCCAAGTGCCCAAAGCAAAATCCTTAGAAAGAAAGCATCAGCTTTAACTCCTTTCAGGTAAAGCTTGTCTTTCCATAGTACCAGTCAGGTGAGATAGACCCTGCTCATTCCCCTCGCCTCTCCTCTGTTTTGAACTTGGTGTATGAGAAACTATAATTACCATTGAGAGAGAAGGGTTCACCTCATAAGATGGGGTAGAAAGGAAAGGCCTAGACCTTCCGTCTCCGGCTTCCTCTCTGCCAAAGACTCCATCTGGAGGAGGAGAGATTTAGTCTTGGATGAAACTAAAAGACTTATTCCATTGGATTGGATATTTCAGATTTCAAATTGAAAACTTGCCACTTAAAGTAACCCCAATGCTTTCTAGAACCAAAGAGTGCCTATGGGATCTGTCTGAGTTTTAAGAACAGGGTAAGAACTAGCCCCACTGAACAAATTTTACACTAACATTTGGACATAAAACTAAACTTGTCTTCATTACATCTTACTGCTGCTGCTGCTAAGTCACTTCAGTCGTGTCCAACTCTGTGTGACCCCATAGATGGCAGCCCACCAGGCTCCCCCGTCCCTGGGATTCTCCAGGCAAGAACACTGGAGTGGGTTGCCATTTCCTTCTCCAATGCAAGAAAGTGAAAAGTGAAAGTGAAGTCGCGTCCCACCCTCAGCGACCCCATGGACTTCAGCCTTCCAGGCTCCTCCATCCATGGGATTTTCCAGGCAAGAGTACTGGAGTGGGGCGCCATTGCCTTCTCCATTACATCTTACTACTTTTGCTTTTTTAATCTGTTAAATAAAAAAGGCATAATAAGTAAGATCTGATGATTGGGACAGCCTTGACTGCCATTTTCTAAATCATGCAGGAAGGCAAAGTCTCTCAAATGCCTTTTTCCAAATAAGAAGACAGTTATGCACCACTGAATTTTTTTTCCAGATTTATTTTTCTGGACAATTTTTCTCAATTGAATTTAAGTTCACAGGTTGTGAACTTAAGTATGGTCATTGCCATACTTAGTTGTATCCTGATGAAGCTGAAACTAAGATCTCCATCTACCTTCCTTTTTTTAGAAGCCATGAATTTTCTGCTGTACAGCCCTTGGCTTAAAAGAGTAACCAGATACCTAGAATGTAATTGTGCTGGGATGATTTATTAAGTACTAGGAACTGGCTTTTTCTTTAAGTTAGTGGCTGTTTTTCAGTTGCTGGGAATCTTTTGTGTTTTATTAACTCATTGGACTCCTCAAAATGTCAAACATATTAGAAGATTGATGTAACCTAATTCAAGATCAAGAGCACTGCAAGAACATTCACACCAGGGAGACAACACCAAGTGTTCACTGTTAGAATTCTGATTCTACCCAATCATCAGGAACTTTCCTGACTGAGAAGAAGTTGAACAGAGTAAGAATTTGCATAAAACTTTTATTTATTTGGATATTAATTCATAATGGTTTGTTGGACACTAACATAAGAATTTGGAGTTTCTACTTCTTCAGAACTTTAATCGTTGGATTCTAATTTCCTTCAGAAAGGCGTTTATATCTTTATATTTCTGTGAGACCTTTTGATTTTATTGCCAAACAGTTGATGTTGGGCAAGGATGGAAATAATTTTGCTTAAAAAATAGAATAGAGTGAATTCTCTACATTAATTCCTAAGTAGCTCTGGGGTTGATTTAATTAATATGTAGTTCTAGCATATTTCACTTTCTTTTGGGAGCAAAATTTTACTGTTCAAATATGGTCCAAAAAGGATGAGCAAAAGGGCAAATTGTCTTAATAAGTAAGAGTAGATGATTTCAGTAGACTGTTGGTCCTTTCCCTGGAGGGATATGTTCCCACCCCTGCTTATGCATAAGCTCGTTTAAGCCTAAAAGGTAAAGGTGACAGAAAAGCTGAGGAGTGGTAGGGAGAAACTCTTGTCTGTTGCCAAGTGTAGGGACATCCTTCTCCTCTGTGCGCCTTGCTTCTCCTTAAAAGAAGAGAGTGGACTACCCTCATGGATGAGTTTGGAACAATAAACGGCATGCTTGGCCTACCACTTTCTTCCTTGAGATTTGCTTCTCTGTAGAAACATGGGCTGCCCTTGGCTTTGTGGAAGAAGGACTGTCATTGTTCGCTGCTGCTAATTACTTGAGGGTATCTCGGGACAAGGTTGTTTTAGGAAGCTCTTTGTTTTCTAAACCCGTGTCTCCCAACCCAGTTTCATTTACAATAAACTCTAGTCAAGGCTATGGTTTTTCCAGTGGTCATGTATGGATGTGAGAGTTGGACTGTGAAGAAGGCTGAGCGCTGAAGAATTGATGCTTTTGAACTGTGGTGTTGGAGAAGACTCTTGAGAGTCCCTTGGACTACAAGGAGATCCAACCAGTCCATTCTGAAGGAGATCAACCCTGGGATTTCTTTGGAAGGAATGATGCTAAAGCTGAAACTCCAGTCCTTTGGCCACCTCATGCGAAGAGTTGACTCACTGGAAAAGACTCTGATGCTGGGAGGGATTGGGGGCAGGAGGAGAAGGGGACGACCGAGGATGAGATGGCTGGATGGCATCACGGACTCGATGGACATGAGTCTGAGTGAACTCCAGGAGTTGGTGATGGACAGGGAGGCCTGGCGTGCTGTGATTCATGGGGTCGCAAAGAGTCAGACACAACTGAGTGACTGAACTGAACTGAACTGAACTGAATATTTTGGTTCTTTGTTGACTTGCATCTAGCAGGGAAAAAGAAATATTATTTACTAGCGTCATTCAAACCTTGTCAAAGTTATTCTTGGTAGTGATACAATTTGTAAACCAACTGGTTGATCAGTGCTGGGAATGCTTAGGTGAAATTGGTGAATATTTAATTTTTGAAACATTTTCAAATACTATTCCTTATTTTCAGAGGTTTCTAAAGAAAGATATTCAAATTCTTTGGTTGAACAAATAAAAGCTTAGGCATAAGGACAATAAAAGTCAGAATTACTCAGGACTTTTGTAAGTGCATTTCTCAAACTCAAGGATGGTTTTGAGAGATCAGCTTTCTGAAAAAGGAAATGTATAAAGACTTTCTTGTGTAATTGTGCAATGTCTGTGAGCAGGAGGAGGCATCCTTGATTAGAAGAAGAATATGAATGTGGCTTAGTGTAAGAATGCAGCTTTGTGTGAGTGTATGTGATTATCTTTGTGGGCATGTGGGTGAGGGTGTGTGTGTGTGTGTGTGTGTGTGTGTGTGTGTGTGGCTAGGAGTATGAGTGAATGTGTATGGTTGTAGGTGTGTGTGGTATATTTTTGAATGGAATTCTATATGTATGCACTAGTGTGTCACCAGATTAGTATGTGGATACTTATGTGTGTACATGCACATGCTTGTGTTTGTCTGGGCATATGGGTATCCGTGGCTGGGTGAGTGGGTATAGATATGTCTAGGTGTGTACGGATGTGTGTTTGTCTATGTGTGTGTATTGGTGTGAAAGGTACAGAGTGTGCAGTAGGAGGCAGATGAAACCAAAAGTTCTTAGAGAACAAGAAAATAACTGGTTCCTCAGGAAATTTCAAGGTAAATTGTAAGGAAACATCAAAAAGGTCTTAACATTTCAGAAATTTACATTTAGAATTTCACCTGAAACATTAGAATTTTAGTTAATCAGTTGTTGTTGTTTAGTCACTCAGTCGTGTCCAACTCTTTGCAATTCTTTGCAACCTCTTTGTGACCCATTGTGACTTCTTTGTGACCTCTTTGCAGCACGCCAGGCTTTCCTATTCCTCACCATCTCCCAGAGCTTGCTCAAATTCATATCCATTGATTCACTGATGCCATCCAACCATCTCATCCTCTCTCATCCCCTTCTCCTCCTGCCTTCAATCTTTCCCAATATCAGAGTCTTTTCTAATGAGTCAGCTCTTCACATCAGGTGGCCCAAGTATTAGAGCTTCAGCTTCAGCATCAGTCCTTCCAATGAATATTCAGGATCGATTTCCTTTAGGATTGACTGGTTTGATCTTGCACTCCAAGGGACTCTCAAGAGTCTTCTCCAACATCACAGTTCAAAACCATCAATCCTTCGGTGCTCAGCCTTCTTTATGATCCAACTGTTACATCCATATGTGGCTACTAGAAAAACCATAACTTTGACTATATGGACCTTTGTTGGCAAAGTAATGTCTCTGCTTTTTAATATGTGCCGAGAGCCAGCGTGAGGAATCCCACCTATGGCAAGGTCATGTGGCAGAGATCTGATGGGCAAGGCGAATCAGATCTCAGGTTTTCCCCCTGGTATTTCCTGAGCATGTACCCCAAAAACCAGAATCTGCCTGCCTTATTGGACTCTGCTTTTCCACTCTTCTGACATTCTCTGGAAAAAGCTAACTCAGGGCTTTAGTCTTCTGCATTTGAAAGGGATATTTCAGTTAAACCCCCTCTGATAGCTCTCTAGCTTGCCTAACAGGTTCCCCCGGACTTTTACATCTTGTGAATTGCTTACAGCCCCCCAACTGTGAGAGACACAAAGCTTAAAAGCATCTTAAGGATACAAGGCTTTTCTAAAGAGTTAAAAATCATATTGGTGATGGATTTCATTGTTGACTCAATGATTGCTGCCAGGCCTCCGTATTCCTTATCTTTTAGGCACCTGGGAGGATGTTAATCAATGTAATCGGGATATGTAAAAAAGTATATAGTAGTTTTGATGTTAGCAACACTAGACTTTTGAGTTAATTACTTTTCTTTTGTTATAAATCAATGTGCTCCTTTTACTTGTTATAAATTGCTGTATCTTTGCTATGTAAGAATGTAACTTTATTTAGTGCTTTCTGGGAGTGGCACCAGACTTTGGGAAGATCAACACAAATAAGCCTTCTGGTTGACAAACCTTATCAGAAAAGGACTGTAAAATGTTAATTGGCCCTTTTGGCTGGAAGATGATGTAAATCACCTAAGACTTGTGTATACAATTAGGTATGCAGAGAGAAAAGCCTGGTTTTGTTAAGAGTCTGGGCTGCTAACACTGCATAATTTTGTATTACCCATTGGTCTCTATGTACAATCAAAAAGGTATAAAAGGCCTTTCTAGACAATAGAGGCAGGGCCAGTCATTGGAAGGACTGGTTTCCCCCGTGTCTCCTCTTTAATTTCAGGCTGAATTCCCATCTGGGGCGTGGAGGCTCACCATATCTACTTACTTGTCCCGGCTTCTAAGATCCGTAAGAGAGAGAGCCCAAGGGAGGGCACTCTCTGATATTCAAACGGACGCCGGTGGCCTAACATAGATGGTGCAAGCTCCTTGTCTGAAACTTTATTGGCTTTCCACATAAACCAAGTTATTCAGCCTCTTTTCTCCACTTAATTTTCCTACTACACTATTCCTTCTTAATCTAATCTTATATTAATTAATAAATAAGTTTTTTCCTTGCCTACTCCGTCTCCCCTTTGAATCACCCTGGATCCACCGGGGCTGGCCCCCAGCAAATATGCTTTCTAGGTTGGTCATAGCTTTTCTTCCAAGGACTAAGCGTCTATTAATTAATGACTGAGGTCACCATCCACAGTGATTTGGAGCACAGGAAATAAGTTCTGTCACTGTTTCCATTGTTTTCCCATCTATTTGCCATGAAGTGATGGGACTCGATGCCATGATCTTCATTTTTTGAATGTTGAGTTTTAAGCCAGCTTTTTCACTCTCCTCTTTCACTTTTATCAAGAGGCTACTTAGTTCCTCTTCGCTTTCTACCATAAGGGTGGTGTGATCTGCATATCTGAGATTATTGCTATTTCTCCTAGTAATCTTGATTCCAGCTTGTGATTCATCCAGACTGGCAATTCACTTGATGTACTCTACATAGAAGTCAAATAAACAGAGTGAAGTATACAACCTTGACATACTCCTTTCCCAATTTGGAACCAGTCCATTGTTCCATGTCCAGTTCTAACTATTGCTTCTTGCTCTACATACAGGTTTCTCAGGATGTAGGTAAAGTGGTCTGGTATTCCCAATTATTTAAGAATTTTCTATAGTTTGTTGTGATCCAGAGTCAGAGGCTTTAGCATAGTCAATGAAGCAGAAGTAGATGTTTTTCTGGAATTCTCTTGCTTTTTCTATGATCCAACGGATGTTGGCAATTTGATCTCTGGTTCCTCTGCCTTTTCTAAATCCAGCTTGAACATCTGTAAGTTCTCAGTTCATGTACTGTTGAAGCTTAACTTGGAGAATTTTGAGCATTACTTTGCCAGCATGGGAGATGAGTGCAACTGTGCAACAGTTTGAACATTCTTTGGCATTGCCTTTCTTTGAGATTGGAATGAAAACTGACCTTCTCCAATCCTGTGACCACTGCTGAGTTTTCCAAATTTGCTGGCATATTGAGTGCAGCACTTTCACTCAATAGCTCCACTGGAATTCCATCACCTCCTCTAGCTTTGTTCGTAGTGATGCTTCCTAAGGCCCACTTGACTTCACATTCCAGGATGTCTGGCTGTAGGTGAGTGATCACACCATCATGATTATCTGGGTCATGAAGATCTTTTTTTTATAGTTCTGTGTATTCTTGCCCTCTCTTCTTAATATCTTCTGCTTCTGTTAGGTCCATACTATTGCTGTCCTTTATTGTACCCATCTTTGCATGAAATGTTTGCTTGGTATCTCTCATTTTCTTGAAGAGGTCTCTAGTCTTTCCCATTCTATTGTTTTCCTCTATTTCTTTGCAATGATCACTGAGGAAGGCTTTCATATCTCTCCTTGTTGTTCTTTGGAACTCTGCATTCAGATGCATATATCTTTCCTTTTCTGCTTTGCCTTTCACTTCTCTTCTTTCCTCAGCTATTTGTAAGGCCTCCTTAGACAACCATTTTGCCTTTTTGCATTTCTTTTCCTGGAGTTAGTTTTGATCACCACCACCTGTACAATATTATGAACCTCCACCCATAGTTCTTCAGGCACTCTATCAGATCTAATCCCTTGAATCTATTTGTCATTTCCACTGTATATTTGTAAGGGGTTTGATTTAGGTCATACCTGAATGGCCTGGTGGTTTTCCCTACTTTCTTCAATTTCAGTCTGAATTCAACAATAAGGAGTTCATGATCTGAGCCACGGTTGGCTCCCGGTCTTTTTTTTGCTGGCTGTATAGAGCTTCTCCATCTTCGACTGCAAAGAGTACAATCAGTCTGATTTTGGTGTTGACTATCTGGTGATGTTCGTGTGTAGAGTCATTTGTTGTGTTGTTTGAAAAGGGTGTTTGCTATGACCAGTGTGTTTTCTTGTCAAAGCTCTGTTAGCCTTTGCCCTGCTTCATTCTGTATTCCAAGGCCAAACTTGCCTGTTATTCCAAGTATATCTAGACTTCCTACTTTTGCATTCCAGTCCCCTATGATGAAAATGACATCTTTTTTGTGTGTTAATTCTAGATGATCTTGTAGCTGTTCATAGCACCGTTCAACTCCACTTCTTCAGCATTAGTGGTTGGGGCATAGACTTGGATTACTGTGATACTGAGTGATTTGCCTTGGAAATGAACCAAGGTCATTCTGCTGTTTTTGAGATTGCACCCAAGTACTATATTTCGGACTCTTTTGTTAACTATAAGGACTAGTCCTTTTTTTTTTTTTTTAAATCAGTACAGCTAGACAAAGCCTAGTCAAAGAACCTTGTGAATGGCTGTGTGGTTTCTGGGTGGACTGCACAATTGCTTCTGGGAAGGGTGGGAGTAGGAACTGAAATCCAGCTGTTTATTTGCTGAACCATGGGTCCTGCCCCCAGAGAGGGCACCTTCTTTTTATTTTCACCTAGATGCCCTGAGGTCCTGAACAGCACAGCACATGGGATTTTCACAATTTATTTTCACATGTTTGACTTCAGTGTATACCAGCCTCTCTCTGAAACAGTCCCTCTCAGTGGGTACCATTTCTCCTGGTCTTGAGGAACAGGTCTGTTCTCAAGAAAATGAAAGGCTGACCTGGCATCTGAGAAAGCTGGAAAAGCTTCAGTTCAGTTGCTCAGTCGTGTCCGACTCTTTGTGACCCCATGAATCACAGCACGCCAGGAAAAGCTTACTGACAAGGAATTTGAAAGCCTAAGAGGACATTTATCTTTGGTCAAGGAATATGTATATGTTGCCATTGAATTCCTTCTAGAGATTCTATCACCTTTTTCCTAGCTTTTCCCAGATACATTTTATTTAATAACAGTCTTTGAGTTTTGCATTTAGAGGAGAAACTCTGGAATAAAACCCCTAAGAATATAGAACTGAGTTTCTGGTTGCAAAAAAGCTTCATGGGAGTGTGATGTTGGAGAATGGATGGGCTGCTGGATTTTCTGAGGGCCCATGACTCCCACTGTGACATTGATTTGTTCCTCCCAGGATATACAGATTCCATGTATTTTCTCTGGAAGTCCTGAAGAAGACACCTGATAAGTCTACCTCAGGAAAGCTGACTTCAGATAACAGATGAGTGGAAGGTTTGTAGGCTAGAAAATGAATATGATAACGTAGCCAAGTATTGTTAGATGTGTCAAAAGTAAGACTAAGTATTTTGAAAATTTGAGCATGGAGAACTAATGCCTCTAGAAACTCTAAAGGGAAAATTACAGTTGAAAAACTGAGCCAGAGGTGCAATAGATCATCCCAAGGAGGTGCTTACCTTTCCCAGCCTTCCCAATGTGCTGAGCCTAGTGCAAAGAAAGTTTCCAAGCTTCATTTATCCTTTTATAGCACATTAATAAAGTGATTCACTTGTTTGTCAGCACTTTTTACTCTATAAAGCCTCAAATTGACATCAATCATACATGCCAAGGTGTACAGAATAATAAATTCACTTT
The DNA here is from genome assembly GCA_006410635.1 of Cephalophus harveyi. NCBI lineage: Eukaryota > Metazoa > Chordata > Mammalia > Artiodactyla > Bovidae > Cephalophus > Cephalophus harveyi. The sequence continues at coordinate 251,524 of SJYT01071221.1, read as the reverse complement.
CCTCCAAATCTAACTGCACTTGATTCATTCAGCTCCTTTTAATTTATTTTACCTATGCCATATATTCTAACTCCTTAATGGGACCAGCTTTCTGCATGGGTAAGCAGTTACATGAAGGACACAGGATTGTTGCTTTCACCTCCCCCTTTCATCTTTCAGCTGTTCTTTCACTAGTATGTCACTGACATATTAATTTCTATTGTGAATTATGTCTATGTCTGTGTTGAGGAACTCTAGGCTGCTGCATGATGTAGTATAAGAGGTGACTATATAGATATTGGACACAAGTTTAGGGCTGAGTCCTCACTCTACCAATTGCTAGCTGTTTGACCTTGAGCAAAAGTTTAAATCCACTGAACCTCAGCTTCCTTACCTTTGACACTGCTGTAATAATTCCTAAATTTCAGGGTTATTTTGAGGATCAACCTATGTATGACAATTATGGTATATATGTGGCTCAATACCTGACACTATGGTAGAAATATATATGTAATTAAAGTTGTAGAAACTTCCCCTTTTTTGTAAATGTAATAGTAGAAGTGCCCCATTTTTACAAACACATTATTCCCCCTGGAATTTTCCTAAAGTTTATAATGCTGTCTGTGACCCATATAAATTTAGTAATTCTATCATTTTAATTGAAATGCTAGTATTTAATTGCTTTGCTCTACCTTTCATCCTAAACAGGGGAATGTTCCTCTCTGTGAATCCATATCAGAGCACTCATCACATTGATTAATAATTTATCTATTTATATCACCATCTCTCATCTTACGGTTAGCTCTTTGAAGATGTTTGTTTTTTTCTGCATCCTTTTTTTCCCAGATTCCTAAATCAAATATTTAGTTAATGCATCATTATTTTTTAAAACTTGTTTCTTGCTTCGGTCTATTTCACATAAGCCACAAGGTACAAAATAGATAGGTGGACAGATTTATGTATAATATATTGACTCTCACAATAGCCAAATTTATTAATCTTTAATAGCTTCTGATTATGTGTTGTCAGGAAGATTCAGGGAGGACATCTTTTAGAAAAAAAAAAAAGGCAAAAATAACAACAAAACCCTTCCCTGGAAAGAAAGCAGGAGGTCCAAGGTTTTAGGAGGATGGGTTTACTGAACAAAATATATGCAGCTTGTATTTAATGATAAAGTCTGCAGTGTTCTGTTCATGGTGGAAAAGACAGCCCTTTTTTCACATGATTGTCTTACTCCCAAGGATCTTGACGTATCTTCATATATCAGCACTGCATAAGTTAGAGGTAAAGATTGTTGTGAGAGAGGAAATAATAAGGGAGAAATGCTCCAAGTTGCACTGACTTGGGGGGATAGAACTTGCCTGGGGACCCTGGGCTTGTGACGGATGCTATGGTTTACCTCAGGGATGTGATCAGGGTAACAGGGCCATCAGTCCCTTTCAGCCTTCCTCCTCATTCAAATCTAATTCTCTGAGTATAGGTATGACCACATAACTCTGTTTAGTAGTTTTTTAACTCAGTGTTACTAATTTGCTGTTTTGGTTTTGGAGAGTATAACATGCTTGGTTAGAATTTTAACTCTCTTTAAAATCAGAGAACCTGAGAATTCTTCAAGGGCACTTTTTCTCTTCCTAAAACATGCCATAGTTATTTAATTCTCCCTTTATAGTTTTATGCAGATTACTTATTGAAGTATTAAAGTAATAAAATGTACAAAAATCATGTGTACCTCTTAATGCATTTTTACAAAGGGAATATACTCATGGAAACAGATTTAAAATCAAAACAGCACATGAAAACCCGGAAGTGTTTTTCTCCCTTACATCAAGGGAAATCATCACTTCTAACATGACATAACATTATAGCTTAGTTTTTCTTTTCAACTTTTATAAATAGATTTATACAATATGTACTCTTGTGCCTGACTTCTTTTATTCACACTATGTTCATTAGTTTTATCTATATTATGTGTAAATGTAAGTCACTCATCCTCACTGTGTGGTATACCATTCAATACAATACTATATTTAATATATCTGTTTCCTTATTGATGGACATATTGGTTTTATGAACATTTCCAGGTTGAAGTAGTAATTATGACTAGTGCTGCTATGAATATTCTAGTACATATCTTTTGTTGTCCTTATATTTCTTTGGGGGAAAATTTTCAATAATGCATTCAATATCTTTATTAATCTAGGATTTTTCAGATGCTCTGTTTGTAATTAATCAACTTGGCTAATTTTTGTTAGGCATTTGTTCATTTCATAAACACTTATAATGATCTTGAATAAAATTTCCCCTCTTTTTCTTGATCAATCTTGTTATAGGCTTATCGGTTTTAAAGGACCAGTGTCTGGTTTTGTTGATTTTCTTTTGATTTTTCTCTGTAGTTGGTTTCAGCTCTTTTTGGTTATTTCTTCACTTCTCCTTTTTTTAGGTTTAATATACTGGTTTTTTTCTAATTTATTGAAATTGAATCTTAGATCATTATTTCTTAACTTTTTTTTTCCTTTTTAATACATGTCTAGGATTCTCATTTCCATCTAAAGGCTGCTTTAGTTGCACCCACAAGTTTTCATTTTTGGTATCTTCTTAGTAATTCAGTTCAAAGTATATTTAAATTTTGAATTTGATATTCTTTTCATACCAGTGAATTTTTAGAGTCTATCTTTCAATTTCCAGCAGTTGGTCATTTTCTACTTATCTTTAAAATTTTTTTTTGCTTAATTTCACTGTACAATCATGAAATCATTGAGACTGGCTTTACGTTAAATTCATGACCAATTTTAGCAAAAGAGTTAAGCGGACAAGCTCTGGAATCAGATATCCTGGGCTTCACAGTTAGCCTCAGCTGTTTTCAAGCTTTGTCAAATTATTTAACATTTCACCATTTGGTTTTGTCATAATAAAGCATATATTAATATTACCTACTAGTTTGTTAGCACTATCATAACAAAATGTCACAAACTGAGACACTTAAACAATAGATATGTGTCTTCTCATGCTTCCGAAGACTAGAAGGCCAAGATGAAGCTGCCAGCAGGGTTGGGTTACTCTGAGCCCTCTCTCCCTGGCTGGCAGACGGCCACTCTCTTGCTGCCTTTTCACATGGCCGTCCCTCTGTGTGCATGTGCGCCTCCTGCCTCTTCTGCTTATGAAGACACTAGTCATCACGCATTAGGTGGTGGTGGTGGTGGTGGTGGTGGTGGTTTAGTCACGAAGTCGTGCCCAACTCTTTGCAACCCCATGGACTGTAGCCTGTCAGGCTCTTCTGTCCGTGAGATTTCCAGGTGAAAATAGTGGAGTGAGTTGCCATTTCCTTCTCCAAGGATCTTCCCAACCCAGAGATCAAACCTGGGTCTCCTGCATTTAAGGTGATCTCTGCATTTGAGGAAGACTCTTTCCTGCTGAGCCACCAGGGAAGCCCATAATGCAGTAGGCTCCTACCCTGCTGCTGCTGCTAAGTCACTTCAGTCGTGTCCCGACTCTGTGCGACCCCATAGACGGCAGCCCACCAGGCTCCCCTGTCCCTGGGATTCTCCAGGCAAGAACACTGGAGTGGGTTGCCATTTCCTTCTCCAATGCGTGAAAGTGAAAAGTGAAAGGGAAGTCGCTTAGTCGTGTCCGACTCTTCATGACTCTATGGACTGCAGCCCACCAGGCTCCTCCATCCACGGGATTTGCCAGGCAAGCGTACTGGAGTGGGGTGCCATTGCCTTCTCTAGGCTCCTACCCTAATGGCCTCTTTTAACTTCATCATCGCTTTGAAGATCTTTTCTCCAAAAAAAAAGTCATGTTCTGAGGTATTTGGAGTTAGAGCTTCAATAAATCAGTTTTGTGGAAGGAACACAATACCTACCTCATAACTTGTTATCATTACATGAGATAATATATACTACACGGTTATATTAGTTGCCTGGCCCATGATAAACATTCAAAAATATAATTGGTTTTGTATATTTATATGTATTTGGGTTTACACACGTGATCTTATGTGAGTTTATTTTTATAGTCAAATTTGTTGGAGTGACATATATCTTTGTTCTTAGTTCTGTTATTCATATTTTACATTTTAGTTTCTGAGGGGTTTAAATTTTATTTCACCTTATTTTCTATTACTGTCTGGCTGTGGTTTAACTGCTTTGTGCATGTGCATTTCCTTTCTCATAATTTGAAAGAGTAATAATTTTTTTCTTCATATATTTTTCTTCAATACAACAAACATCTTTTATAGAAGCACTATAAAAGAGAAATTTCCAAGACTATCGAAATGTTCTAGGTCTGTGCTGTTCAGTGCAGTAGCTATTAACCACACGTTGAATATCAAGTACTCAGAATGTGGCTAGTGTGAGTGAGAAACTGAAATTATAATATGAAAGTGAAAGTGGCTCAGTCTTGATTCTTTGCAACCCCATGGACTATACAGTCCATGGAATTCTCCAGACCAGAATACTGGAGTGGGTAGCCTTTCCCTTCTCCAGGGGATCTTCCCAACCTGGGATGAACCCAGGTCTCCTGCATTGTAGGTAGATTCTCTACCAGCTGAACCACCAGGGAAACCTAAGAATACTGGAGTGGGTAGCCTATCACTTCTCTAGGGGATCTTCCCGACCCAGGAATCAAACTGGGATCTCCTGCATTACAGGCTCATTCTTTACCAGCTGAGCTAATATAATTCATTGTAATTAATTTAAATTTAGATACTCACATGTGACTAGAACAGCAGAGATCCATGGTATACTCATTTCTCTGTTTCATTAAACAGCATTCACCACCTCCCATCTATGAGTAAACTTCCACTTCCTCCCATTTTTATTATTTTCTCCTCTCCTCCACTTCCTAATTTTTCTCATTGCTTTTTCTTAGCCATTTTGGTGTTGTTTTTAATTCACTTAAATATACTTATGTCTTGATATGGTAGTGATCAGTGCTCTTTACATATTCCAATTCTCTTATTCCAAACTAAGAAACTTTTCCAAACTTTGAAACTTTTCTGATAACTTTGTGTATTAGTTAAGTTCCTGGGATAAATTCTGGCTGATGAATTGTGAGTAGAAGTTAAAATTACCAATCTGAGACCATTTCCTCTACCATAAAGTCTGATGTTTCAGGTTGTAATTCGCTGTCATTTTGTCAGAGTGAAGATAATATAGAATAGTGTATCACTGTGCCCATGGTTGGCATGAGTGTGAAGTAAACTTTCATTATGTTAAACCATGAGATTTGGGGACTAGTTGTTCATGTATCATAACCTAGTCCAGTTTATCTTGACTGATAAATTCTGTTCCTTGATTTGTCAGCATGAAATCTGTTGACGCTTCTATAGAAGAAATCAATATACTTACCAAGCTGTCAATTTTCTCTTCTTTTTCTTTTCCATATGTTGTTAGTTATATTGTTAAGTAATAATATTGTTTAAAATGTTGTTCTCTTCTGAGCTATATCTTCACAGTGATTTTATGCTTACAACTAAATGGATGCATTTTGCCATAGTCTTTATCTGTCTTTTATTTAGGAGAAACATGGAATGATTCTTAGAAAGCAGTAAGAATTGCTTTACTCTTGGTTACCTAATGGTGATAAAATAACAGAAGGCGTAAGACCGAAACATTAAAAATTGGGAAGCCATAGGGACGCTGTGTGGCAGTATTCGCTTAGTGATCTCCAAGACAGAAAACAACCTACTAATTTTTGGAAGAAAGCTTCATGGAATTAAATTCCTTGATTATTCAAATGTGTGCTTAAAAGACAATTGTCTGGGTATAAAATTTTTGAGTTGACCCCCACTTTTGTTCTCTAGAGATGTGTAGGTATTTCTCTAAGTTATCTAGCTTTGAATCAGTTTGAAACTCCCAGCTGATGTTTTTGCCTTGATTAGTAATTTAATTTTGTTTTCTGAACATCCAGACTGTCCTTCATTTTTGAAACCAAATAATTTTATTCATTTATGTTTCGATGTTGATTGTTCTGTGTTTGTTTTCCTGTGACAAACTAATTCCTTTTAATTCATATGTTCAACTGTTCTTTTATTTATGGAAAATTTTATTGATGTATATTTTTATTTCTAAATTTTTTGTGTTCTATTAATTCAGTTACCCTCTTAGGAGACTCATTTATATTTATTAGATCTTGAATATCTAACACATTGTCTAATAATTTTAAGCTCCTAATTTGAATTTTTCCTAATTTGAATAAAGAAAGCTGAGCGCCAAAGAATTGATGCTTTTGAACTGTGGTGTTGAAGAAGACTCTTGAGAGTCCCTTGGACTTCAAGGAGATCCAACCAGTCCATCCTAAAGGAAATCAGTCTTGAATGCCATTGGAAGGACTGATGTTGAAGCTGAAACTCTAGTACTTGGCCACCTGATACAAAGAACTGACTCATTGGAAAAGACCCTGATGCTGGGAAAGATTGAAGGCAGGAGGAAAAGGGGACAACAGAGGATGAGATGGTTGGATGGCATCACCAACTTGATGGACATGAGTTTGAGCAAGATTGGGGAGTTGGTGATGGACAGGGAACCCTGGCATGCTGCAGTCCATGGGGTCACAGAATTGGACACAACTGAGCAACTGAACTGAATTTGAATTTTGTTGTGTTTACTTTTCTCAATCTATGCATTGTAAATCTCATGTATTTTCAGAATTATTTATTCCACTTCAATTTACTCCACACACATTATTTCAGCTCTGCCAGTTCCTATTTTATCTTTTATTTTTTCAATAATTTCTCAGAATTCTTGGTTATTTCATCAAGTTCTTCAAGTTAATAGTGATACAATTGGTCATGATTTTAATCTGAGCAGTTTCGTAGATTACTGTATATACCTAACTCAAGTGATACTGACCACATCATCCTTTATAACACTCACTATAACCCAGATTTCCTGTGTTCTCATTTTTTTTAACCTGTTCATTACATGTCTTCCCAGTATAATTAAAGATTATTGCAGACAGAAACTCTCTTTGTCTTCACATGTAACACAATATCCTATAAGCTTAATTAGGACTAACACATATTAGGCCTAATTAATGAGTGCCTTCTCAGTAAATCCTAACTATGTGTGTGTATGTGTGCTTAGTCACTCAGTTCTGTTTCCCCATGGAATGTAACCTGCCAGGCTCCTCTGTCCATGGAATTTTCCAGACAAGAATACTGGAGTGGGTTGCCACGTCCTATGCCAGGGGATCTTCCCAACCCAGGGAATGAAACTTCATCTCTCGCTTCTGCTGCATTGACAGGTGGATTCCTTACCACTAAGGCCACCTGGGAAGCCCCAGTCTTAATTATATTGAGGTTCATTTTGATGCATAAGAGTCACAATAGTTCCCAAACTATTGTTAAAGATTTGAAGGATATCAAATAATCCACAACATGGAGAAAGATTGTTACTTATCTTATTTTTAAAACAGTACTTGCAAATATTAATATAAAAGTTTCAGTCAGTGTTGAAGGATTGCATTAAGGAGGAATAATAACACACTTTTGTGGAACTCTAGCTAATGGAATGTTTGATGTAGCAATTCTAGGTACAACAGTTTTCCTCAAGAGGTCCATAAGCCAAAATTTTGGCCTGGTGGACTCCCTTACCTACACAAATTGAAAAAAAAAAAAAACATAACTACATGTCTATTTTATGAAAAATGAAATTCAATATCAAATCCTTATGTTTTTCCATATACCATTTTTTCATATCATAAAAATGTGAATATACTTCTTTAAGTAAAAGTAACATTTTTGGAAATCTACTCCCTGTCAAGTACTGGTATAAAGACTTTCTTATCTAAATAATAATAATAATAGTTTAGTCTATAATCAGTGTAGGTTACTGGTAATATGAAAATTAGAATAGCCTATTTTCTATGGGCACAAAGCTAGCAAATAGAAGCATAGCATTCAGGCACACTTATGAATTAAAACTTGGTAAATGTCCTTTTAAAACTTGGTAAATGGCCTTTTTAATTTAGGTTTACATTCTTAGGTTTAAATTTTCTTCCAAATGAATATTGATCTTTATATATATTATTGACATCGATGATTATTAATGGTTAGTAAACAGGTTTCTTTTATGTAGGCTAAATAACCTTCTAGTTCAGATATTAAATCTGTACTTTAAAAATAGCTTCTATTTGCTCCTATTGGCTCAAAACTTTGTTAGCTCAAACCCAGTGCTCTGTGTCAGTGTAGAAGGGTGGAATGCGGTGGGAGATGGGAGGGAGGTTCAAGAAGGAGAGGACATATGTATACCTATGGCTGATTCATGTTGATATACAGCAGAAACCAATACAATGCTGTAAAGCAATTATCCTCCAATTAAAAATAAATAATTTTTAAGTATTTAGGAAAAAATAAATATAGCTCCTATTAATCTTAAGTGGGTTTTTTTTTAAATATAGAACATTGGATCTCTTTGTTGCTGTAATTTTTTTTTAATATTTACTATTTGCATCAGCCCTTAGTTGTAGCAGTTGGCATTTTTGTGGCATCATGTAGGGTCTTTCGTTGCAGCACACAGACTCCCTAGTTGTGGCATGTAGGATCTTAGTTCTCTGACAAGGGATTGTACCCGCATCCCCTCCAATGCAAGGCATATTCTTAACCATTGGACCACCAGAGAAGTCCCCTTGTTGCTATAAATTAATAGCAGTAGCAGGGGTCGCAGTTATGCTTTATCCATACCATAAAGTATATCCATCCACACCTTATCCATACCATAATGTTCAACTATACTCTTCTCTCAATAAGAACATATTTCTGGCTTTCAGGTCTTTTTCTTCACACATTCCATTGACCTGCATGGTAATTTCCGTAGGCTTCATTAATTGTTTAGTATGCTGCTTCTGTGTTGGATAGATATAACAATATTCCAGGCAGTATTAGAGATGTATTTACTGTTGTATTTTATAAAATTATTTTTCTAAATAATGTGGGTTCATAAAAATGCTCAAACATTTTAAAGTATCTGCACTAAGCAGTATATAATGTTTATAAATGTTTACTAGCTAACATTTTTAGACCAATTATTATAAGCCCATATCAGTTCCAATGTATGTTATCAAGGCACTTGATTAATCCAAACTTTTCTGTAAATCATCCCCTTGTAATACGTACAGGCTACTTCTGCATACAGTGAACTGTACATGTAATTTTAGGACTGTCTAGAACTTGTCTGGTTTCTGAGGGGTTCATTAACCTCTCTGCTTTGGTTGTTACTGTTTCCCAGATATCTGGTGCAGTCATGGGAAGGGCATGTGGGGGTGATCCTTGAATATCTCTTCAAATTTCGTCTCTTATCCTTCTTTCTACTGGCACTGGCACCCTCTCAAATATCCCCTTTCGTAAATTCTCAGATCAGTTCCATCACTCAGTTGTGTTCGATTCTTTGTGACCCCATGGACTGCAGCATGCCAGGCTTCCCAGTCCACCACCAACTCCTGGAGCTTGCTCAAACTCATGTCCATTGATTCGCTGATGTCATCCAACCATATCATCCTCTGTCGTCCCCTTCTCCTCCTGCCTTCAGTCTTTCCCAGCATCAGGGTTTTTCCAATGAGTGTTGTTTGCATCAGGTGGCCAAAGTATTGGAGTTTCAGCTTCAGCATCAGTCCTTCCAGTGAATATTCAGGACTGATCTCCTTTAGGATGGACTGGTTGGACCTCCTTGCTGTCCAAAGGATTCTCAAGAGTCTTCTCTAACAACACAGTTCAAAAGCATCAATTCTTTGGCACCCAGCTTTCTTTATAGTCCAGCTCTCATACCCATACATGACTACTGGAAAAACCATGGCTTTCTAGACCTTATATTTATTCTAGCTTTGAAATAAACTAAGCACAGCTATTCTGACACCAGAAATAATGTTTGCAACTAGAGGTCAATGCTGAAACTAATGTTTCTTTGGGCTGAAAGAAAAAGAGGAAGAGAAAGAAATATACACACAGACACAAACCGTTTCCTCTCAGACACTTTTAAGAGTTCCTTATTCCAAATAGGCCCACTATGAAGTTTAAACAGCCCTTTTAAATGATGGTCAACCATAATTGTATTTTTAAATGATTTGAGAGAATATATTTCTTAAATATGAATAAACATAATTTGAGTTTCACTTCTGAAAATATGCAGCCCACAGTTCCCCTGCACTATAATCTCAAGCACCTAAGAAACCAAAGATTTTTAAAATTTGCTTTCTTTTTATTTCTTAAATATAACTGGTCTACCTTAAATGTCATCTCATTAGAGTTATACAGAGAAGGATTTAGCTTTCATGGTTGACTTTGGATTCTAGCAGTCAACTTTTTCCAAACCATTTTTGTCTTTTGCAGTCTTCCTAATAGATCTACTCAGTTGAGTGAAATGAATGTCAAAGAATAGTTAGACAAAATGATAGCTTAAATCTACAAGCTAAACAAATTCTGATATTTTCCATTTGTGTTGGCTCGATCAGAACACTACTGCCTTCTAGTGTTCATTTAGTAACACTTTTTTGTTGTTTCCAGAAATGCCTGGTTTACTCTTTTCTAATTCTGAGTTGCCCAAATGCCATATTCACATTGTTAACTCTCCATTCTCTATACACACTGATGGCTTCTACTACATGTATTTTTTTAATTGGGTTTAGTTGCTTTACAATATTGTTAGTTTCTGCTATACAGTGAAGTGAATTAGCTATTCAGTTCAGTTCAGTCACTCAGTTGTGTCCGACTCTTTGCAACCCCATGGACTGCAGCAGGCCAGGCCTCCTGGGAGATGGTGATGGACAGGGAGGCCTGGCGTGCTGCGATTCATGGGGTCGCAAAGAGTCGGACACGACTGAGCGACTGAACTGAACTGAACTGAACTGAAACCTATCATGATCATTTTGAAATATGTAGAAATACCAAATCACTATGTTATATAACAGGACCAACATACTGTTGTAGGTCAATTATCTTCAAATAGAAACAAGAGCACTACTAGAAAAAGAGATCAGATTTGTGGTTATCATAGGTGGGGGCTGGGGAGCGGAATTGGCTGAAAGCTGTCAAAAATACAAGCTTCTGGTTATAAGATAAATAAGCACTAGGGGTGTACCAGTGAGCAACATGGAAAATATAATGAATGCTGCTGTATGTGATGAGTGAGAGTTGTTAAAAGAGTAGTTCCTGAGAGTTCTCATCACAAGGAAAAATGTTTTGTCTACCTTTTTAATGTCCCCACATGAGATGCTGGATGTTCACTAAGCTTACTTTGGTCATCATTTCATGATACATGTAACTTGTATCATGATGCTGTGTACTTTGAACTCATACAGGTCTGTAAGTCAAACAGTTATATATATATAAAGCTGGGGGAATATAATGACCCCCATCTCACAATCTCTGCACTATTTATTTTGTGTCATGCTGGTAACAGACAGCTCAGGTGAAACCCTGTGGAAGTAAGTTCTCAGAAGACAGGAGTTTTTGTCTGATTTATTCACATCGTACCCCAGTGCTTGGCCCCTAGTAAGTAACCAAAAACATTCTTGAATAAACGAGTGATGTGTGTGTGTGTGTGTTAGTTGCTCAGTCGTGCCCGACTCTTTGCAACCCCATGGACTGCAGTCCACCAGGTTCCTCTGTCCATGAGATTATCCAGGCAAGGATACCAAAGTGGGTTGCCATTTCCTTCTCCAGGGGAGATTCCCAACCCAGGGATCAAACCCAGGTCTCCTGCACTGCAGGCAAATTCTTTACCGACTGAGCTACAAGGGAAGCCAGTACTCTCTCAAACAGAGAGAGTAAAGCAGGATCTGGAGAAATGAGGTTGTGACTGGGGAAGGCGAGGCTTACCTCCAGGTAAGGCAGAACCATTGTGCACCCAAGATACTGCAGCTGAGCTGTGGGTCAGGCGTCACTGGGCACCTCTCAGGCACAATAGAGAGATTCTACATTCGGTCTCTACCACAGACCCATCAGATGGATAACCTCATCTCTGAAAATGAGGAAACCCAGGCTGGGAGACCTAACTCATCAGGGGCTTGTACAGTTGGAAAGAAGCAACGTGGACACTAGATCCAGGCTTTACCTCCAAGTTCAAGCTATTTCTTCATTGTCAGTGCAGGAGATAGATCCTCAGAAAGGTGAACTTAGAAGGCTGAATGTGGGCTCCACATTTTTTATTTTTGTCTAGACCTGCCCTAGTAATTTTACTATAATAATAATCAATCATCCTAGCCAGTATTTGTTTGGTGCTTAGTATGTGAAGATATTTTACATAAATTACTTCACAATTCTCAGAATGATCCTTATAAAATATTTTCTTTTTATTATCTTAGCTACAGTCCATCAAGTCGCAAGACTGGAACATGACTTAAGTGATTAAACCACTATCAGTTCAGTTCAGTTCAGTCGCTCAGTCGTGTCCGACTCTTTGCAACCCCATGAATCGCAGCACGCCAGGCCTCCCTGTTCATCACCATCTCTCGGAGATCACCCAGACTCACATCCATCGAGTCAGTGATGCCATCCAGCCATCTCATCCTCGGTCGTCCCCTTCTCCTCCTGCCCCCAATCACTCCCAGCATCAGAGTCTTTTCCAATGAGTCAACTCTTCGCATGAGGTGGCCAAAGTACTGGAATTTCAGCTTTAGCATCATTCCTTCCAAAGAAATCCCAGGGTTGATCTCCTTCAGAATGGACTGGTTGGATCTCCTTGCAGACCAAGGGACTCTCAAGAGTCTTCTCCAACACCACAGTTCAAAAGCATCAATTCTTCGGTGATCAGCCTTCTTCACAGTCCAACTCTCACATCCATACATGACCACAGGAAAACCATAGCCTTGACTAAACGGACCTTAGTCGGCAAAGTAATGTCTCTGCTTTTGAAAATGCTATCTAGGTTGGACATAACTTTTCTTCCAAGGAGTAAGCGTCTTCTAATTTCATGGCTGCAGTCACCATCAGCAGTGATCTTGGAGCCTAAAAAAATAAAGTCTGGCACTGTTTCCACTGTTTCCCTATCACCATTATCTTATCTTATAACAGAGGACTACTGGGGCTTAAAGATCTCAACATTGCCTAAGGTCACACAGCGACTTAGTGGTGGAGTTGAGGTCCTTTTTAGATGTTTGAAATAATAGCATTTAAAAAATAAGTCTGCAGAGATTCAGAGTAGCAATGTAACCAAGTTATACTTAACCCAGTCTGCCTGTTGGTAAATCCAGCCCTGAGTACATTGACATTTGTGACTCTCTGAATGTTTTCCTGATTTTCTATCCTAGTGACAAGCAGATTCCCTTAAAAGAAAGAAAATGAAGAATAAACAGAGTTAGTGAGGAAGAATGCCTCCAGGATGGTCACCTTCTTTGCAGGCACCTCACATTCTTTATTTCTCCAAAAATAGGAAGTGATTTCTGTCTAATCATATCTAATGCAGGAATTCCAGTTTCCTCCACTTATTCTGCCATGTCTTTAAGGGTTTCCCCACCATGAGAAAGGGAAGTGAAATTTCAAGAGTTCTCGGCCCGAGCGCCCGCTTGCCACATCCTTCACGTTGGCTTTCTGATGTGAGCTATTATCCAGGAGCCCCAGAGCTGAGACGTGAACTCCGTTTCCTGGAGGGCTCCGATCAGAAATCCCTGAAGTGAAAGCCCAGTCTTTTACCCACCAGCCTCCCACTTTTTGTAGTTAATCAACTGGCTAAGTCCTCTGAAGTGAAAAAATGCATTTTGCTGCCTGCAACGCACTGAGGCTGAACGCCTCTCACAGCAGCAGAGCCTGCGGAGCGCCTGCATATTAGGGACGAGTGATTTCTCACACTTAATCTCTTTCTACCCACGACAGCCGGGCTGGTCCACCGGGCCTCCAAACTGAGATATCATATTTCCCACATTTCTTGCTTTCCCTTCTCCTCGTGCTCCATTATTTATTAAGGTCTTGAATGCGCCTGGGGCTCCCTGCCAGCTGGGGTCAGACTTCTCAGGCCTCCTTGTTCTCAGGAGCTGAGTTTTTATGAGTGTGAAAGATACCCTGCAATAACCCCAAACAAGCGGGCTGTTATGAAAAACAGAGATGGAGACACAAAAGCTCAGCTGAGAGAAGGCTATTTCCAGGACTTGAGGTCCAAAGACCAATCTATCGCCTCTTAAGCTTTGTTAAGAGGAACCTTAACACTGTGTGTTATGGCCGAAGCTGATCAATTGTGTGTCTCTACCAATTAGGACACCTTTACTTACAAGTCATAGAAACCTTAATTCAGAGGATCGCTCACCTCCACTATATAGATGCAAAGTCTAGGGCTGTGTTAGGGTTCTAGGAATACTGAACACAGGGGCTCAAAAAATGTCCTCAGACCTCGTGTTCCCCCATTTCGTCCTCTGCCCCTTCCTCTGTCAGCTTCTCTCTCTAGCAGTGAAGAAACACTTGATTTTCTGCACGTGCCCTCATATGCCTTTTTAAAAACAATTTTTATTGGAGTATAGTTGCTTTACAATGTTGTGTTACTTTCTGCTGTACAGCAAAGTGAGTCAGCTATATGTACACACGCTGCTGCTGCTGCTAAGTCGCTTCAGTCATGTCCGACTCTGTGCGACCCCATCGACGGCAGCCCACCAGGCTCCCCTGTCCCTGGGATTGTCCAGGCAAGAACACTGGAGTGGGTTGCCATTTCCTTCTCCAATGCATGGAAGTGAAAAGTGAAAATGAAGTCGCTCAGTCGTGTCCAACTCTTCACGACCCCATGGACTGCAGCCTACCAGACTCTTCCACTCATGGGATTTTCCAGGCAAGAGTACTGGAGTTGGTTGCCATTGCCTTCTCTGATATGTACACATCCATCCTTTTTTTTTTTTTAATTTCCTTCCCATTCAGGTCACCACAGAGCACTGAGTAGAGTTCCTTGAGCTACGCAGTAGGATTTCATTAGTTATCTGTTTTATACACAGTATTGACAGTGTAAGGGCTTCCCTGGTGGCTCACCTGTAAAGAATTCACCTTCCAATGCAGTATATGCAGGTTCAATACCTGGGTTGGAAAGGTCTCCTGGAGAAGGGAATGGCAACCCACTCTAGTATTCTCCTCTAGTATTCTTGCCTAGAGGATCCCATGGACAGAGGAGCCTGGCAGGCTACAGTACATGTATGATAACTCACTTCAATCATGTCCAGCTCTTTGCGACCCCATGGACTGTAGCTACATGGGTTAGAGTCCATGAAGCTGCAAAACAGTCAGTCATGATTGAGCCACTAAACAGCAACAAATTCCATTTCTCCAACAATGGGTGAATTTAACTCAGATGACCATTATATCTACTACTGTGGGCAGGAATCCCTCAGAAGAAATGGAGTAGCCATCACGGTCAACAAAAGAGTCCGAAATGCAGTACTTGGATGCAATCTCAAAAACGACAGGATGATCTCTGTTCGTCTCCAAGGCAAACCATTCAATATCACAGTTATCCAAGTCTATGCCCCAACCAGTAATGCTGAAGAAGCTGAAGTTGAATGGTTCTATGAAGACCTACAAGACCTTTTAGAACTAACACCCCAAAAAGATGTCCTTTTCATTATAGGGGCCTGGAGTGCAAAAGTAGGAAGTTAAGAAACACCTGGAGTACCAGGCAAATTTGGCCTTGGAATACGGAATGAAGCAAAGCAAAGACTAATAGAGTTTTGCCAAGAAAATGCACTGGTCCTAGCAAACACCCTCTTCCAATAACACAAGAGAAGACTCTACACATGGACATCACCAGATGGTCAACGTTGAAATCAGATTGATTATACTCTTTGCAGCCAAAGATGGAGAAGCTCTATACAGTCAACAAAAACAAGACTGGGAGCTGAATGTGGCTCAGCTGACTGTGGCTCATGAACTCCTTATTACCAAATTCAGACTGAAATTGAAGAAAGCAGGGAAAACTGCTAGACCATTCAGGTATGACCTAAATCAAATCCTTATGATTATACAGTGGAAGTGAGAAATAGATTTAAGGGCCTAGATCTGATAGATAGAGTGTCTGATGAACTATGGAATGAGGTTCGTGACATTGTACAGTAGACAAGGATCAAGACCATCCCCATGGAAAAGAAATGCAAAAAAGCAAAATGGCTGTTTGGGGAAGCCTTACAAATAGCTGTGGAAAGAAGAGAAGCAAAAAGCCAAGGAGAAAAGGAAAGATATTAAAAAAAAAAAAAAAAAAAATCAGTTTTGAAAAACATTACAGACCAAATGACCCTAACAGACATACAGAGAACATTCCATACAAAAGTATCAGAATACATATATTTCTCATGTGTACACAGCACAATGTCAGGGTAAGGCAGATATTGGGCCACAAAAAAAGTCTTAGCAAATTTAAGAAGATTGAAACCATACCAAGGATTTTTTTTTCTGAGCACAATGTTATGAAATGAAAAATCAATTATAAGAAAAAAACTGAAAAATTCACTAATATTCTTTAACGACCAATGGGTCAAAAAAGGAAACAAAGGGGAAATCAGAAAGCAATTTAAGACAAACAACAGTGAAACACAACACACTAAAACTTAGGGAATGTGGCAAGGCAGTTCTAAGAGGAAAATTTACAGTGATAAAGGGAAAAAAAATCTGAAGTAAACAACCTAACTTTATACCCAAGTTACCAGAAAAAGAACAAACTAAGCCTAAAGTTAATAGAAGAAGGTAAATAATAATGATCAGAAAAGAAATAAAGGAAAGAGAGAGCAGAAAAACAGAAAAGAACAACAAATTAAGAGTTTCTGTTTATGATAAACACAATTGACAAATCCATTGCTATACTAAGAAAATAAAAGAGACACAAATAAATAAAATTATAAACCAAAGAGGATACAACTTATACCACAGATACACAAAGGATCAAAGGAGACTACTATGAATAATTATATGCCAAAAACTTGACAGCCTAGAAGAGATAAATAATTCCTAGAAAGATACAATCTACCAAGACTGAATCATGAAGAAAGAGAAAATCTTAACAAAATAATTACTAGTAAGAAGACTGAAGCAAGAAATCAAAAACCTTGAACAAAGGAAAGTCCAGGACCAGACGGCTTCAGGGGTGAATTCTACCAAGCAGTCAGAGAAGAATGAATGTCAGTCCTTTCCAAACAATTGAAGAGGAGGAAACAATTCCAAATGCAATTTACAAAGCTAGCATATCAAAAACAAATAAGGACACTACAGGAAAATTACAGCCCAATATCCCTGACAATGGCTTCCCAGATGCCGCTAGTGGTAAGAGAACCCACCTGCCAATGCTGGAGACGTGAGAGACACAGTGTCCATCCCTAGGTTGGGAAGATCCCCTGGAGGAGGACACAGCAACCCATTGCTGTATTCTTGCCAGAGAATTCCATGGACAAAGGATCCTAGCGGGCTATACTCCAGAGGGTTGCAAAGAGTCAGGCACAGTTAAAGCAACTTAGCACGCACACACGCATCACTGAAAAACACAGATGTGAAAATTCTCAACAAAACACTAGCAAACTGAACTTAAGAGCACATCAAAAGGATCATACATCAGGATCAAGAAGAATTCATCCCTGGGACGTAAGAATACTTTGACATATGCAAATAAATGAAAGTTATGCACTACTTCAACAAAAAGAAGGGCAAAAAGCATATAATAATCTCAACAGATACAGGGGAAAAGCATTCGATGAAAATTTAACATGTTTTCATGATCAAAACTCCCAACAAACTAGGTAGAGGAGAAGGGATGTAAAGGACCTACCTCCACTTAATAAAGACCATATAAGACAAATCAGGAAGTATCACACTCAACAGTGAAAAGCTAGATTGTGCATACGTCATAGATGCTCACTCCACTTCAACATATCACTGGAAGTCCTAGTCAGGGCAATCAAGCAAGAAAGACAACCAAAAAGCATACAGATTGGAAAGGAAGATGTTAAATAGTTTCTGTATGCAGGTAATGTGATTCTATATAAAGAAAACTCTAAAGAGTTCACAAAAAATTCAGTTAAATTGCAGTATACAAAAATCAGTATATGAAGATCAATTGCATTTACAATACTCTAAAAATTTCAGGATATGACTCTTTGTATCATTTCTTCACTGACTTGGGTGATTTCTGCTGGAAATCACTTTCTGAAATCCAACTAGGGTTCCACAATGCATTATCTGGTTATCTACTTCTTGCCTTACTTTCTCTTAAGCAATCAGGAGGTCCTTTTTTAGAACCTGTGTACATGTTAGTAAAAGCTAAATGGAAATAGATAAGGCTATTAAAAAAATTAAAACATAGGTCCCCAAACAAAATATTACCATTCTAAGTTAAACTTTAACCCTGCCCTTAACAGAGCAAGAACTTATTGACTATCTGCTGGAATGGATGGGAGTAGAACACCTCAGTAATTTCAATGGATCACAGGGTTCAGTGGCAAGGCAATTTTCCCCAATGTTTCCATCTTGATCAGCTTCAAGAGTCTTTTAATAACCTGATCCTCATTCTCCTGTAATTAGCGAAAACTGAGAACCAACAGACTCTGCCTGAGCTGGCTGAACTACATTATTATCCTATCCTAAAGCAGAATATGGATTGTTGTTCCTAGAAAGAGACTTCGTATAAAACGTACTTAGTGGCTGTAGCGACATCCTTTACTGCTCAGTCCCAAAATCAGGAAGCAGGGAGAAGCATAACTATTAAATGGATGAGAACAGAAATGCAAAAGTCAGCAAAAAAAGACAGATTGATTACCTGACACGTATAGTCAATTCTAACTATACTATGTTGGCACATCTAATAGAAAGAATGGAACATATAAAATGTCCTCCATGGATGCAAAAGATGAAAGGAAAATCACAGAAAGGGAAAAAGTGGGCAAAATTCACTCAGGCATTGCAAGAGGGAGTTTTAACCTTGGACTCCACTTAAGCAGCTGTTCCATGCAAAGACCAGAGAAAGATACAGTAGATACAACAGATGGGGTTCATTTCTCTCAAGGCATTTATGCCCTTCACTGGGAAAACTTTGAGAATCTCTGATCTCACTGACAGGACAGTTGGGCTGACTTAGCCTGATTCTGTTAAATTCTTTTTATCAAACTTTTTGTTTGGATTTCAAGTACATTATCTTTTTCATTGCTTGTGTGCTAAGCTGCTTCAGTCCTGTGTGACTATTTGCGATGCTGTGGATAGTAGCCTGCCAAGCTCCTCTGTCCACGGCATTCTCCAGGCAAGAATACTGGAGTGGGTTGCCTTGCTCTCCTCCAAGTGATCGGCCCAAACCAGGAATGGAACCCACGTCCCTTATGTCTCCTGCATTGGCATGTGTGCCAGCTAAGTCACTTCAGTCATGCCTGACTCTATGCGACCCTATGGACTATTATAGCTTGCCAGGCTCCTCTGTCCATAGGAATCTCCAGGCAAGAATACTGGAGAGGGGTACCATGCCTTCTCCCTACATTGGCAGGCAGGTTCTCTACCACTAGTGCCACCGGGGAAGTCCCACCTGTCTCATCTGTTTTTGTTGCTGTTGTTCAGTCTCTCAGTCGTGTCTCTTTGTGACCCCATGGACTGCAACATGCCAGGCTTCCCTGTCCTTCACCATCTCCCAGAGCTTGCTCAAACTCAAGTCCATTGAGTCAGTGATACCATCCAACTATCTCATCCTCTGTCGTCCACTTCTCCTCCTGCCTTTAATCTTTCCCAGCATCAGGGTCTTTTCTAATGAGTCAGTTCTTTGCCTCAGATGGCCAAAGTACTGGAGCTACAGATTCAGTAACAGTCCTTCCAATAGATATTCAGGACGGAGTTCCTTTTGGATTGACTGGTTGATCTCCTTGCAGTCCAAGGGACTCTCCAAAAAAAAAAAAAAAACCAAAGTTAAAAAGCATCAATTCTTTGGTGCTCAGTTTTCTTTATGGTCCAACTCTCACATCCATACATTACTACTGGAAAAACCACAGATTTAACTATATGGATCTTTTCAGTAAAGTAATGTCTCTGCTTTTTAATGTGTTGTTTAGATTTGTCATAGCTTTTCTTCCAAGGAGCAAGCATCTTTTACTTTCATATCTACATTCACAGTCTGTAGTGATATTGGAGTGCAAGAAAATAAAAAATCTGTCACTGTTTCCATTGTTTCCCCATCTATTTGCCATGAAGTGATGGGACCGGATGCCATGTTCTTAGTTTTCTGAATATTGAGTTTTAAGCCAGTTTTTTCACTCTCCTCTTTCACCTTCATCAAGTCTCTTTAGTTCCTCTTTGCTTTCTGCCATAAGGGTGGTGTCATCTGCACATCTGAGGTTATTGATATTTCTCCCAGAAATCTTGATTCCAGCTTGTGCTTTATCCAGCCTGGCATTCCAGATGATGTACTCTGCATATAAGTTAAATAAGCAGGGACAACATATATCCTTGATATATTTCTTTCCTAATTTTAAACTAGTCTGTTGTTCTATGTCCAGTTCTAACTGTTGCTTCTTGACCTGCATACAGGTTTCTCAGGAGGCAGGTAAGGTGGTCTGGTATTCCCGTCTCTTTAAGAATGTTCCACAGTTTGTTGAGATCCACACAGTCAAAGGCTTTAGCTTAGTCAGTGAAGCAGAAGTAGGTGTCTATCTGGAATCCTTTTGCTTTTCCTGTGCTCCAGCAGATGTTGGCAGTTTGATCATTAGGTTCCTTCTTTGGTATGTAGATCTTCCTAAAGAGAGACTAGATGTAGCAACCTCTATCTACCCAACACTTTTCTGTCACTCTAAATTAAAAAAAAAAAAAAAAAACAACTTATGTCTCTAATGTAGATGTGGATCTCTTGAGGTTAGTTAGTGAGAGTCTGCCATTGAGATATAAAACCTCTCTTGCTGAGCTGATATAATCACTTTCATAGACTGACATGATGAAAGACTCTAGGGAAGGAAACTTGCCCGTGAATAGTCACAATAACACCTATAAATTTCCAGACCTAGGATGCAGAATAATACATTAGCAAGGGTTTATAGCTAGAAGAATGGGTCAATCCTTTTACCACTCCATTTAACACATTTATAAGAAATCATGTGAGCTAAGCTACTTCCCTTAATCCTCTCTCACTCAGCTATTATTTCACATCAATATTTTATTTTAAAGAAACTGAGATTCTATTATTATATCAGCTCCAGCAGCACTGAAGTTCAATGTAAAGGGTGAAGTCAAACTCAAGCTTGTAGTAAAATAATCAATATCAATAACATCTCCACTTTTTAGGAGCCTGAGTCAAAATATAAAACATCTTCACATTGAATAAATGTATTGGGGATCCTGGAGATACTTTTGGAATTCACTGTATTTCAAGACTTCACATGAGTACTTTACTTGATTTTGAAATTGTAGCCTTTTAGTGTTAAGGCAGGAACTTGAAGGTATTCTTTATATTCAAGTATGGAAAGTTAAATGAGGGGAAAATTTTGTACTTGCCATCATGTTTGTGATTTGCAGGGGTTAGTATGTCTTTGCTCTATGTTGCAACTTGACAGATTAAGATCATTATCCTGGTGCTGGTACCTCTTAGCCAGGAAAGCATACTTAAAGTCTCTTATCCTTGTGTCTATGTATGTAAAGGGGGAGAAACAGCAGCCATCTCACAAGACTGCACAAGGGTTAACATAACAATCTCAATAAAAGTAGTTTTAACATACACAACAGTAGCTAACATTCGCTGAGTGCTTACTAAACTCTTAGGTAGTAAGTGCTCAAATACCACCAGACATTACTCGATTCTGCACAAAAAGGATTTTTTTAGTCATCCTATCTAAAAACATTTAGAACATCTGCATTATTTGGTAGCAAAAGTCTACTGCCAGTGTGAACCAGCCTACCATTATTTTAACTATTAATAAATGGCAACCCACTCCAGTGTTCTTGCCTGGAGAATCCCAGGGACGGGGGAGCCTGGTGGGCTGCTGTCTATGGGGTCGCACAGAGTCGGACACGACTAAAGTGACTTAGCAGCAGCAGCAGTGACTAAATTATTATAATTCCATTTCATTATGATGTACTGGATACATTTATATTCTTAAGCTCATTTATATAGCTATATGTAATAGAACAGGGTCATTCTAGCTTACATTAAGTAAGAAGGTAAATGTATAAAATAGGTAGCTGGGAAGCTGCTGTATAGCACAGGGAGCTCAGCTCGTTGCTGTGGTGCTCCAGAGGGATGGGATGAAGGGTGAGAGGAAGGCTTAAAAGATAGGGGATATATGTATACCGATAGCTGATTCACTTTGTTGTACAGCAGAAACTAACACAGCATTGTAAAGCAGTTATAGTCCAATAAATTTTTTTTAAAAATAAGAAGGTAATAGAAGAAGTGAAGTCAAAGTCACTCAGTCATGTCCAACTCTTTGTGACCCCATGGACTACAAAGTCCATGGAATTCTCCAGGTAAGAACACTGGAGTGGGTAGCCTTTCCCTTCTCCAGGGTATCTGCCCAACCCAGGGATTGAACGCAGGTCCCAAACCTAGGTCTCAAACCCAGGTCTCCCACATTGCAGGCGGGTTCTTTAGGTAAAGAGCCACCAGGGAAGCCCGAGAAGGTAATATTCAATACTATTCTTCTATGTGTTCAGTTGCTCAGTTGTGTCTGACTCTTGGACTGTTTGGACTGTAACCCATAAGGCTTCCATCCATAGGATTTTTCAGGCAAGAATACTGGAGTAGATTGCCATTTCCTTCTCAGGGGGATCGTCCCAACCCAGGGACTGAATCCGTATTTCTTGTGCCTCCTGCATTGCAAGGGGATTCTTTACCCCTGAGCCTTTGGGGAAGAATATTCAATACCAATTCTTCTCTAGATCTTCCTTTAATACCAGCTGGATCCAGGACTCCAGTGTCACGCATCTGGGTTTTGGCCATCACTTTCTGTCTCTCTGCCTCCTCTTACTCCCTCCACAATACACTGTCTAGACAGTATTCACCTCTGTGTTCAGATAAACTATTTAAAGCTTCCATTTCTCTTACAGATTCCTAACAGGAATTAAAAGGCATTGGATGATCTCCATCTTATACCTTCTGCATGACATTCTGGAAACAGTTTACAGGTCCCTTATATGAAGACTTCTCTTTGCCCATTTTCCTCTGGACCCAGCTCTATCTTAAGCCTTCTGTTACATGCTCCACAACATTCTTAGAATTGTTTCTTGTCACGCGACTTGCCATCTTTTATCATTACCGCTCATTCAACCTGTGATTGTTCATCTAGATTGTCAGCCCTTGAGGACAAGCATTGCATCTGTCTGCTCATTCATTGCAGCCAGAGCCACGCCACCACTTGGGGCAGAGTAGATGCTACAGTCATTGCTGGATAAAGGAAGGGGGAAGGTGAGGAAGGCAGTGCCAAAAGTCATGCCAGAAACTTCTAGTGGTAGAGACAGTACTTGTGAATTGAAGCATTTAAAATGAAACAATATTTATAGTGTGGTTCATAAGTTGGATTCATAAAATTTAATCTTAAAAATGTTAACCTGTGCTCTGCTTAAATACTTAAAGTGCTTACTGACCAATGTAATTTCCATTTAAAGCTTACTCTCAGGCTTAGTCTTTGTAGACTGTTTCAGGAGACAGAAACTTTTAAACTGCTATGTTAACTAACACCTTGAATATCACATCCTAGAAGTTCAATCAAAATAAACTCCTCAAAATTAATTATCTTCCACCAGACTTAGCCTTGTGTTTGCTTAATATGTATTTTTGACTAAACTGGATTTTTTTCTTAGAAACTCTTTGTTGTAACTAATTACGGGAAACTTGAGACATCTCATCACTAACTCAGTGATTACTGAACTGTAATTTCTGGAGAGTTTCAGAAAACGTTAACTAAGCTTTTCAGGATGTACAACAAGACAATGTTAGATTAGATACCTAAATATTTAAGAGAAAAATATCAGAATGCCATGGGCTGTGCTGGATTTCTTGTGTACATTTTCAAAGATCCCAAATTGAACAGCATTTACAAATTCAATAAAGAGCTGTATTAGCAGAGAAAACATGCATTTGAACATGAAGTGTGCATTTAGAAATAGAAAAACTATTCTTGGGACTTATTAAGTGGAGATAGCTACTACCCTCACAGTCTATGTTCCCAGTACCCTAAAATGGCATTAGCCAACTGTACTCATCATTGAAATAACAACATCCAGCAGCCCTTCAGACTCAAGTAGCTTCACTACCTCAAATCTGATTGCTCACAGCCATTCTGAGCTACTCTGAAGGACTTCAGGAAACTTGATCTTAAAGGATATTACGTTTTGTAACAAAAACTGAAGATGCTTAGAATCTTTTCATTAACATAACTTTACATATAATTCTAGCAGCCAACATTGACTGTGTCCACTCTGTACCAGGGGCTTGAATTACAGTATCTCTCTTTATCACACAAAAACCCTGTGTGGTTAGTGTTATCTCAGATTGGTATCTACGATTTTGGTAAAGAGTCAGATACTGAACATCTTAGGCTTTGTACATTGCACAGTTTGTTGCAGTTTCTCAGCTCTGTAATTACAACTGC
Source organism: Cephalophus harveyi (assembly GCA_006410635.1). Lineage (NCBI taxonomy): Eukaryota > Metazoa > Chordata > Mammalia > Artiodactyla > Bovidae > Cephalophus > Cephalophus harveyi. The sequence goes on along the minus strand of SJYT01071221.1, from coordinate 227,053 downwards.
GAGGAGCCATAGAATGGGTATGTCTCATTCCAGTGAAACATTTTCTGAACACGGACTTGTGAACTGTATACACTTTGTGTATTTTGTGAAGTATTACTTTTCCTTTTTTTTGTTTGCTTTCAATTATTTAAAAACATAAAAACCATTCTTAGCTCATGAGTCTTATTAAAATCGGTAATAGACTAGATATGGCCCGGGATGGGGGGCATAGTTTGTCAACCTTTGAAGTATCTAAATATTTCAAGGCAGGGAATTATTGCTCAAGGAGATAGCTCCTAGAAAGTACAGAGCCAGTTCTGACTCTAAGGCCTTTTCTCCTTTCAATTCACATGTCTCTGTGTCATCATTATATTCAATGTAAAGGCTAAAATCTTCCTTTTAAAAGACCTTAAAATGACTGACAAGTAGATTAGGCTTGAGTTGATATGTTTCTTATTCAAGTAACACTAAATTCAACTACAGATTATTACCTTCAGTGAAGCTTTTTAGTGTCATCTGGAAGGGAAGTGGTTCTGGCAAATCAAAACTGATAAATTATGCCTGTAATTACTCACTGGTCCTTACAATGAAAACAAGTTAGTTTTCCTATTACTGTGTTTTTTATTTTTATATTCTAGAACTGGTGAATGACTTTGTGTTGTTGTTGTTAAAACTAGAGACTGTTGCAGCCAGCTTCTGGAGAAGAGGTGAGAGAGAAAGGAAGAGAAGGTGTAAGAAGTAAAGCATAAATTATGTTCTGTGTTAAAATTTTCTTTTAAATTTAAATCCTTCAAACGGTCTCAGCCATTTCTTAGAAGAGATGAGAGGGGCAGAAAGAAACATGAAAACAAATCTGGTTGGGAAAGAGGAGACATTGAGAGAGCTTTGTAAATAAATAAAGCTTGAAAGGAGTGAAAGAATAAAACAGTAGTTCCCTAGTCAGTGTCTATGCGGGAAAGGATCTTAGAAAATCTTCTTTCAGGGCTAGTTCAATTACAATAGATAAATAAGAAAATGGTAATAATTTCAACTGGGATTCCAAGGTGGTGCTAGTGGTAAAGAACCTACCTGCCAATGCAGGAAACCTAAGACACTTGGGTTCTATCCCTGGGTTGGGAAAATCACCTGGAGAAGAGTTCAGCAACCCACTCCAGTATTCTTGCCTGGAGAATTCCATGGCAGAGGAGCCTGGTGGGCTACAGTCCAAAGGATGGCAAAGGGTCAGACACACCTGAAGCAACTTTTTTTAGCACAAATTAATTGCAATTTTTTTTTTTTTTAAAGAATTAACTATTCACCAGGTACTGTGCTAAGTGTTTTCCATGTATAATTTAACCTTTAGGACACCTTTATGAGTTAGGTGCTGGAATTTTCTGTTTCATAAATAAAGAAACTGAGGTACAGAGAATTTAAGTGACTGCCCTGAATCACAGTGGAGGCAATCCCAGGGATTAACTCAGTCTTGCATAAGGATGAAGTCTGTGTCCCTAACTGCTATGCTAAACTGCTTCTTGTTCCTATTAATGAATGTGAAATTAAAGTAGAGTGGTGTTATGATTTAATATTTTATATGAGCAATGGACTAATGTAATTTTAATAGTACTTTGTAATTTATAAAATGCATTTGCACACATATTGCACTTACATTTTGCTATGTGGTAGTTTAGTCGACTTCACTTTCACTTCTCACTTTCATGCATTGGAGAAGGAAATGGCAACCCACTCCAGTGTTCTTGCCTGGAGAATCCCAGGGACAGGGGAGCCTGGTGGGCTACCGTCTATGGGGTCACACAGAGTTGGACACGACTGAAGTGACTTAGCAGCAGCAGCAGCAGTTTAGTATTACCTCCTTCTAAGTATATCAGTGAGGAAATTTATGTTCAAAGAAGTGATTTGTTCAAGGTCACAGAACTGGAAGCATCTGGGTAGTGGAAGAGAAAGAGCCACCTCTATCTATTTATCTGGGAACCCGGGCCTTGCCACTTACTCAAGTTTTGCACAAACAAATTCTTTCAGACTCTAGTATCCACACATGAAAAAGAGGGGTAGCTTTAACATTTCAGTGTCTCTCACCATAAAACAAACTAACCTGCATGAATTTCTAAAGAGAGAAAACTTTTTTTTTTCCTTTTCTTTGGCCTAATGCTGGAAAGCTTAAAGTGACTTAAAGGATAAAAGACTAGGAGAGCAGGGTTTCCAAACAGTTTTCATTGCAAACAAGAATGAAGCAATAGAAAGAGGATCCTGAGAATGGTTTCCAAAGCTAGATAATTACATGGTATGAAATAAGATCCGTGATGCTTGATTTTTCAGAGCTTTGTATCCAACATGTATTGTGAACCTCTAAGAAGGGAACACAGAGAGCATTTCCTAAGCCTGTATGACCATTGCCTTTTTTAAAATGGAGCATTTTACAGGATTAATGTTCCATAGAACACAATTTCAAAAATTCCACCGCTGAATAAGGTTAGGTAACAAGAACTCTCCTTGTTTTAATCAGTGCAATCTCATCAACTAATTACCTGACATTGATAATGTGCCCATCTTGTGCTAGAAGGCCATAGTGACAGGCAAAAAAGTAAAAAGAAAAAAAAATGTCTACAGGGCTTTTTCTGCAGGACAAAGAAATAACATGTCATGTAAAGGAAGAATACTCTAAGATCAGAAAGTGGGATCCAAGGGGCCAGTTTCTAGATTCAACCAAGTTAATCAGGGAGTGACACAGAAGTGAAGGATGAAACAAATTTCCTGGAGCTGATGGTGGCAACCTGAAACATATTTGAGAAAAAAAGCAGTGGACTAGAGACATGTTTATTTTAGAACCCAAGTTTCTCTTCCACTGACCTGTGGCAAAGAACTAAAGGCATTTCTTTTCATCTTTGGTTCCATGAAATCACTAGCACAGTGACATTGCCAGTTATTTATTTATTTATTTTTTACTGTGTTGGAGATACAGTGACTCTCATGAATAAAAAAGCCTCCTCTCTTTTCCTATGGACAAATACTGAACGTAACAGTGCTCTTCAGGGTATACCACATAGAGCTTATTGTAAAAAATAAACACTCCGAATCATCAACAAAACCCAGTGAAAATAAAGTGAAAGTCACTCAGTTGTTCCCTTACTCTTTGCGACCCCATGGACTGTAGCCTGACAGGCTCCTCTGTCCATGGGATTCCCAGGCAAGAATACTGGAGTGAGTTGCCATTCCTTTCTTCAGAGGCTCTTCCCTGCCCAGGGATTGGACCTGAGTCTCCTGCATTGCAGGCATATTCTTTATCATCTGAGCCATCAAGGAAGAGCAGAGAAGAATAAATCCAGAGAAGCTGCCAAATAAAGTTAATTTTAAATGTTTCTTCCATACTGGAATCCAGGGGGCAATAGGAAGCAGCCCTAGAAGTGCACATAGAATCATGTAAAAACTCTTAGTTCCACTCTGTTAGATGCTTTATGCGCCTAGTGATGGCCTCAGAATTCTTGATTTCCTTAGGTCTTTGACAACTACTCACAAAAGACAGGGAAAGAGAATTCAGTGACAGAAAAGCTCCCAAGAGTTCTTCTACCCAAATGACTATTTCCAAACTGCTTCCCATCATGACAACTTCCCTGGCATATGCCTGTATTTAAAAGATGTTCTGAGGTTCATGACCAAGTGTCAAGATCCACCTTGTATAACTTGTATGCTTTAGATTCTCTTAGTCCTCATGTAATATTTTAACAGTTTATTCTAACTCAAGCAGATGCCTGCAAATCAAGACCACTACCAGCGTCACACACAGGGTCTGGAGTCTGGCATAGAAAATCTCTAACCTTTAAAACAATACCAACAAAGCGGATGTGTATGTGCCTGCTCTCTCTCACACACACAGACATGTGCACTTTATCTTTGCCTGTGTGTGTAAAACTACGGTTCCAAGAAGGTAATGTGTCCAAGGCCATCTAGCTGGTAAGAACCGAAATACAGAGTCACGCTGAGATTCCACAGACCTTACCACCTACAGTCCTTCCCCTCAGCCAGACTGCCTCCGTTTTTCAGCTTTCTGCCATAGAGATTTTAGTCTTCATTTTATTTCTCTTTGCATCCATCCTTTCAGACATTTCCACCCTACTTTCTCTCTCTAGATGTATTTCTAAGCCTTCTTACTACCTTCTAGTTCATAGTTTCATAGTGAGCTCCTGACATAAAACATTAATATATGTTGAAGGGGGAAAAAAGAAGCTATAGGAAAAAACCTCAAAGAAAGCAGCATGATCATCTTTGGGGAATGGTATACTTTCCATGTTATTTATTAAATAAGTTAATACTTGTAAATTCTTAAAACAGAGGTTTAACTATTTTTTAAAAAGTCTGAGTTAGAACCACATGAGATCAAATGGTTAACTCCCAGGCTCTAGCCCAGACCTGATGAATAGAAATATCTGGGGATAGAGCACGAGAATCTATGTTTTAATCAAGTTAAGAGATTATTTTGCACAGCAAAGTTTGAAAACCTCTATTACAGTTATTGAGGGAAAACACATTGTATCTTTTCTTCATTCACTATGGCTGAGCCCCTCCACTTTATTTTTCTTCATTTCACTTTTTACCTGAAAATGTGCTCTGTGGTTACCCTCAGTTGTATTTTCCTTCTAGAATTTAAACTCAATGAAGCAGTTTTTTTTTTTTTCTCTCTCTCTTTTCTTCACTGCCATTTCTCTCTCTACTCATACCTATTAAATGATCAATAAATGCTTGCTGAATAGATAAACAGAGGAAAGGGGACCATTCCACGTTTAGCCTCTCTCCCCAGCAGACATCCACTGATGGGTGTTGTGAACTTGCTAAACACTCCAGTTTTTACCATCCTTCTTCTATGATACCATAAGCTCAAAAGCAGTTCACATCCTTTCTTGACTTTCATCCTCACAAAATGCCCTAAGAAGTTACACATGGATACATATGAATTAACAATTCAGGAAACATAAGCTCATAATAGTTAAATTAGCAATCCATTTCCTAAATGAAAGAACCAACTGGGATAGAATGCAACAATTTTCATTCTACAGATAATGCTTTTTCCTCAAAATACCCGATTTTCATCCTAATCAACTACTTCTTTGTGGTTAAGCCCTGATTCTTTAAGTAGGGTCCCTCACAATCAGCATCACTCGAGAATTTATCAGAAAGTCAAAATCAGACACAACTCCAGACCTACTGGGTCAGAAACACTGAAGAGCGGTCCAACTATTTGTTTTAACATACTTTTCAGGTGATTTTCGGTGCCAGATCAAATTAGCAAAGCACTGAGTTGGGACAGCAAACTGCTGTTAGGATGAAAAAGCTCTTTCTAAGGAAGAGCACACTGAGCAATGGTCACTAATAATCAACGCAGGTAAAGAAATTCATGAGACGAGCAGGTGTCACGACGGCAGGAGACAATGGAGTAACATTCTTGGCACAGTCAGTCCTTAGGTGAATGTTATTTTTAAAAAAGCTAGAAAGAATGGATGCCAGAATTAGCAAGTGTCAACAAATGTTAAAGAAGAGCGCGGGAGACTGCTCTGTTGATCACGCTGAATCAGAGTACAGCTCAATTCGTGGCCAAGAAATACAACTCAGTTTTTCAGTTTCCAAATACCACTTATGAATGAAATGCTTACATGGATCTTTCCTCAGGACCAATACTGATTATCATCTCTTTAATGGATTACACAGTCTTGGATAAAGACTAACCATTCTCCTGAAGACCACTGAGTGTGAATTTGTTTCCAGTTATTTAAATGTCCCTATTGTATACAAAGTTTTCTGGGGGATAATTTAAGGAAAATAGGTCTGTAGAGTCTATTATTGGGCATAATTGGAAATGTCCTATTTCATCTTTCTAGCAATAGTCAGTTAATCATCCAGAATAATTTCTGAAGTACAATATACGGGCAAAGAATATCCAATGATACCATGTACATTCATCTTCAAAAAGAATATGTTTTCTCTAATTAAGATATTTATCAGGTGGATTATCTACTTTTATTTAAAATTTTAAATATACAGTTGAATGTCTTGGACAGTGAAGGCAGATATGAAGCATACTAATTTCTCTCTTTAGAAGAAGGAAATTTCTTTTTCCTTTCTAAGAGAAACTAGTTTTAAGAATGCACATATATCAGACTTAGACAATCAGAGTGAAGGATAAAAACATCCATTGGCCTAAATCAGTTATTTTTCAATGAAGTATCTAATAGTACCCAACTATATTAAAACGAATTAAGCCATCACTTGTTCAATCTATAAGGCAGTTAAATACATACTGCTGCTTTACAATTTTCCCCACTACCAATGATAAAAAACATTATTTAACTAGGGCAGCCATGATCGTGTATCTAAGCCATTCATTCACTCATTTAGCAAAAGTTGGAGTGATTACCACAACCCAGAGACTATGCAAATTATGGAGAATATGATGTTCCATAAAATAAAAAGTCCTTCTCCTTACATACAAGCACTCTAGCTCTATTTTGTTGCTTCAGAAAACAAAATCACAATAAGCAAATCAAAGTATACTAGATTATGCCATACAAGCGTTCACCCTGCCTTCCTCTATAGAAGCATCCTCGTTTTGCTTGGAAAGCGAGCCCTTCTCTGTTTCCGGCTTGCTTAGTTTCATGGCTTGACTTCATTCCTTAGTGCCAGAAATGATCCCACGACCAAGGGCTAGTCTGTCAACATATTCTCTTCGCTGATGATTGGTTCACATCTGAAATATGACCTGAACCATGCTAATGAGACTCACTTGTGGAATTTATATTGGAACTATGGGGAAACAAGGGCTTCCCTGGTGGCTCAGAGGTTAAAGCGTCTGCCTCTGATGCGGGAGACCCGGGTTCGATCCCTGGGTCGGGAAGATCCCCTGGAGAAGGAAATGGCAATCCACTCCAGTATTCTTGCCTGGAGAATCCCATGGGCGGAGAAGCCTAGTAGGTTACAGTCCACGGGGTCGCAAAGAGTCGGACACGACTGAGCGACTTCACCTCACCTCATGGGGAAACATGCTTTACCTGCTTAAATTGCTAGATTTTTAGATGATTTAAGCCTGGAACTCTTAGAGTTACTATAGTGAGAGAGCCTAAGGTAGAATAAGGAAATCAAGTATGGGAAAAAACAAAAAGTGTGGCTGGCATCATTTGATCCATTTCCTGGCTCTAGCCATGCCTGATGGAGAAGGCAATGGCACCCCACTCCAGTACTCTTGCCTGGAAAATCCCATGGACAGAGGAGCATGGTAGGCTGCAGTCCATGGGGTCGCCAAGAGTCAGACACGACTGAACAACTTCCTTTTCACTTTTCACTTTCATGCATTGGAGAAGGAAATGGCAACCCACTCCAGTGTTCTTGCCTGGAGAATCCCAGGGATGGGGGAGCCTGGATGGGCTGCTGTCTATGGGGTCGCACAGAGTCGGACACGACTGAAGTGACTTAGCAGCAGCAGCCATGCCTGAAGCTGGACTTACCTCTAGATTTAAATTAGAAGGCACATATACACATCCCATATCATTTTTTCCTGCCTTAGTACTTCTTTAATCTGACATTTGATATATTTTGCATATTTATTTTCTGTTAGGACCTTCCCCTTCCCTCCCCACTCCAACAAAATATAATGCTCAAGAAGATCATTTCTGCCCCACCCCTCGTCCTGGGGCAAGGTCTATTTTGTTCACTACTGAATCAATGCATCTAGATAGGACTGAATACATAACAGCCACTCAATAATTATTTTTCAAAAAATAAATAGGAACCATTTTATTCCTAGCCTTCCTTTCTGTTATTCCCATCATCTGCTTTCCCACACATTCACTCATTGATCCTGCTACTCATTGACCCCAAATCCTCTTAGGATCATCATTTGTTGTATTCAATTTATAAATTGTTTTTCACATTTTTCCCTTGATCTTAATTACCAGAAAAAGGTATACAAATAAGTAAACAGATTTTTATTCTGTATAAATCATGAAAATCATCCCTGAAAGAGTTAAATTAATAACTCATTCCCTAAATGAATATGCTGTTGTTAGAAGCTAACATTTCTATTCCTAAATGTAACAGTCTCCAAAATACCAATATGTAAGTTCATGTCCTTCTCTCTCACATCTATTTTTCTGTCAACATCACCTAGATAGTTTCTAGAATCCCATACATACTCAATAAATGTCTGCTGCACACTGAATGTTGAATAGATATAGTTAATAGGTTAAAATTTCACTTCGTAACACTATATTGAGCTTTCACTAATGCCTATGTCTTTAATTCTGGGAACTGCCTCCTAATTAAACCACTTTGCTCTATGGGTTTGCTCTAATAATGACATTTGATTCCAACTAATACAATGTACTGGGAAAACTAATTCACTGTAAAAATGCCTCCGCATTAAAGGCAATATGGGTGGAGCATATTGGGTCGAAAAAGTAACTGGCAGGAATTGTATTCTTAATTCTTTTTTCCCTGACACTGAAATGTGCCCCCTCTGTGGATTGCCTCTGCTTGTACTAACTATGTAAATGTATCTATGATTGATTTTTAAAATAGCACACCAGGGTATATTCAGCCCCTGAACAAGAAAAATATCATCCAACTGTAAATATCCAGTGGAGCAATAAAACTGTTTCTTCTCTGCCCTGCATAATTGCAGAAGCCAAGGAGAGAAGGAATGCTTCCCCAAATTTGGCTTCCCATTAGATTGAATAAATGTCAACTTGAAAACTAGGAAACAAAAATGCCATTATGAGGTCTTCTGAAATATAAAATATTCAAAAGGCTCGGCAGCTCAGGAAGAATTCCTCAAACTGCTTGGTACTTTCCAGCTTCAATCTGCAGGTGAATGTTTTAAAAGTTTCTATTTTAATTGCACACTGTTATGTGTGTGCTCCTATTCCCAAATCAGACACTCTCTGGGTTTCCAGGGGTAATGGCATTGGATGCCTGTTAATACAATGCTCTAGGAAATTCAATCTGGTGGATGAGCAGTTCTCAGCATCACAAGAGGCAAAGGAGGGGTACAGCACTGGTGCCAGTTGTCGGTGGATGTGAGTTTGTTTTTTAATTCTCGTTAATACATAAACAAAAACGTGCACTGCTGAAGTGGGCACACAGTGATCAATGCTGTTTGCTGTTCAGTCGCTAAACTGTGTCTGACTCTGCAATCCCATGAACTGCAGCATGCCAGGCTTCCCTGTCCTTTACTATGTCCCAGAGTTTGCTCAAACTCATGTCCATCGAGTTGATGATGACATCCAACCATCTCATCCTCTGTCACTCCCTTTTCCTCTTGCCCTCAACCTTTCCCAGCATCAGAATCTTTTTCAGTGAGCCAGCTCTTCGCATCAGGTGGCCAAAGTACTGGAGTTTTAGCTTTAGCATTAGCATCAGTCCTTCCAAAGAATATTCAGGGTTGATTTCCTTTAGGAATGGCTTTTGATCTCCTTGCTGTCCAAGGGACTCTCAAGAGTCTTCTCCAAAACCACAATTCAAATGCATCAATTCTTCGGCACTCAGCCTTCTTTATAAATTATCAGTGCAATATCTCATATTATCTGGGAGGAAGGAGGGACTGGACAATGCATTAGAGAACATTCTAGCAGTAAAATATTTTAACAAAGGAAAAAAATCCCTGTACAGTCTTCAATAATATTCAGTATGTAACGCAGGCTCCAATCACTTCACAGAGTAGTAGATTCCTATGTGGATTATTTGTAGGCCAGCAGTTGTGGGTGGGTTCTACATGGTGTCATTTGTCTTTGTCTTTGTACAGTTATACTCTTTGTAGATTTTTGAAGATTCCCATCCAGGAGAAGTAATATAGGAGGTGCACCTTCTTCACACTTATCACTTTCTATCTCCGTTTTCCCAAATAATAAAATTACCTAGAAAAGAGCTTAGCATAGTCCTTCCTCATGAAAAACAGTCGAGGGCATTCACACTTTTCTAACACTTTTCATAAACACTTTCTCAAAGGGGAATGGGTTCTGGTGGATATGAGAAGCAAACACCAACCACAGCATCCTTTACTACTCCTTGTTTTTGTTTTTTATCAAGGTGTAGGTGGCTTCTCTGATGGCTCAGCAGGTCAAGAATCTGCCTGCAATGCAAGAGATACAGGAGGCACCAGATCAATCCCTGGGCCGAGAAGATCCCCTAGCGTAGGAAACAGCAACCCACTCCAGTATTCTTGCCTAGAGAATCATAGGGATAGAGGAGCCTGGCAGGCTACAACCGAAGGGTTGCAAAGAGTCAGGCACAACCGAAGAACTAAGCACACAGGTAAATTGGATACACAAAACTATTTGATTTTGCATCTTTTAAAATTTGAAGTTCTTGAATACATTTCATTTGTTGTTTTTCTGTATCACTTCATTTGTGAACTGTCTATTCATATACCTGGTCCATTTCATCACTGGATAATTTGGGGTAAGTATTTCTTATGATATCATGTTAACCAGGTAGGTGGAGTTGAGATCTAATTTGGAGGAAATCCAGAGAAGTATCTGTTGGGAATATGTCCTGAGTATTAGATTTAACAACATGATCTAAAACTGAAAGAGAAATTATTAATTGAATATTTACATTTTCATTAGTATAGTCTACAGCTCTCTACATGGAATTCTTTATTTCTATTGTAAGGTCTACAGAATTGAACCCTCTGAACAATGTGGCAGGTTTCTGGATATTTAAAAGAACTTACAACCCTTTTTGTTTCCTACCCTGCCCATACTGGACTATCATCATTGATAACAAGCTAAGCCCTCTCCAGCTACATGCAAAAGCCCAAGCCAGTAAACATCCTTCTAGTTTAGGTTTTCTCAACTGTGGCATATGGATATTGTGGGCTAGATAATTACTTGTTGTGGGGGTATCCTGTGTGTTGAAGATGTTTAGCAGCATATCTGGCTCTTCTCATGAAACACCTCAGTTGTGATAACTTAACTCCAGACATTGCCAGATATCCCAAGGATAAAACTGCCTCCATTTGAAAACCCCTGGTCTGATTCGTACAGAGAAGTCTTTAATAGTCTTCAAACAAAACTGCTTCCAGTTGAGAATGACTAATCTCGTTTATACATAGAAATATTTGATAGTCTACAAGATGGAAACTCAGTCTTGTGCCAAAGCAAGCTATTTTTCCCAGTGAAAAATCAAACCAAGACAAAAACCACACAAAAAGAAATCAACGGTGAGCAATTTGACATGGAAGGTACACTGGAATAGAATGTTGAGTTATACCACTGATAACTTTTGAAAAGCTAACTATATTACACAGTCTGTTCTGTGGTTATACTTCTACAGAAAAATACATTAAAACAACAACAACCTACAATTTCCAGGAAGATAGATTTGAAAGGTACTTGTGAAGCTGCCACAAAATGACTCTACCAAGAATTACTTCACTAAAATAACTGTGATTCGAGTTCTATATCCCACAAGGCCTCCCTCTTAATCACTCCTGACTTCCAATCCATCACCAAGTCTTCTTAGGTTTTGCCTTAAAAAAGTATTTTGAGTTGATCCTCTTTGCTTCCATGTCCTTCACCATCTCCCAGATGGGGCCCTCATCATTTCTTATGGGGGTGAAGTCTTCCTAAGCAGTTTCCTTAAGTCTACCCATCCCATTTCTATCTATACAAGCAAGGACAGCCGGAGGAAGCTTGAAAAACATGTCACTCCAATTACATCAGTCCCGTGTCTGAAACACTTTGGTAATGTCTCACTGCTTGAGCATGAACCCAGTTCCTATCATAGCTCAGAGACACTACAGATGCAGGGCTCAGCCCACACCCAGCTGTGTTATTGCCTGCCACCTTTCCCCCTGCTCACAATGCACCAACCACATTGATCTCCTTTCTGTTCCTCTCCACCTTAGTCTCTTCACACACACGCCTCGCTCTGCCAGAATGCTCTTATTTCTATTCTCATGACCAGTTCCTTCTCACTTTAAATTCCAGCTCCAGCATCACTCTCCCTTTTACTCTAATCTCATGTTTTCCTTTTTTCCCCTCTCTTATACCAACCTATTATTGCCCTTCATAACACACATCTCAGTTCAATGCGTCATTGACTCTGTATACAACTGCATGTTTAACATCCATCTCACAAATCAAATTAAAATTCTATGAGATCAGGAGTCACGTGTGTCTTGTTTGTCTGGTGACAACACAGGGCCTCAGGCACAGCACATGTGAGATACAGATAAATGGAGATATGAATGATCATTTCCCCTCAATAATCCTTGCATCTGTAAGCCCGATAGAAGGAAAAAAAAAAATTAGCTTCCCTATAAAGCTAAATATCCTCCACGGAGGCTAAAACCACCTCATTATCCCAAAGGAAAGCAAAGATCCGGACTGCTATTTCTCAAGGTAGAGGCAAGGGGATAAATGAGAGCTTGATGGCAAAGCCACTCAGGGTTTCCCTCACCTCTTCAAAGGGCAACACTGATCTATCATCTCTCACCCAGGTACTCTCTTTCGTCCTTTTTCTCCCTGAAGTTTTATTACGCGATGGTCAATACTCGGCAGCGAATGCTGCAAAGGAGAAGAGGCCAGCTCAGAGAGCCCACAAACTTCTTTGCATTTTTATGTCTTTCATTACAACAAGTGGGCTATTTTTATACCTATTAGCTGCTAACAATTGGCAAAACCTCAAGCTTGGAATAAAATATGACAAGGGCCAAGAGAGGTAACAATAACAGTGCTTGTACTGCAGCCAGCTTGCCATTAATAATAGCAGGGAGAGGGATTAGGAGCAGAAGGAAGCCTCTTGGAACCCAGAAAAGACACCATCTTAGGGTAGATGGTTACCTGGCCCACCCAGTACTGCCACCCATCTCTCTCCATCCCCTATCCCTCTGGCTTAAAATCCTTCAACATAGTGAATCTTAGAACCAGAAAAGTCTCATGGCCTGGCAGGGCCTTATACTTCCTAAGGTAAAACAACCATAAGATGTTGATTTCTTACAAATAACATAACACACCATTTTGAAACTTTACAAAGTTCTTTCAAGACAATATATGTGCCCATGAGAGAAAAGGGGCATCCACAAGGATGTTCCCTGCTTTGTGGATTAATAACAAAAATGTGAGAACAATCTACATGTTTATCATAGAGGAATATCATATAAATTTTGGCACGTTCATGCCTTGGAATGTTACTGAATGACTCTCATTCACTTTATGTCAGTGATTGCTAGCTGACATTGCATGTGTCTTATTATTATTGATACATATCTATTATACATTGTTAGTGGATTTAAGGTCCATTTCCATTACTAAAATGCAAGACCACGGGGGTATAGAATCTGTGCCCAAAACAGTTCTAGGCATATAACAGCCACACATAAATGTTTGTTGAATGCATGAAGAATAAATTAAGACTATGTCACCACTAAAAGAGGACAGTAAATCCACACGAATGGACACAGAGAGAATTTTAAAACTCTTATTTGTTTTAAAAAAAATACAGGGAGTGTGTGGTACATGCCACCTCTGCAGCACTGAAGGGCATACTAGAAAGACAGGAAATTGATTCCGAGGGCCCAGTTACCACATCTTCACAAGGTCAACTTATTTATCCTAATGAGAAGCTCAAAACCTTAGCTAAGGTTTTGAAATCCAAAGCCTCTTATAAAATGAAAGAAAAATGAAAGAAATACTGTTACAGTCTTCTTGCATCATTTTGACCTGCCTTTGCATGAGTGGTTTGCCACCTAGTGATGATACCAAAGTGTCTTCTAGAATAAAATGGTCAAACTCAGTAGATGCTGAGCCTCCCTGTAAACAGAGAGATTCTGTATTTTCTCTCTCTCTTTCTCTGTTTCTCTCTTACACACACTGAGCGTAGGGATGAGGAGAGAAACAGATGAAATGAGCAAGCCTGGCACTAAGAGCTGACCGGGACACAGAAGATAATAGAATAAAATGGTCCTGAGTATAGGTTCAACATTCTGGTCAAATTAGGTTGAAACCACTTGATGTAGCTACAGGACCTTGGGTAAGGCATTTATTCCCTCTGAAGGTCAGTGTCAACATCTTAAAGAATGGGCATAATATCTCAAACTAACACAGAACCATTTTAGGAACAATTTATAAAAGGAATTTAGGACAGCACCTGGCACAGGGGAAGTATTGAATATGTGACAGTTACGTAGTTGTATTTGAGGTTCTAACATGGAGTTTCATGTTCTGAGGGTACATTGAGGATTGCTACATTTGCAAGTCATCCTCTGGACCAATATGGCACCTCAATAATGACATATATTTCACAAAGAAGCGGTCAACATGGGCTGGTAAGGACAGTTCTTTCAAACTTATTTTTATTCATGATAAACAATTAAAACCATGCCAGGTAGAAGAGAATGTTTGTGTCTTCCAATCCTCATGTCCTTTCCACCCTGGCAATTCTGAAGCCAGAACAATGAAATGGGGGCTTGGATAATGCTACCAAATGAAGAAAAGGAGGCAGACACTCTTTATGGCATCATTTTGTACAAGAGTAGTAGCCATCAGGAAGCACTATGAAGATCTGATTTCATTCACTTTATACTTTAGGTTTGTTCTATGTGTACCCACTCCAATAAAAATGTTTTAAGCATATATTCCTACTATATGAATATTTATATATTATATATATGTCCTCTGTACTAATACAGTATATCCACCTTATAAATGTTTTTCATAGATACTTTAAATGGATGAGAAAAAGAATCAAATAGAAATTCTGGTGCTTTATTCTGTACCAATGGGTGGCTTGTTCATATCCTGGGATGGGAGGGTCCCTCAGGGAGGAACCATCTTTTGGATACTCCTCTCTGAGACTTTGCACCCTTAGGATGGATTGGTTCACCCTTTCCCATTCTTGTCTAAGCAGAGGTGGCTGAGCTGGGGGAGCACACACACACATTTTATTTGGCTCAAGCTGTTTTTTGGTTTCAGTTGCCAACATTTTATAATCAGTATATTTCTTTGACCTAAAGAATCAGGAAGCCCAGAATACTGGGTCCCTGTGTCTACCACTGTATGGTTGCACCTGAATATCAGTCGTGTGCTACCCTTTAATACAGTCTTTGACAAACCTGCAACTCTCACTTGCCAAACACGCTCTCACTCTGTAGGTATTTGAGCTTGCAACAACTCATAAGAGTCTGGGAGCCTTGGGCCAAAAGAAAAAAAGGAGGAACATGTCTAAAACCAGAGAAATTTGACTCACCAAGGCTCCACATCTGGTAGAGAAGCAGGAACATGGCAGAGATTAATCATGGGTTTTCTAGCCCCCCTGGGTTTTCAGTTACTGTGCTCTCTATTCATTTTACTCTGCCACTGAAGCCAGATTAAAGGGCTATCTGAGCATTCTTCTTGATCTAATATTTGTGCTTGCCCAAATCAGAGCAGAGCCCTTTTGCATGACAGCATCATGTAGTGCCCTGGAGCCACATGGGAGCCTTAGTCTAAGTCTAAGAGTTCTCCTAGGAACACTTATGAATAGAACCTCCCATGTTGTGAAACAAGTCCAAAAAGTTAATTTAATAAAAGCTCTACACTCACACACCCACAATGACTATAAAGAGTACCATGCTGCCAATGATGAACCATTTAGGGGGATGGGGAGGATAACACCCACTTAGACTGAGGACCACCGATAAACTGTTCTCCCACTGTCCCATAATGCAGGGTCCTATGGCAAACAAACAACCTATCATTATTTAAAATTTTACTATTTTGTTAAACATGAATTTTTGCATTACTCTTGATTAAAAAAAAATCTGGTGGGAAGGGGGAACGGGGACTTAGTGTTGAATTGGGACAGAGTTTCAGTTTTGGAAGGTGAAAAATTTGGGAGGTGGATGATGGTGAGCGTTGCACAATAATGTGAATGTACTTAGTGCCACTGAACTGTACAGTAAAATATGGTTAAAATAGAATGTTTTATATGACTTTTACCACACACACACAAAAGCATTAAAACAAAATTTGGCATTGAAATGGGATTAATCTGAATGCCATCCCTTGAAGGTTTTTGGCATCCCCTCAACTTTTGTGCCTGGAGTTAATGCTTCTTTCTCTCCCTGTGGCTCGAGCCTCACCCTGGTAGCAGGTCTCCATCTCAAGCCACAGAGCCCAGTGCAAGGTTAAATGGGTTAAGCATTTTCTTGTTTGTCTTTTGCCATATTCAAGGGAGGCTCTAGCACCATCCCCATTTTCAGGCCACTGCACCCCCGTGGATGCCGAGGGAGCTCCTGCAAGACGTGCTTGGCCCAGGGGACGTGGCTTTGGAGTTACATTTAATTCCTGAGGAGAGAAATGGGACTCTTCACTTACTTACGCTCTGAGTAAGAACATGACAACCTTACAAACGCAGCAGTAGCTGTCACACTGCTGATTCTGGCCAATAGGGACTTATTTTTAGTTTTTTTTTAAGTCAGGTTTTCTCATTCTCCTGAGATCCTGTGATAACCCCCAAATGACTCATCTCCACCTGCCAGCAGTCAGTTCTTTCCCACTTTTAAAAATTCCAAAGCCGAAGGTTCAAAGTGCCCTGTATAGCAAATATCCAAGACTCCTCTTCTCCCACAGCAGAAGGGGTGCTAAAAATTCTTTTCTTTTAGATGATGAGACTCTTTGAAAGGTCAGAGGAGAAATAAATTTAGCTCATGCAGTAAAATGGAAAGATCCCATCACGGAGTTCCAGTGGAGGCCAATTAGAAAGGTATGCTGGTGCTAAGACTGCCCTATTGAGCCCAAGTGAGAGAAGTCACAGTGAGCAGAGAGCTGACAAGGTGATGGGAGTGAAATTCTAGCGCGGTCACTGTCTCTCTCCCTGTCCCATTGCTTCCTATTGACATGCACCAAAAATGAGTTCAAATCAGCCTGTTTAGGTTTCTGTTCTTTTTCCTGTATCTGAGGAAAGACAGACTGTAAATAAACAAGACAAGCAAAACAATTATTTTGCATTTGCTCTTTCAAGTTAAGGGAATGCTAAGGAAAGAAGAGGATCGGGGACTGGTCATTACGGAGCTGGCACGTGGGTAAAAGAAGGGAATGATCCTCAATGTGTCCCGCTTGCCTCCCTACCCGCCTCACGGACGCCACTTCTACTGTTTCTCTCTTCTATGCAGAGAAATCCATCCAAAGGAAGGTATAAGGAAAGTCACGGTCTAATTTCTCCAGGGCAATATTTCATTCTAAAGCAAAGGCCCACAAACCCTTTTTCCCAAAGCCTGGTATTAAATATCTGGAGTTTTGCAAGTCATACCATCTCTTCACAACTACTAAAGTCCACCATTTTAGCACTCAAAATGAACAGCCAGAACCAATACATAAACAAACAAATGTGTCTGTGTTTATAACAAAACAACTTTATAAAACCAGGCTGTAGGCCACAGTCTGCCTTCCCCTCACAATGCAAATGCCATTAAGTTCCCCTTGACTCTTGAAGATTAAAAACAAAGAAAGCAAGCAAGCAAGATGCAGAAATACAGTCTTGGGCAGGAAGCAAGACTTAGTTTTTTGCACAAACAAAAGGCATTCCTCAGTTTTGGAACCATGTCTGTGCTCTTCTTATGGATGGTGTTCTAAAGATGCTCAACATCACTCATTATCAGAGAAATGCAAATCAAAACCACAATGAGGTACCATGTCACACCAGTCAGAATGGCTGCGATCCAAAAGTCTACAAGCAATAAATGCTGGATACGGTGTGGAGAAAAGGGAACCCTCTTACACCGTTGGTGGGAATGCAAACTAGTACAGCCACTATGGAGAACAGTGTGGAGATTCCTTAAAAAACTACAAATAGAACTGCCTTATGACCCAGCAATCCCACTGTTGGGCATACACACCGAGGAAACCAGAATTGAAAGAGCCACATGTACCCCAATGTTCATTGCAGCACTGTTTATAATAGCCAGGACATGGAAACAACCTAGATGTCCATCAGCAGATGAATGGATAAGAAAGCTGTGGTACATATACACAATGGAGTATTACTCAGCCAGTAAAAAGAATACATTTGAGTCAGTTCTAATGAGGTGGATGAAACTGGAGCCTATTATACAGAGTGAAGTAAGCCAGAAAGAAAAACACCAATATAGTATACTAACACATATATATGGAATTTAGAAAGATGGTAATGATAACCCTGTATGCGAGACAGCAAAAGAGACATAGATGTATAGAATGGACTTTTGGACTCTGTGGGAGAGGGAGAGGGAGAGGGTGGGATGATTTGGGAGAATGGCATTGAAACATGTATACTATCATGTAAGAAACAAATCACCAGTCTATGTTCGATACAGGATACAGGATGCTTGGGGCTGGTGCACGGGGATGATCCAGAGAGATGATATGGGATAGGAGGGGGGAGGGGGGTTCAGGATTGGGAACTCATGTACACCCGTGGTGGATTCATATCAATGTATGGCAAAACCAATACAGTATTGCAAAGCAAAATAAAGTAAAAATAAAAATTAAAAAAAAAAGAAAATTCTAAGACAAGTGGAATTTTGCTTCTGCTAAGAAAGGAAAGCAAAAGTTTCACATGAGATTGCATCCTTTCTCATTTAGACATGAGCTTTATGTCAAAAGTTGCCAGAAGTCATGGTCTGTTACCAGAGTGATGGTAAGTTGCCTGGGAATGATCTAACTGGAAAAATACAGCAACCCATGGGCTTACCCACTGCATCTGTTGCAAAATTCACCTGGGCCACTGCCTCATTTAGCTAGCTAACTTTAGACTGAGAGTAAGGGGACAGGAGGAATCCATCATGTTCTCTGGGATATGCTCTTGGATCATGGTCTCCTCTCAGAAATAGTTTCCCAAGGGCTGTTCTCTGTGGCAAATAAAAAGTCACAGACATATCTCTTTTATTCTTAAGCTAAAAGATACACCAAAGCAGTCATTTTTAATACTTTCAACTCAGGGATAACTTCAAATATTTAATAAAAGCTATATACATGTCAGGAAAAAACAAACACACAGAGGTTTGTTTATATGTCATTTTAAAAGGCTTTGAACACTTGCCCTCCAATCCTCCAAAGCTTATCTACAGATCCCATCATAAGAATTTCCTGTCTCAGAGAGATGATATTTTTTCTTAGCATCAGGTAACAAGGGTAGAGACAGGGGAGCCTGTTGGGCTCCTGTCTATGGGGTCGCACAGAGTCGGACACGACTGAAGCGACTTAGCAGCAGCAGCAGCAGCAACAAGGGTAGAGCCACATTTCCCCCACAAGTTCCACCATCCCTCCAGACAGCATGGCAGCAAGCCAATCCTTTTCCCACTTGGAAAGGCCATGGAAACTCAGCCCTAAGTGCCAGCGCTTTCTCAGGAAGGTCATTCACTAAATCAAACTACTCCTGATGCTATCCAAGCACATACTAAAACTGGAAATATTTTTCACCACAGTCCTTATCCAGTGACTATCTACAGGGATGATAATAAGAATAGTTGTTTATTTTTGTGGAGTCCCTTCAGAAGAATTGAGATGGCCTTTCTTTCTTCCAAAAAGCTACCTCCATTAGAAATTCATTATCTTATTTTAATCCATTTTATCAATGTCAGTGGTAGAAGAAACCTGTTTAACCTCATTTAGTATTTGAATGTTGCTTGACTCAAATGTTGATGCTGATGTTAAAAGAATTTTTAGGGTTCATACTAAAAACAAGGCCATCCAGTGTTTATTTTTTAGATAAAAACAGTACGAAGAAAGCAGTTCAGGGTATTCTTTCCTGCCATCTGTACGACCCTGGACCAACACTAACAATAGCTAACATTTCTTGAGTGTTAGTTCCTTTATAAAGTGCTCTCACTGTGTGAGGTGACTTAGTCCTTTCCATAGTCATATCCAATAGGAGGTAAAGACTGATGCTTAGGGACAGGAAGGGACATTTTTGGTAATGTATAACTATTGGTTCAGAGAAGGCAATGGCACCCCACTCCAGTACTCTTGCCTGGAAAATCCCATGGATGGAGGAGCCTGGAAGGCTGCAGTCCATGGGGTCGCTGAGGGTCGGACACGACTGAGTGACTTCACTTTCACTTTTCACTTTCATACATTGGAGAAGGAAATGGCAACCCACTCCAGTGTTCTTGCCTGGAGGATCCCAGGGATGGGGGAGCCTGGTGGGCTGCCGTCTCTGGGGTCGCACAGAGTCACACACGACTGAAGTGACTTAGCAACAGCAGCAGCAACTATTGGTTTGTCCACAAAGTTTGTTTGGGTTTTTCCATAAGATGTTATGTAGAAACTGGAAATTCAAGCCCTACTTTCCATAAGATGTTAAACAGAGAACAGGACATTCAAGCCGGGGTCCTCAGACATC
Source organism: Cephalophus harveyi (assembly GCA_006410635.1). NCBI lineage: Eukaryota > Metazoa > Chordata > Mammalia > Artiodactyla > Bovidae > Cephalophus > Cephalophus harveyi. The sequence goes on along the minus strand of SJYT01071221.1, from coordinate 206,737 downwards.
AAGCTCTGAAGTCTTACCTATATCAGACACTTGAAGTGCTACAGCTATCCTAACCCTACCTCCATGGGGCCACAGAGACGTCATTCAATTTGGGGGGCTTCAGCTGTAAAATTTAACATTGAAACTAGATAACTATGTCCAAGATACCTATTATCTAACTTATTTCATAAAGTATGACTTATTACTTTTCATAGTATCACTGCCATGGATCACTTTGTAAAAAATTATTTATTTAAATTGGAGGCTAATTACTTTACAATATTGTAGTGGTTTTTGCCATATATTGACATGAATCAGCTTTCATATGATTGTAAATTTTAATAATTTGCAAGTGAAAAGTAAAAGTGTTAGTTGCTCAGTCATGTCCAACTCTTTGCAACCCCATGGACTGTAGCCCATCAGGTCCCTCTGTCCATGGAATTCTCCAGGCAAGAATACCAGAGTGAGTTGCCATGCCCTTCCCCAGAGTATTTTTCCCACCCAGGGATCAAACCCGGGTCTCCTGCATTGCAGGCAGATTCTTTACCATCTGAGACACCTGGGAAGCCCAAATGTACGTAAAAACAACCAAAAAAGGTTGTAAGATTGAACTCTAATACTGTTTTAAATTTGACTTGGTCAAATTTTTCAGATATAAATCTATTCATAGGCCATTAGGTTTTTTATTTTACTTGATGGAGACTCCTTCAGTAGACCTAAACCATTCACAACATGCAGTTATATTCTTCACACGGTTTACCTCAGATACTACCTCTGGAGCCACTTTCATGGGGGGCTTGAGAGGGTGGAGGGAAAGAGGCACCAGAGTAGAAGGCATCCCTGTGTAGGGAGCCCCTATTTGATCCCGGGGAAAGGAACTAGAGTTTTGTTTCCGGCTGGCCTCTGACAACCTGCTGCAAAACCTGGAAAGAGGGCAGGGTCTGAAATATTAGGTAGAGAGGCTAATCCACTTGACAGTGAGGTTTGTGTCTTGGTTTGCCCTGTCACTGTTGACAACTTCATACTTTTTTCCAAATAGTTAGAATAGGGATGAAGGCTTCAGAGCAGAGAATCAATTTTAAAATGTGACATGATTAGGAAGAAAAGCCATGATGGGTTTTAAAAGAAGTTTTAAGAGTTTAGAAAGAATGGTGAGAATTCTACTATTCAACATGATGGAAACTTACAATGGAATGGAACAGAGTTACCTTTATTAAGGAAGCTATCATTTATTAAGTGATTAATCACATGCCAAACTACCTGTTACTAAACTATCTCTGCACAATGAATCAAGGAAATATGATATTTCCATCTTATTTATGAGGAAACTGAGCTTGAGAGAGTTCATGACTGGCTGAAGTTTGCACAGAGCTGGGTGCAGAATAGGAGAAGGCAATGGCACCCCACTCCAGTACTCTTGCCTGGAAAATCCCATGGACGGAGGAGCCTGGTGGGCTGTAGTCCATGAGGTCACTAAGAGTCGGACACGACTGAGCAACTTCCCTTTCACTTTCCTGCATTGGAGAAGGAAATGGCAACCCACTCCAGTGTTCTTGCCTGGAGAATCCCAGGGACGGGGGAGCCTGGTAGGAGGCCATCTATGGGGTCACACAGAGTCGGACATGACTGAAGTGACTTAGCAGCAGCAGCAGGGTGCAGAATAGGGTTGATATTTGAAATAAAATGTAAAAGGGACATGATATGCAGTGTTTCATAACAATGTTTCGCGGCTTACATTGTATATTTGAATGTCCTGTACAAGTCCAGAACAATTTTGACTCTGTTTGAACTCTGCTATTTGATCCTGAGGATGTTTTGACTTCATAGTGGTAAGGACCATATTCACATTATACCAACATAGATGATTTTTTTTTTTAATTTTGGAGTAAACTCCATCAAACCAATTTAATTTGTTGACCAATATTCTATCCAACACTATTAAGTAGTGATTTTTTTCTGACTTCTTCATTTTTATTTTGTTAAAATTATTTTCAGGTTCAAGCCTTTTCTAAGTATACTTCATGGAGGGTTTTATTCAATATTGTGAGCATAGCAAGCATCAACTCAGTTTTCTTTCAATTCAAGTGTTTCTATTAAGCACAATTTTCCTAGGGCAAAATTTAAAAATATTATCTGACCCACAGTCTTTGTCAATTTTACTTCCTGATGACTGCATCTGTTATATGATTATTTATAAGATAAATGCTCAAAAGTTTGCCTTTTCATATTAGCTGATTCATGAAAAACTTGAGCTATTACCCTCAGAATTTCTAGGATTTCTCTTTTGTCAAAAATTAATATATCACATCACTGGTCTAGCTGTTCTCTATATTACTAATCCCATTATGCTTATGCAGTTGATGATTTGTGTAGCAAAGAAAAATGCTGGGGTAACAATGGGAAGGTCAACACATTCTCATTGAGGAATGCATAATATACTATTGTAATTAGTAATAAATTGTCTTAATTTCAGTGAAGGGGAGAAAGAAAAGTCATTTAACAGTCTGGCAATTTTTTCCACTAGTGAGCAAGCTCAAATCCCAGTTTATTTGACTCAAATAGTCAACTGGCAATTAAGTAGCAAAGAAACAACTCAAATCTCAGAGATGTATAACCAATTTCATGTTTCTGTAAGAAAACACATGATGAACAGGATTAATTATGCTTATAGTCAGTTTCTCAAAAGACAGTAAATTCATTCTCCCTAATTAGCGGAATGAAGCAGGGCAAAGACTAATAGAGTTTTGCCAAGAAAATGCACTGGTCATAGCAAACACCCTCTTCCAACAACACAAGAGAAGACTCTATACGTGGACATCACCAGATGGTCAACACCGAAATCAGATTGATTATATTCTATGCAGCCAAAGATGGAGAAGCTCTATACAGTCAACAAAAACAAGGCCGGGAGCTGACTGTGGCTCAGATCATGAACTCCTTATTGCCAAATTCAGACTCAAATTGAAGAAAGTAGGGAAAACCACTAGACCATTCAGGTATGACCTAAATCAAATCCCTTATGATTATACAGTGGAAGTGAGGAATAGATTTAAGGGCCTAGATCTGATAGATAGAGTGCCTGAAGAACTATGGAATGAGGTTCGTGACATTGTACGGGAGACAGGGATCAAGACCATCCCCATGGAAAAGAAATGCAAAAAAGCAAAATGGCTGTCTGGGGAGGCCTTACAAATAGCTGTGAAAAGAAGAGAGGCGAAAAGCAAAGGAGAAAAGGAAAGATATAAGCACCTGAATGCAGAGTTCCAAAGAATAGCAAGAAGAGATAAGAAAGCCTTCTTCAGTGATCAATGCAAAGAAATAGAGGAAAACAACAGAATGGGAAAGACTAGAGATCTCTTCAAGAAAATTAGAGATACCAAGGGAACATTTCATGCAAGGATGGGCTCGATAAAGGACAGAAATGGTATGGACCTAACAGAAGCAGAAGATATTAAGAAGAGGTGGCAAGAATACACAGAAGAACTGTACAAAAAAGATCTTCACGACCCAGATAATCATGATGATGTGATCACTCATCTAGAGCCAGACATCTTGGAATGTGAAGTCAAGTGGGCCTTAGAAAGCATCACTA